>CM077672.1:26407373-26929873 GCA_039707655.1 Elymus sibiricus
TAAATGAGTAACCGTCTCGCAATAAACAAGATCCAGATATAATGTTCATGCTTAACGCAGGCACCAAATAACACTTATTTAGGTTCATCACTAATCCCGACGGTAATCGAAGAGCGAGCGTGCCGACGGCGATCACATCAACCTTGGAACCATTTCCCACGCGCATCGTCACTTCGTCCTTCGCCAGCCTCCGTCTATTCCGCAGTTCCTGTTTAGAGTTGCAAATATGAGCAACCGCACCGGTATCAAATACCCAGGCACTACAACGAGGGTTGGTATGGAACATATCAATAACATGTATATCATATATACCTTGTTTGTTGTTGGACGCCTTCTTGTCAGCCAAATACTTGGGGCAGTTCCGCTTCCAGTGTCCAGTTCCCTTGCAATGAAAGCACTCAGTTTCTGGTTTGGGTCCAGCCTTGGGTTTCTTCACAGGAGCAGCAACTGCTTTGCCACCCTTCTTAGATTTACCCTTCTTACCCTTGCCATTTTTCTTGAAACTAGTGGTTTTATTGACCATCAACACTTGATGCTCCTTTTGAATTTCAGACTCAGCGGCTTTCAGCGTCGCAAACAGCTCGGCGACTGACTTGTTCATCCCGTGCATGTTATAGTTCAACACGAAGCTCTTGTAGCTAGGTGGCAATGATTGAAGAACTCTGTCAGTGATAGCCTCTGGCGGAAGGGGCATCCCCAATTCAGCCAGACGGGTGGAGTACCCAGACATTCTGAGCACGTGATCACTGATAGACCCGTTCTCCTCCATCTTGCAAGTATAGAACTTATCGGAGATCTCATATCTCTCGATCCGGGCATTCTTCTGAAAGATAAACTTCAACTCCTGGAACATCTCATATGCTCCATGACGTTCAAAACGTCTTTGAAGTCCCGGTTCTAAGCCATACAACATTGCACATTGAACTATTGAGTAATCATCAGAACGAGCCTGCCAGGCGTTCACAACGTCTAGAGACTCAACTGGAGCGGGTGGATCACCAAGCGGTGCATCAAGGACATAAGCCTTCTGGGAAGCCGTAAGGATAATCCTTAGATTACGGGCCCAGTCCACAAAGTTACTTCCATCATCTTTCAACTTAGCTTTCTCTAGGAACGCATTAAAATTCAGGGGTGCTACTGCGCGAGCCATGATCTACAACATAAATATAGCAAAGATAACTTAGACTATTGTTCAAGATAATGAGTTTAATTAATCATATTTACTTAAAAACTCCCACTCAAATTGACATCCCTCCGGTCATTCGAGTGTAACATGATCCAAATCCACCAACTCAAGTCCGATCATCACGTGAGTCGAGGTGGTTTCAATGGTGAACATCTTCATGTTGATCATATCTACTATATGACTCATGTTCGACCTTTCGGTCTCTTGTGCTCCGAGGCCATGTCTGTACATGCTAGGATCGTCATGTTTAACCCGAGTTTTCCGCATGTGCAACATGGCTTGCACCCGTTGTATGTGAACGTGGAGTCTATCACACCCGATCATCACGGCGTGTCTCGAAACGACGAACTTTCGCAACGGTGCACACTCGGGGAGAACACAATTTATCTTGAAATTTAAGTGAGGGATCACCTTATAATGCTACCGCCGTCCTAAGCAAAATAAGATGCATAAAAGGATTAACATCACATGCAAATCATAAGTGACATGATATGGCCATGAACTTGTGCTTTTGATCTCCATCTCCAAAGCACCGGCATGATCTCCATCGTCACCGACATGACACCATGATCTCCATCATCTTGATCTCTATCAACGTGTCGCCATGAGGTTGTCGCGCCGACTGTTACTCCCACGACTATTGCTAACGTTTAGCGATAAAGTAAAGCATTACATAGCGCTTAATGATTGACACGCAGGTCATACAATAATTAAAGACAACTCTATGGCTCCTGCCAGTTGCCGTACTCATCGACATGCAAGTCGTGATATTCTATACAACACATGATCATCTCATACATCACATATATCTCATCATGTAATTGGCCATATCACATCACAACATACCTTGCAAAAACAAGTTAGACGTCCTCTAATTGTTGTTGCAAATTTTACGTGGCTGCTACGGGTTTGCAAGAACCGTTCTTATCTACGCAAAACCACAACGTGGTGTAGTGATTGCTTTTTGATCTTCTAAAAGAACCCTCTTCATTGAAATCGATTCAACTAAAGTGAGAGAGACAGACACCCGCTAGCCATCTTTATGCAACGAAGTTACATGTTAGTTGAAGGAACCTGTCTCGCGTAAGCGTACGCGTAATGTCGGTCCGGGCCGCTTCATCTCACAGTACCGCCGAATCAAATATCAACTAGTAACGGCAAGCAATATGTATACACCCACGCCCACAACTCATTTGTGTTCTACTCGAGATCTCATCTACGCATAGACCTAGCTCATGATGCCACTGTTGGGGAACGTTGCATGGGAAACAAAAATTTTCCTACGCACACACAAGATCTATCCATGGTGATGAGCATCTATGAGAGGGAGAGTGGATCTACATACCCTTGTAGATCGCTAAGCGGAAGCGTTAAGAAACGCGATTGATGTAGTCGAACGTCTCCGCGATCCAAATCGCAAGTCGTCCCTCGATCCGATCACGAACTAGTGCCGAACGGACGGCACCTCCGCGTTCAACACACGTACGGCTTGATGACGCCTTCACCTCCTCGATCCAGCGAGCGATGATGAAGTAGTAGATGAGTCCCGGCAGCACGACGGTGTGGTGATGATGGTGAGGAACAATCTCTGCAGGGCTTCTCCAAGCACTACGGAGATTATGACGGGAGAACTAGAGGGTTAGGGTTGCCGGCACACGGCTTGGGAAATCTTAATGTGTCCCGTGTGCTAGCCCTGCCCCTCTATTTATATGTTGAGCCTTGGGGTCTAAACTTGGAGTAAAAGCCTCCTCCAGGTCGGTTTTGCCCGCACAAGGTCGGTTTGGCCCGCAGGGAAAGAGTCCAACTCGGATCCCTGCAGTATCGCGCACAAGCGGTAGTACCGGTCACGAGCGGTAGTACCGCTTGAGCGGTAGTACCGCTTCACACAAGCGGTAGTACCGCTTACGCGGTAGTACTGCCTTACCAGCGGTAGTACCGCTTAAGGCAGCAGCAAAACTTCCTTTTGCACTTTCCAATACCTCGTGGGCTTTACCCCTTTGGCTCATATAAAGTGTTGCTGCACCCGAACACTTCGGTAAACATCCGGAACCCCTTCCGGTGAATTCCGGAACCCTTCCGGAGATCAAAACACTATTATCACATATATCAATCTTTACCTCCGGACTATTCCAGAGATCCTCGTCATGTCCGGGATCTTATCCGGGACTCCGAACAACCTTCGGTCACCAACACAATAACTCAACTATACTATTCGTCACCAAACGTTAAGTGTGTAGACCCTACGGGTTCGAGAACTATGCAGACATGACCGAGACACCTCTACGGCCAATAACCAATAGCGGGACCTGGATGCCCATATTGGTTCCTACATATTCTACGAAGATCTTTATCGGTCAAACCTCTATGTCAAGGATTCAGTTAATCCCGTATACTGTTCCCTTTGTTCTTCGGTATGTTACTTGCCCGAGATTCGATTGTCGGTATCTCTATACCTAGTTCAATCTCGTCATTGGCAAGTCTCTTTACTCATTCCGTAATACAAGATCTCGTGGCTAACACTTTAGTCACATTGCTTGCAAGGCTCATTGTGATGTTGTATTACCGAGTGGGCCCTGAGATACCTCTCCGTCACACGGAGTAACAAATCCCAGTCTTGATCCATGCCAACCCAACAGACACCCTCGGAGATACCTGTAGAGCACCTTTATAGTCACCCAGTTACGTTGCGACGTTTGATACACACAAGGTACTCCTCCGATGTCAGGGAGTTGCATGATCTCATGGTCATAGGAACATATACTTGACATGAAGAAAACAATAGCAATAAACTGACACGATCATATGCTACGTTCGTAGTTTGGGTCTTGTCCATTACATCATTCTCCTAATGATGTGATCCCGTTATCAAATGACATCTCATGTCAATGGCTAGGAAACCTTAACCATCTTTGATCAACGAGCTAGTCAACTAGAGGCTTACTAGGGACACAGTGTTGTCTATGTACCCACACATGTATTTGAGTTTCCAATCAATACAATTATAGCATGGATAATAAACGATTATCATGAACAAGGAAATATAATAATAACTAATTTATTATTGCCTCTAGGGCATATTTCCAACAGTAAGGTCCGCAAAATTTGAGCTTTCTTTGCTTTTTGATTTTTTGTGGTTTTGCTTCTTTTGTCGGTTCCGTTCTTTCGCTCCGACTGGATCCATCCGCAAGTGCTGTCAAGAAGACCAGCACACAACTTGGATAATACCCAATAATCCAAATTCAGTAAGAGTCAAGCCAAGCCAACTACCCGATATTCAGAACAGTATCATCGGATCTATCAAGAATGAAGAATGGGTCAGAGGCAGACTCTGCGTGGCACAGACAAGGCCAGAATATACTTGAGAGAGTTTGCCTCAGAACAAATCACACCTGAGAAACAGTCAGATGAGCTCGCAGTAATGGACACCAGCAAGAGCAAATTATTCCGTCCTCGACACAAGGATTATTTCTGTCAGTGGGATGAACCTAGAGTCTTTTCTCAATGGATCGAAGAATTACTTATGACCCACAGAAGACTTATTCCAGGAAGGTGAATGTGCCGAGAGCAACAACAAAATTCTGGTATGCTGATACAAATTTCAAAGCATATTTTGAAATTCACCGGTACATAGACAAAAAAAAAATTTGGGCATGTGAACAAGGTTTGCGAGAAATATGAATAAGTTCACGGCTGCCCAGAATCAATGAGAATTTCACCTACCTAGAAGCTCAGCAAAACCAAATGGAACTATCCGTCAACTGCTCACTACCGGCAACACTTGGTTTGAATGCAAAGGGTGTTCCGAATTAATTACCAACATGAAGTCTGTATCAGTTGTGCAACCTCGACAACAACAATGATCAGACCAACAGAAGAATTAGCGGTGTGCATGACTAACAGGACATTTTCAGACAAGGGCTTCTGATATATGCAACCCAGCCTTCCTCCGCAAGATATCGGAAGAAGCTTACGATGCAAGACTCCCAACCTTTCTCGCTACACCCTTCGTGAGAAAATCTTCTGGAGTACGGCACTCCAATCTTCCTCATCATGCTACCGCAGAAAGCTTTCGGCATAAGGCACCTGACTTTCCCCAGTAAGCAACCTGAGGGGAAACTTCTGAGGTACGACACCGAGCCTTCTTCGGCACACTACCCTGGCAAAAGCTTCAAGCATAAGGAATTCAGCCTTTTTCAACACACCACCATATCCACAACAATCCTGTCAGAAGCACGAACTAGCCCAGACACACGTCCGCCTCAGAGCTCAGTTGATTATGAAAGGGTTTATCCTACCCCTGCATATGTTGTGAGCATGCAGTCCAGGGGATTAGTTCATGCGAGCCACTCGTACACAGGAATGGCTGTGTTTAGAGAAACATTGGCCCCATATTTCAAAAAAGGATATGAACGCAGCAATCCTTACGACATATGCAAGAGTAAATTGTGAATACAAGCCCAACAAGCTGGGATATGACCAAGGAGCCATGATAGTAGGTCATGACAAGTTCCCCAACAAGGAACCCCAAGAACAAGGATGTCTTGAATAAACAATCTCCATGACGGTCAATGAAGTAAAGCTCCGCAGACAAGGTGATATTGCCAATCCTTGTCAGACTCTTGCATATACGGCCACAACAATGCAACCAGCATGTCATCGTGAATACGGGCCATCAGCCAAGATCAGAGGTTATGCTCCGAAGAATGCAAGGAATGATAGCCATACTATGTCAGCTTAGTGGTCATAGCAAGGACCATAGAGGCTATATATGGCAGAGCCACCTCAGAGATTACCGTCTATGATTACTTTGTGATCAGGCCCGACATTTCAGTTGGGAATCACCTAAGGACGAAGTCAGAATACAAGAGACAGAAGGAAACATCAGTACGGAACCCAGAGCCAGACTGAGCATTCTACCAAGGCGGAAAGAAAGCTACCCCTAGCTACCCCAGGCCATACGAGCACGTGAGTCCGGTACCAAGAAAGAATGTCTCGCCCTTGGCAGTCAGTGTATGAAGTATCGCAATAAAACCCGAAGCAGCTAGTCCCAGGCCATGGAAACCAGACTATTTGTCGATACTCGGAGCTGGCCACCAACCCCAGCCAACAAACTACCAGCACAAAGGGTTTTCCTGACAGGAAAGAGAAGGATTCAATGCAGCCCTCTGAAAAGACAACACCTGAGCCATCAAAAGAGGCAGTCAAAAGGTCAGTAAACAAATGAAGACAAGATAGCTGATGGATCCAAGTCGCACATAGGTAAGCCCCCTTCACCGGGAGGTAAGCCCGGAAATCTCGAGGACGAGATTTTCTTAAGGGAGGTAGGTTTGTGACACCCTGGTTTTCGCTCCTTGTTTTTTTTCCTTTGCGGGATTTGACTCCCGTCTTTTTTTTCGATGTTGTCGGATTTTCTCTCGCTCTTGGGTATATGAAGATGGTCATTTAGTCTTGCCATTCCTATCCCACCAGAGACTCTCTCCAACCCAACCTTGCTATCCGAAATTTATTCTCCGGATTTTGCCGCCAAAACCCTACTCTCCGCTCTACCGGAAGGGAAACCCTAATTCCTTCCGTTACATAGGAACCCCAATTTCCTTTGATCTTTTGCCTCCCAAATTTCTCCCAGTGATCATCCTATCTTTTTAAACCCTGGATATGCAAAAATATTGCCAAGTCATTTGCAATATTTTTCATTTAAAATTAATTCCTTTTTCTGTCCGTTAAAGGAATTAAATCCAGGAAAATATCTATCCATCTCCAAAGTTCATGAAAACTTGTGGAGATATTCTTTGTGATCATATTGAGCTCCAACAAAAATATTGTCCATAATTAAGTAAGGGAAATTGCCTTTTCCTATTGAGCTCCAACAAAAATCCAATATTGCAATTTGGGCACTTTCCAAAGGAGCTACCATTTTGGTAGCCAGGAAAAATACGAAATAATTTGTGGAGCATCTCATATCCATATCTTCACCATTTCCATCAAGATCTCAAGTTCCACAGATCAAATTTTGAGAGCATCATCCAATTCTTGTTTCTGGATTTATTTTGAGGTTGTGAAGCAACTATATTTTATATTGCTTCAAAAATTCTCAAATTAATCCAGGGCCTCACATTCCCTAAATGATGTGACCATGAAAAAATTCACATCATTTTACCTAGCCATTTTCTCCCAAAAATTCCATCTTGTTTCTGTCCAGATCCAAGCTTTGTGAAGGAAGTCCCATTTTGGCATTTCCAATTGAGCTGAAATTTTCCCAGTACCTTCATATCTCCAAATCATCAACCTACACCAAAATTCAGCTCATTCCACCAAGCCATATGAGTGCAGCTTCAAGGTCCAGTTTATGGACCAGATTATGCTTTGTGAAGGAAGTGTATGCAAAACTTGTCCAAATGGGCTCAAATTTTGCAAGCACCTAGTCCTTCCTACCACATTTCCCTGTGCCAACTTGGCCAGCTCATTGGCATCTCTGTTTGACCACAGATTCCTCCCCAAGTTTCTATCCAGAATCTGTTTTGGATCAACTCGACTACTCTAGAGCCATCCCGGCCCATCCAATGATCCATCTTGTCTATTTGAGCAGTGAGTAACCTGTTGGACAAGGTGTGGCAGCTGGATTGGCACCAGCGCACGTAGTGCATGTGGTGACCGCGTGAGCCGAATGCAGAACTGGTGCTCTGCGCCGCGCGTCGCCTCTGCCGACCGCCCTGGCCAGCCATAGCTGGTCCGCTGGTGCCGACCTGACTCCCCGTCGTCCGCTTCCTCCTCTCGAGTCATTTCCCCCTCCATTCCCTTCCTCGCCGCGCCGCGACGAGCGCCGCAATACGCCACTGCCCAGCCCGTGACCCGCGCCGTCGTCTTCCTCTGTCCCCTTCTCCTCGAGCTCTCCCGAAGCTCCTACGAGTCCCTCCGCTCCCCCGTGAACCCTCTGGACACCTCTCCCCTTCTCCCCACGTGTTCCCGAAGCTCCGGCGAGCGGCACACGCGTCGCCGTGGCCGTGCGCGTCTACCCGCGCCGTCCGGCTATATATAGCCCTTCCCTGAGCCATTCGAGCACACCAGCCTCTCCTCCATCCTCCTAGCACCCTCCCCGGCCTCTCAATCGAGCTCGAAGAGCTCTTCTTTCCCTCCCCTGGTCGGGGCTCCGCTGGCAGCCGCCGCTCGAATTCGAGCCGACCGGAGCCCCACCTCCCTTCCTTTCCCATCCAATGGAGCTACCGGAGCCCGGCGAACCTCCCCGTGGCCTCAGCCCCTCCTCTCCGCCACCATGCTGCGCGCCACGGCGACGGCCGACGCCGTCTTCCGCCATGGCCGGGAGTGCTCGTGCTCCCGTTCTCCTACTGGGTGGGATGCGCCGCGTCGCGCTGACCTCGCCGGTAGGCCGGGCGCCGCCGGAGACGGCCTGTGGCGCCGGAGGTCGCCGTCGGGTCCAGCCTCTGCCTCGGCCGTGCACGAGGACGCGAGGAAGAAGGAGGCAGGAGAGAGGGAGCAGGGTCAACGCCGGGCCCGCCCGTCAGCGGCTCAGCCGCCGGGCCCACGCAGATTCAAGTGGAGGCGCATTTATAAAAGTACGCTTTCCCTTAGCGAAAGCGTAATCTTCTTCTGCTTCAGAGAAGAATGCGCCTTCTCTTACTGAAGGCGGATTTTGCAAACTACGCTTTCAGTCTCAGCTGCGGCCGAAGTGGTTATTTAGCGTACGTTCACCCGTTAAGGACTAAAGTGGATACTATTATGTCTGCTTTTCTGCTTTACGAACGAACGGCCCTAACTTCGCGACCGTAACTCCGATCGAGGTGAATCCAGCGCCCACGTCTTCAAGTCGTCGAGCCCATTCCGATGGTATCATTTTCATAATGTTACCACACTGTGCAAATGAACATTTTACCCTTGCCCTTCTATCAGCCCCTCCGAGAGAGAACCATTTCCGGCGAATTTTCCGCGGAGTGACTGCACTTCTTTCCGGAGTATTCTTCGACCCCCAGGCAAGCCGACCATCTGATATATGCCCTAAAGCATTGCACTATGTTATTCTTGCGTGTTTAAATTAATATGTTGATGCTCGTGTGCATAGTAGTGGGCTGTATGTGACTCTGTCGAACCCTTGTCTGCCTTTCTTTGATGATGGCACCACGCCTGTGCTCTGAGCTGCTTTCGGCCGTCCGGGGTGGATGCCGACTTTATATTTCTCTTTTCAACAACTAGCCCGTGTTCTGAGCTGCTTTTCGGCCGTCTCGGACAGCTGTTGAATTTCTTTCTGTAGCGGTGACCCTATGCTCTGAGCTGTTTTTCGGCCGTCTTAGGGAATCACTACACTCTTTTTATCAACACCGTCTCATGCTCTGAGCTGCTTTTCAGCCGTCTTGAGCCGGGGTTGAGTTATTCCGGTAACGTCCCAGATCTGAGTTGTAAAGACCGTTCTGGTGGCTATTGGTTTATTTGTCGGTTTCATGCAAGGGTTCAGATGGTTGTCACTTACAGCTAAGCCTTTTAAAGTGATAATTTGCCATTTAAATATTGTCTCATTAATGACTCGCTGTGATATTGTATGGAGATAGGTTGTTATGCTTTCATAGTTGTTACATCATGCATGGTTACTATTATTGCAATATTAAAGAATGTGACTTAATAATAACAACCTCCTCCGTCGGCTGGATCGAGTCATAGTGTCACCTATCCGAGCTTACCCGTGCAACCACATTTGCCTGGATGGGGAGGCCCTAGCTTGGTCTATTGTCCTGCCTCTTGTCGGTACCTCCAACTAGGGAAGGTTATGCGTGCGTGCTACCCTAGCCCGGTAGGCGGCGATAACCTTGTGAGCCCAGTTAAGTTATTTGAGCTCAGGTCCCCGTTTGGGACAGTTTTGTTTGGCCACGACGGTGGCAGGTGTCATGGGGTGACACAGGGCCACCCAGGACATGACCCTGGGAGGGTATGATTGTCGGAGGGACCGTAAGAGTGCCAGGCAATAGACAAGGTTTTGTTGGAGTAGCACTGGTCCACCCGAATGGGAACATGTACTAAAGTACGAGGCCAGGCGCTCCATGGTGTGGGTAAAGTGCACAACCTCTGCAGAGTGTAAATCTATTCGAATAGCCGCGTCCTCGGCCAAGGACAGTTCGTATAGGCCCCTATTTGGTCTGTGTTGAGTCTGGAGGAACAAACTATATAATGTATTATTGAAACTGAACCAGAGAGAGGTATGATTTGGCAGACTTATAGTGCAGATGCATGGACATCGGGTGATGTCAAGTATATGGTGTTGGCCATGCGATGGCTATGAGGTGAGTGGTCGGATGACCACAGTACTTGGATTTGGTGTGGATCATGACATATTCGTAGTGTGGATTAATTACTTGATATGCTTTATCTTCGTTATACCGCAGTTACTTTGATAGTTTTCATGCTAGATAATCTTGCTATGTCATGATGATTAATGTTGCTAGAAGATTAATCTTGCTAGATAATCCTATCATAACATGATAGTTAATACTGTTAAGATAACAAGTGCATGCTTGAATGCCATGGTTTGCTTTGCTAGGTGTATATGTTGGATTGGTTTGCTTGCGAGTACATTCAAAAGTACTCAGCGGCCTTCAATGTGGCCAGATTCACCTAAGGATCCGACGTTCGCTAGCAAGGAGCCGGAGTGTTCGCGGGCTAGAAGAGTAACCCAGTCAGATCCCTTTGGATTGGAGCCGCAGCAAGACCATGCTGCCTTAGATAGAGCCTTTCCGCTGCCAGCACCCTTGTACTATACCATGTAAGCCTTATATACCCATTAATAGAAATGTCTGTGTTCATGATACTTGTTGTAAACGCGCACGCCAGAGTGATCTCCTGGGCTGGCATGTGCGGCGACCGTCTGGCTACTGTGGTATTCAGGCGGGGCGCCACATGTAATACCTAGTGCATCGGGTCCAATGACAATCTTTTGTGACAACACTAGAGCAGTTGCCATAGCCAAGGAGCCCAGGATTCACAAGAAGACCAAACACATCAAGAGACGCTTCAACTCCATTCGTGAATATGTCAAGGATGGAGACATAGAAATTTGCAAAGTACACACGGATCTGAATGTGGCAGACCCGTTGACTAAGCCTCTTCCACGAGCAAAACATGATCAACACCAAGACTCCATGGGTGTTAGATTCATTACTATGTAATATAGATTATTGACGCTAGTGCAAGTGGGAGACTGATGGAAATATGCCGTAGAGGCAATAATAAAGTTGTTATTATTTTATATTTCCTTGTTCATGATAAATGTTTATTATTCATGCTAGAATTGTATTGACCGGAAACTTAAATACATGTGTGAATTCATAAACAAATACCGTGTCCCTAGTGAGCCTCTACTAGACTAGCTCGTTGATCAAAGATGGTTAAGGTTTCCTAACCATAGACATGAGTTGTCATTTGATAACGGGATCACATCATTAGGAGAATGATGTGATGGACAAGACCCATCCGTTAGCTTAGCATATGATCGTTCTGTTTATTGCTACTGCTTTCTTGAATGTCAAATAAATGTTCCTCAGACCATGAGATCATGCAACTCCCGGATACCGGAGGAATACCTTGTGTGCTATCAAACATCACAACGTAACTGGGTGATCATAAAGATGCTCTACAGGTATCTCCGAAGGTGTCCGTTGAGTTGGCATGGATCGAGACTGGGATTTGTCACTCCATGTTTCGGAGAGGTATCTCTGGGCCCTCTCGGTAATGCACATCATAAGAAGCTTGCAAGCAAAGTGACTAAGGAGTTAGTTACGGGATGATGTATTATGGAACGAGTAAAGAGACTTGTCGGTAACGAGATTGAACTAGGTATGGAGATACCGACGATCGAATCTCGGGCAAGTAACATACCGTCGGACAAAGGGAATTACGTATGTTGTCATTGCGGTTCGACCGATAAGATCTTTGTGGAATATGTAGGAACCAATATGGGCATCCAGGTTCCGCTATTGGTTATTGACTCGAGAGGCGTCTCGGTCATGTCTACATCATTCCAGAACCCATAGGGTCCGCACGCTTAACGTTCGTTGACGATATAGTGTTATATGAGTTATGTGAATTGGTTACCGAATGTTATTCGGAGTCCCGGATGAGATCCCGGACGTCACGAGGAGTCTCGGAATGGTCGAGAGGTAAAGATTTATATATGGGAAGTCATATTTTGGGTTCCGGAACAAGGTACAGTTTTTTCGGTATTGTACCAGGAAGCTTCCAGAAGGTTCCGGAGGGGTCCGGAAGTCCACAAGTGGGTCCACCACGTCCCAAGGGCTGGCATGGGCTAAGGGGAGGCGCCCTGGCCTTATTGGGCCAGGTGCATCAAGTCCTCAAAAGCCCACGCAGCTAGGGAAGGAAAAGGGGAGAGTCCTAGTAGGAATAGGATTGGACTTTGGAGTCCAAGTCCACGTGTGTACTATTCGCGGTTAGTGTTCACGTGGCACTATTCCTTCTACTCCAAGCCCCTACACATATAAAAATAGAGGAGAGGGGGCGCCCCAAAGGAGGACACAACATTGTCTTAGCCGTGTGCTTTGCCCCCCTCCACAGTTCTGTCCCTCGGTCATATTTTCGTAGTGCTTAGGCGAAGCCCTGCGGAGATAGCATCACCATCACCGTCACCACGCCGTCGTGCTGCCGGAACTCATCCATTACCTCGCCGTCTTGCTGGATCAAGAAGTCGAGGACGTCACCAAGCTAAACGTGTGCTGAACGCGGAGGTGCCGTACGTTCGGTACTCGGTCGGTTGGATCGTGAGGTTGTTCGACGACATCAACCGCGTTGTTCTAACGCTTCCGCTTACGGTCTACGAGGGTACGTAGACAGACTCCCCTCTCGTAGCTATGCATCTCCATGGATAGATCTTGCGTGTGCGTAGAATTTTTTTTGTTTTCCATGAAACGTTCCCCAACAGGAATCCTCCCATACGTGGAGCTGTGGTGCCGGATGTTTTACCTCAAGCAGCAGGGAGTGGCAGCCGGCGTCATGTCCGAGTGCAGAGCAGCCGTGCCGGTTACCCGGACTGTGAGTCCCTTCCCGAAGCTGCCGCTCGAGGAATCCGCCAAGAAGTGGCAGAAATTCTTCTTCTATGTGAAGAATGCGGACCCGGCAACGACCGCATCAACCTCCCTCCTTTCGCCGACGTTCCCCCGGCTGAGAAGCTGAATTGGGTGAACAACCCGAAGAACCCGTCCGCGGAGATCTTGGGGATCTGCCGCCGGATCAAGGAGATGACGGACCGCGAGGGACTCACCGCCGTGGACCTCATCGCCGCCTTCATCGGTCGCCGGGTGCTGCCGCTGCAGAGGCGGCCGCACCGGATTTGCGATATGAGCGGCCGGCGCGACCCCTGCCGGCTGTCGACGAAGGAGCTGACGGCAGAGGAGATCGCCGTGCGCGTCAACGACGTCTCTGCCGCCGGGCTCAAGGTGAAGGAGTGGTGGTTCGGCAAGGAGCCGTACAGCCGGGATGCTCCGGCGCCAGCGGTAAGTGTCTGGTCTTCGTTCTTTGCCACAGCAACCCTTCTCATGCGCCCTGACGCCCTGGGCCGGCTGCAGCACTTCCCGTGCCAGCTGGTGAATGACGGCCCGAGTCCCATGGTTCTGCAGTCGGACCCGGAGGACGAGGACGCCGGCAACGCAAGAGCCGAGGGCGGCAAGGGGCACTCGCGGACGCGGAAGCCGGTGGCTCCGTTCACTCCGGTAAGTCTCTGATCCCGGATGCTTTGCGCGAGTGGCCGGATGATGATGAAGATGACGAGGACGGGACGGGCGATGCAGCTCCTCAGGATGCGGAGGCGGGCGACGGGGCCGCCCCCAGGGGGCCGCAGAGGAGGGCGACCGGGGAGCCGGCTGGCCCGATCTGGCCGCATGGGAAGCAGCCGGTCGAGGCGCGGCCAGCTGTGAAGCACCCCGCTGCCGTGCAGACAGGCGTCCTGAAGAGGTCCGCCAAGAAGGCGCGCCGGATGGCGCCGCCGGCGGGCCCGACGCGGGAGGTTACCGTGGCCATAGGGTAAGTTTCTTTTTGTAGTTGGAGTTGCTGCTGTTGCCGCTCTTTCTTTTCTTTTCTTCTTCTTCATCTCTCTCGTGCGCCGTCCAGGAGCGCGCTCGAGCTGGCGGAGGCTGCCACGGCAGCGGCGGCCGCGGAAGAGGCTGACCGGCGACGGGCCGGAGCGGCACGGGGGAGAGCGCGGCGCCGGAGACCACCGAGGAGGTGCTCGCGGCCCGGCAAACCGGCTCCGCCTTGGAAGGCCCGAGCCGAGGCCGAGAAGGAGATGGCCGAGGCGTCGGCCAAAGCGTGGAGCGTTGCCGTGGCCGATGTCGTAGCGAGACGGCGACAGGCCGCGGAGGAAGCCGCGTGGCCGCAGTGGACGGCGTCGTCGCCACCGTCGTCGCCGGTTGCGGAGCACCGCTCCAAAGTGGTGCACGACCCGGCCCGCCGGGCGGCGGCTGACGCCCGCGCGGCCGCCGAGGAAGCAGCCGGTCGCGGCGGGTCCGGCGACCGCGAGCCGGAGCCCGACCGGGCGGCCGACCAGGAGGTGCCTCCGGCTTCTTACCCGGCGAACGGAGCCGAAGGCGGAGGCGGAAGGGACCGCGAGCCGGAGGCCGCGCCGGGCGGAGGGGGAGCGCCACCGCCAAGGGCGGAGACCGCGCCGGGAAACTCGCGCGCCCTGGTGACGACGGAGCCGCGGGCCGCGGGGCTTAACTTCGAACAGAGGCCGGCCAGCAGCGGAACCAGCGCCGGGTCCGCCGTTCGGCCGCAGCAGACCTGGGCCGCGAGCTCCAGTGAGGCGACGAGCAGTGCCCCCCGGAGCGAGATGGACGCGGCGGTGGACTCTCAGCGGCTGCAGATCGCCAACCACCACAGCCAGTGGCAGAGCTTCGCCCAGGCGGAGAGCGGCCAGCTGCGACAGCTCGAGCAGACCTTCGCGGTGAGTTCTCCTGCCCTTCATGCTTTCTTGCTCTTTTTGACCGGCTAGGTCGCTTTCCAGTGGGGGCGCGTCAGCGCACCCACTGGGTGTAGCCCCCGAGGCCCGGGCCGGCTGCGCAGCAGGCGGGTCGGGCCTTCTCAGGCGTCCGTGCTGACTGTTTCTTCTTTGCAGTCCATCTACGACCAGTGGGTGGCGGCGTGCAACCGCCTCCTGGGCCGGTATCGTGCAGCCAGGGACCAGCCGGCGGCCAAGAAGGGGGAACTTTGCCAGGCCCGAGGTATTTTTTCGAACTTCTTTCGTGCATTCCTCCAGTGGGGGCGCGCCAGCGCTCCCACTGGGTGTAGCCCCCGAGATCCGGGCCGGTTACGCAGCAGCTGGGTCGGATCTTCTTTCCTTCTTGTTTTGCTTCTATACCCAGCTTCTAACCGAAGTTTGGATCTAGATGCGCAGCCGCCGCCGTTGACCCGGCGGAGATGGAGGCGCTCCGGCGCCAGCTGGCGGAAGCCGGCCAGCTTCGCGACCAGGCGGCCGCGGAGCGCGACCGGCTGCGGGAGGAGGCGGCCCGGGCAATCCGGGAGAGAGACGAGGCCGCCGCCGCTCATAAGGCCGAGCTGGACCGGCTTGCCGAGGAGCGGCGTCAAGCGGCGGCGCAGTAGGAGGAGGCGGCGAAGAAGGCCGCCGAGGAGGTCGCTCAGCTCCATGCGGACCGCGACCGTAGCGCCAATGCGTTGGCGGCTAGGGAGCGGGAGGCGCTGCAGGACGCGCTCTACATCGACGAGCTCGTCACGCGTGAGTGTTTTTTACTTGCTTCTTTTGCTTCTTTCGGTTTTCCGCTCTTTGGCGTCTTGGTAAACCTTCCTCCCCTTCTCTTCCAGGGTTCTTCCCCGAGACCCAGAGGTCGGCCGAGGTGGCGGTGAACGCCCATCGGCAGGAGCAGATGGCGGCGGGAGCCACCGTCGAGGAGTACGCCGCCTGGTCGGTGGCGGACATCGCCGTGGCCGCCAAGGCTTGCTTGGAGGCGGTGGAGCGCCAGATGAACCGGCTCTTCAAAGCCGGTTTGTCGATGGTGGCCGCCCTCTGGCCGGGTGCGGTGGCGCCGAGCAGCGTGAGCCGGCTGGCACGTTGGCTGGAGGCCGGCGCGGCGCGGCTCAACGCGTGGAGGGCCTCCGCAGCTCGAGCCAGCGCGGACATGGCGCTCGGGATCGTCCTGTCGTGGTACCCGACCATCCGTCTGGACCAGCTGCGCGCTCGGAGGGCTGGGGCGGAGGCGGACTTGGCAGAGCGGTCGACGGCGATCGCCGTGCAGGCTAGCGACATTGCGTCGTTTGCCCCGTACGGCGACTTCGTGCCGGAGCGGGCACCGGACGGCGCGGAGCTTCCCGCCGATGACTTCGGCCTGGAGCTCCAGGACCCGGAGGGCAGCTCGGCCAAGACGATCGCCGACACGGACGGCGATGCTGGCGAGATGGACGACGCCGCCACCACGGAGAACCCGGCGCCAAGCGATGCCGACGAGGCCGCAGCCTAGGGCTTTTTATTTTTCCTGTTTCTTTTGAACTCGGAACTTTTGTTAGCCAGCAGGTCCACCCACTAGGGTGTGTGAAATTAATGTAATGAACTTATTAGCCGCGGGCCTTGCTGTATATATGAATGTTTGTCGCTTGTGTGCATGCGCCTGCCGTCTAATAGTTTCACTTTTGTTCTTTTCCCTTAGCCGTTTTCCTGTTTGCTTCCTCTTTCATCCTTCTCCCCGCCAGCCGGACAGCCGGGATCCGGTCTGTAGCTGGGACGGGGAGCCGGACTCAGAAGAGAACGCTTAATACTTGGCCTTAGGATTTGAGCGTGAGCGAAACACCCACTGGGCCGGCTGGAGCATAGCCGGTCTGTGCGGCGGAGCGTGAAGTGGGAGGAGCCGGGTTGGCCGAGCCGGTCGTACGTACTTAGCCGATTTTCGTGTGCGGATGCTTGCAGCCTTTGGCTCTTGCCAGCCTTGAACAGCCGTGAGCCGGTCTGTGGCTTATGGCAGAGAGGGCTTTGGCGGTTCGCACGTTACTGATCGGGTTGAGGAGAACTCGGCGCGGGCTAGCCGGCGAGCCCCCGAGCCCCTGAGCCGGCCGAGCCGACCCGGAGGGGGGGGACGAAATGCGGTAAACTGCGCAAGAACTTGGTAGAGATGAAAAGGTAGCCCCCGAGTGTCGTTCGGGGGACCTGCTATTTTCATTAATTTCCAAAAGGGGTAGTGATACATACATACATGGTTCAACTGTAAAACGGACGGAGGAGCTCCGCGTTCCAGGGGCGTTCCGTCTCTTCGCCGTAGGCGTCTCTCTTGTGCTTGCTTCGCTTTTGCGCGTCGATGAGGTAGTACGCGTTGTTGCGCAAGGCCTTGCTGATGATGAAGGGGCCCTCCCATGGGGAGGACAGCTTGTGCTGGCCGGCTGTTCGCTGGATCAGCCGGAGCACGAGGTCGCCCTCGCGGAAAGCGAGGGGCTTGATCTTCTTGCTGTGGTAGTGGCGTAGGTTCTGCTGGTAGATGGTCGACTGGCTGAGGGCCAGCAGGCGCGCCTCCTCGAGCAGGTCGACGCCGTCTTGGCGCGCGGCTTCGGCTTCCACTTCTGTGTACAGGGTGACGCGAGGTGAGTCGAACTCGATATCCGTGGGGATGATTCGCCTTGGCCCCGTAGACGAGGAAGAATCGGGTGAAGCCGGTCGAGCGGTTGGTGGTGGTCCGAAGGCTCCATAGGACGGCCGGCAGCTCGTCGATCCAGGTGCCGGGTGAACGCGCGAGCGGCTCAACGAGTCGCGGCTTGATGCCGGCCAAGATGAGACCGTTTGCCCGCTCCGCCTGGCCGTTGGACTGGGGGTGCGCGACGGAGGCCAGGTCAAGCCGGATGCCGGAGACGGAGCAGTAGCGCGCTAGCGTGCCTTTGGCGAAGTTGGTGACGTTGTCGGTGATGATGCTGTTGGGGACGCCATAGCGGACAGCGATGTCTTTGATGAATTTGATAGCTGTGGGGCCGTCGAGTTTCTTGATCGGTCTTGCCTCGATCCACTTGGTGAATTTGTCGACGGCCACCAGAAGGTGTGTCATGCCGCCCCGAGCGGTTTTGAAGGGTCCCACCACGTCGAGGCCCCAGACGGCGAAGGGCCACGCAATGGGGATGGTTTGGAGCGCCGCAGCCGGCTGGTGGCTCTGGGCCTTGAAGTGCTGGCAGCCCTTGCACTTAAGGACCAGTTCCTCGGCGTCCTTCAGCGCCGTTGGCTAGTAGAAACCGTGACGGAATGCTTTGGCCACCAAGGACCGGGAGGCGGCGTGGTGCCCGCACTCGCCCTGGTGGATATCGAGCAAGATCTCGAGGCCCCTGGCCGTCTCAACGCATCGCTGGAAGACGCCGGTTGTGATGCGCTTGACGAGCTCGCGGTTGATGATGCTGTAGGCGGAAGCCCGGCGCTGCACCTGCCGAGCCTCGACCTCGTTTGCCGGGAGCTCGCCGTTTGCCTGGAAAACGAGGATCGGTTGGGCCCAGGACCGCGCCTCCAGCGCCGTGAGGACGGCCACTCGCACAGATTCGGCCGGGCCGGGAGGCGGCGGGTTGGAGCCGGCAGCCCCCGAGCCGGAGCCGACAGCCCCCGAGTCGGAGCAAGCAGCCCCCGGGGCTGGGCGAGGGGCTGTTGGGTCGGCTGGAACGAAGATGGACTCCGAATCCGGAGATGGCTTGATGGACGGCTTGCGCAGGTGCTCGAGGGAGACGCCGGTTGGGATTGCTTGCCGGCTGGAGCCAAGCTTGGCTAGAGTATCGGCCGCCTCGTTCTCGCTTCGGGGGACATGGAGGAACTCGCAGCCGTCGAAGCTGCCGGTCATCTGCTGGACCAGGTTGCAGTAGCTGGCCATGTTTGAGTCCCGGGCGTCCCACTCGCCCGAAGCTTGCTGGACCACCAGGTCGGAGTCGCCGAAGCGAAGGATGCGCCGGATGCCGATCTCTTTGGCCAGCCGGAGGCCGTGGACGATGGCTTCGTACTCGGCGACGTTGTTGGAGGCGGCGAAGTGGATTTGAAGCGCGTAGCGCAGCCGGTCGCCTTTGGGGGAGGAGAGCACGATGCCGGCTCCTAAGCCGGAGGCCATCTTCGAGCCGTCAAAGTGCATGCGCCAGTGCGTCGCGTCGGGAGCCGGCGGCAAGTACTGGGTCTCCGCCCAATCGACGAGGAAGTCGGCCAAGGCTTGCGATTTGATGGCGGTGCAAGGCTCGTAGAGGATGGTGTGGCCGGCTAGCTCGATGGCCCACTTCGCGATCCGTCCGGAGGCATCCCGGCATCGCATGATTTCGCCGAAGGGGGCCGTGCTCACCACGGTGATGGCGTGCTCTTGGAAGTACTGCCTGAGCTTCTTGGCGGCCAAGTACATGCCGTAGCACATCTTCTGGTAGTCGGGGTAGTTTTGCTTGGAGGTGGAGAGGACCTCGCTGAGGTAGTACACAGGGCGCTGGACCGGCTGTGCCTTGCCTTCCTCGGGGCGCTTGACCACCAGGACTACGCTGACCACGCGGGTGGTTGCCGCGATGTACATCAGGAGCGGGTCCTTCTCAGCCGGTGCGGCCAGGACGGGCGTGGTGGAGAGCATGCGCTTGAGGTCGCGGAAAGCTTCGTCTGCCTGGTCGGACCACTCGAACGGCGTCGTCTTCTTCATCAGCTGATATAGGGGCAGGGCCCTCTCCCCCAGCCGGCTGACAAACCGGCTGAGGGAGGCCAAGCAGCCGGTGAACTTCTGGACGTCGCGCAGCCGAGCCGGCTTGCGCATGCGGTCGATCGCCTTGATCTTCTCCGGATTGGCCTCAATGCCGTGTTCCGAGACGAGGAAACCAAGGAGTTGGCCAGCCGGCACGCTGAAGACGCATTTCTCTGGGTTGAGCTTGATCTGGTACTAGCGCAAGTTTGCAAACGTCTCCCTGAGATCCTCGAGGAGGGTGAGGTGCTGCTTGGTCTTCACCACGATGTCGTCGACGTAGACGTGCACGTTCCGGCCGATTTGAGGCAGGAGGCATTTTTGCATGCAGCGCTGGAAAGTGGCGCCAGCGTTCTTCAAGCCGAACGACATGGTAATGTAGCAATACGCCCCGAAGGGAGTGATGAAGGACGTGTTGAGGGCATCCGCCGGGTCCAGCTTGATCTGGTGGTAGCCGGAGTAAGCGTCCAGGAAGGACATGAGCTCGCAGCCCGCTATGGAGTTGATGACTTGGTCGATCCGGGGCAGGGCAAACGAGTCCTTGGGGCAGGCCTTGTTCAGGCTGGTGTAGTCGATACACATGCGCCAAGTACTGTTCTTCTTCAGGACGAGGACCGGGTTGGCTAGCCACTCTGGGTGGAATAGTTCCATGATGAACCCGGCTCTGAGTAGCCGGGCGATCTCTTCGCCAATGGTTCTTCGCTTCTCCTCGGAGAAGCGGCGCAGCGGCTGCCGAACCGGCTTGGCATCCAGCCGGACGTGGAGTTTGTGCTCGGCGTACTTCCTCGGAACACCCGGCATGTCTTTAGGAGACCATGCGAAGATATCCCGATTCTCACGGAGGAAGTCGGCGAGCTCGCCTTCCTATTTGCTGTCGAGGCCGGAGCCCACGACGACGTACTCGCTGGAGTTGGGGTTGGACGGGTCGAGCGAAACCTTCCTTGTCCCCTTGGCCGGCTTGAAGGACCCTTCATCGACCGGCTGCCTGAGCTGAGCCGGCATGACCGGCTGCTCGCCAGCCAGCGCGACAAGCCGGTCGAGCTGGCGCCTCTCCTCGGCGATGACCAGCGACTCGGCCAGCTTGGAGCCGGCTTTGGAGCACTCCAGGGACCTCTTTTAGTCGCCGGCGATGGTGTTGATGCCCTTGGGACCCGGCAGCTTCATCTTGAGGTACGCGTAGTGCGGAACCGCCATGAACTTGGCCATGGCGGGCCGGTCTAAAAGCGCATGGTAGGGGCTCGCGAGGTTGACCACCTCGATCCAGATTGGCTCTCGGCGGAAGTGGGCGCTGGTGCCGAACAGCACGTCCAGCCGCACTCGGCTGATGGGGGAGCACGAGGCGCCTGGTACGATGCCATGGAACACCGTCTGGGTGGGCTGCAGCTGGCCCTCCTCGATGCCGAGCTTGACCATGGTGTCGCGGTAGAGGATGTTGATGCTGCTGCCGCCGTCGATCAGCACCCGCGAAAAGTGGCAGGTGCGCTTCTCGGCGACGAAGGTGGGGTCGAGGACGAGCGCGTAGCCACCCGGCGTGGGCATCATGGCCGGGTGGTCCTCCCGGGTCCAATTGACAGGACGGTCAGACCAGTGCATGTACTGGGGGACCGGGGGGACGTTGGCGTTCACCTCGTGCTGGTACTTGCGCTTGCTGTGCTTGTCGTCGCCTTCGCTGGTGAAGACGACGTAGGCTGCGTCCTGCTGCGGATAGGGGTTGTTGGCGAGGGCGCCGGCTGCCGGAGGCGGCGGGGGAGGCGGCGGTAGCTGCGGCTCGGGACCAGGCGGTGGCGGTGGGAACTCGCCACGCATCAGGCGCTGGGTGATGCTGCCGTTCCGGAGCGTGTGTGTGGAAGGCTTCGCTCCGCTGTGGTGCCTGCATGGGGCGTCCAGCATCTGCTCGAAGGAGAACATGGGCTGCCAGGCCGTCTTGCCGGTGCGCCTTTGCTTGGCGCCGCCTTGCTCGGCCGGCTGCTCCTCCGCCACGGCGGCCACTTGCTGGTTGTTGTAACGAGGAGCCGGCTGCTCGGCCTTCCGCTTGTTGTTGCTGTTGTCTTGCCAGCGCTGATTGTTGTCGCCAGCCGGCTTGGGGGGAGCCGGCTGGGCCGGGAGAAGCTTTCCGTCCGCGTCGATCGTGACCTTCACATTCATCGTGGAGTCGGCCGTAGTGTACTTGTCCGCCACGGCCATGAGCTCCACCAGGGTCTCCGGCTCGTCACACACCAGCCGGTGCTTGACCAGAGTGCCGTCTAGGCATCCGTCGATGAAGTATTGGATGGCCTGGACCTCGTGGACGCCCTCACAGGAGTTGCGGAGTTCCGTCCACCGCGTGATGAAGTTGCGAAGGGGCTCGCCCGGCTTCTGGACGCACATGGAGAGCTGGCGAGGCTTGCCGGGACGCTTGTAGCTGCTGGTGAAGTTGCGAATGAACGCGTCTTCGAAATCCAGCCAGGAGTTCACGCTGCCTGCTCGGAGGCTGTTAAGCCAGGTCTGGGCCGAGCCGAGAAGCATGAGGGGGTCGTATCGCACGGCCACGCGCCGGTTGCCGCCGGATATGCCGACGGCCGTGGTGTAGTCGGTCAGCCAGTCCTCCGGCTTGGTGGCACCACTGTACTTTGGGGAGTCACGGGGCAGCGAGAAGCCTATGGGGAAGGGCTGCTCGCGAATGCGGGGGCCAAAACACGCCGGGCCGACAGAGCTTTCCTCCTCCAGGGCCGTGGAGCGCACCAGCCGGTCGATGCGGTGACGAGCGTCGCTTTCGTCCTAGGGCTCGCGGGGGCCGAGCCGGTCAGCCACGGGACCGCGGGGGGCGGGAGCTTCCTCGGCCGGCTCGGGCCGCCGAGTCGGCTGCACGGGGGGCTTCGGCTGCTAAGCCCGGCCGTTGCCAGCCGTCTCGCCAGCGTTACCGTCTCCGGCGGTGGTTGTACGGTTGTGCCGGCTCCGACCGGAGCAGTGCCGGCCAGAGCGGCTCGCACTAGTGGCGTGCGAGGACGTCTGCCGGGTCTCCGGTTTTTCCAGAGGCGGAGGCGGACGGCTGGGCCAGGTCGAAGCGCTGCTGCTGCTCATTCGCCGCGGCGATGAGGTCGCGGATGCGCTGCTGCTGCTGCCGCAGCTCCTCGCCCTCCAGAAACTCGAGATCCGCCATGGCCGCTTGCGCCGCGCGCATGTTTTTGGCGGGGGTTTCGTAGACGGGCCGGCTTGCGCCTAGCGCGCGGCCGATTGCGCCCCCACGGATCCGCACCTCCGCAACCCGGCTGGACTCGGCGGCGGCCGGCATGAAACCGTGGGCGCAGTCGTACTCTCGCTGAGCGGACTCTAGCCGGCGCCGCGTTGCCGCGAGCTCCGTGTCCTCGAGCAGCAGGTGCTGACGGTCCTCATTGAGCTGAGCCGCCGCAGCACCCGGGTCGGCGTCGGGCGTGATGGGGGCCCGCAGGCTCCGGATCATCTCGTGGAGCGGGTTGGCCCGCCGTGGCGGAGCCGCAGCTGCGGCAGCGGCGGCCGCTGCAGCCTTCTCCTTGGCGCGCGGGGAGCCGAAGCTGGCGCCGATAGTCAGTACTTCCGCGTGGACGCACAGAGCCGCGGCGTCGTCAGAGACGGCGCAGCCAACAGGGACGGGGGAGTCGGCGAAGCTGCGCTCCTTGCTGGGAAAAACGTCGAGGACGAGCGCGATGAAAATGCGCGGCGCGCCGAAGGGGACGACGAGGCAGCCTACGGGGCAGGCAACGTCGGCATCCAGCGCCGCATTGCGGCCGGCCGGGTTGGCCGTGCGAGGCGCGTGGACCAAACCGTGCATGATGCGCTCGCCGGAGCTGGTGAAGGGCCTCGTACGGAACTTGACTCCGGCCGGCGCCGCGAGCAGCCCCACGGTGGGCGCCAACTGTCGTGGTGAAATCGCGGCAGATGCCATGAGATGGCTAAAAATGGGGGGCTGCGTGAGGACGCCGGTGGGTTCCGGAAGCGAGGTTAGTATGCGCGTGTGGGAGACACAAGGCGTACCCAGGTTCAGGGCCCTCCATGGAGGTAACACCCCTAGTCCTGCCGAATGGGTTGATGGGCTCAAAGGCCGCAATGGTTACAATGGTGCTCCTGGAGCAGTTTTAGGGGAGGAGGAAGAAGGAGCTAGCTCTCCGTTCGGCCTCTCCTGTGTGTGGATGTGTGTGCGTTGCTACTAGGTGTCGACTGAGGAAAAAGAGAACCGACCCTCTGCATGGAGGCCTCCTGGGGGGTCTTATAGCTCGACCCCCCAGGGTTACAATGGGTAAAATCACTTCACCGGGACCCGGACGTCGGCGTCTGGAGCCGGCTGCGGGCCCGCCGGCTGTTGGGCCCCACCGGCTGCGGGGCCCGCCGGCGGCTCGGCACTGTGGCCTGTCGCCTCGAGCGTCACGGAGGGGACAGCGTCGCGGGGGGCTGCTCTGGCGCGCTGGTTCTGACACCAGCCGTCCCGGTCAACAGGGTTGGCAGCTTTGCCGGCGTGCCCTCCTGAGTCGGTTCGCACTGTAGCCATGTTCTTCCGTCGCCTCGGGCGTCACAGAGGGGACGGCGCCGCGGGGGGCTGTACTGGCGCGCTGGTTCTGACACCGGCCGTCCCGATCAACAGGGTTGGCAGCTTTGCGAGCGTGCCCTCCCGAGTGGGTTCGCACTGTAGCCATGTTCTCCCACCGGGGGGGGAGCTGTCTTGTCACGGGGAGCGATGGGACGCCCGCCGACCCATCGACAGCCGGCTGTTGGATAGCCGGACCCGGCCCAGGATGGCCTGCCGGCGGAGCGGGGCACGGGCTGCCCCGATATTTTTGAAAGAGGGGGCTCCGGGTTCGCTTGCCTACCCGGGGGTCATCCCCCCGGCAGTGGCTTTTGGTGAAAAGATCTAGCCCCCTTTTTGTGGCTTTTTCCTAAAGCCCCTTTTTGTGGAAGATCTTTTCATGCCTCCACCCCTTGCTCACCCTATAAATAGAGGTGGAGAGGGCTTTCCATTTCATCCAAGTTCTCACACTTGAGCTCTCATATAAAGGCATGCAATGATCTACCCTTCTCTCTCTCCCTCCACGAAATAGTTTCGTAGTGCCTAAAGGCTGCCTGGTTTCCGGCAGCGCTTAGTTCTGGATGGCGAAGCCCTGCT
This sequence comes from Elymus sibiricus, assembly GCA_039707655.1. Taxonomy (NCBI): domain Eukaryota; kingdom Viridiplantae; phylum Streptophyta; class Magnoliopsida; order Poales; family Poaceae; genus Elymus; species Elymus sibiricus. Next base: position 26,432,341 of record CM077672.1, read on the forward strand.
AGATAGCTCACACCGTATGTGTGCAACCCGGTAGAACGTTCGTAGTTTCAATCTTAGTTCAAGGGACTGTTCGAGAGCCTGCCCAAAGGGAAGTCCAAGAGCCTGCCCGAAGGGTTGTCCGACGGACCATCTGAGGGACTGTCTGAGAGAGAATATCCTCGCTGTTGGGAGGTTGTAAAATCCTAGCTGCAGGGATCTACACCGATGATCTTCACCGACTCTCCTTCCACTGCTGCTACGAGTTGGTAATGATCAGATCGAACCTTGTATGCATCTTCATAGTGATCCTGGGCGTGCTCGTAGTACGGAATTTTTTTGTTTTCTGTTATGTTTCCCTACAGTGGCATCATGAGCCGTGATATGCGTAGATGCAGGTTACGATCTAGAATACATGAGATGTCTGGGTATTGTGAAATATACTTTTGGAGTAGATGAGATCTATTGCCAAAAATTATTTGTGCGGGTAGTAGATGAAATCTATTACCTGATGTTCTTGTTGCTTCCCTTGAATTTGCGTAGTTCTGATCTTGACGGCATGGTGGAATTTTGGTACAATGTTCTGGTGTCATGGTTTTGGCACGGCAGATGCCATGGGATGGCTTATCGCGAGTGGTTGGGGCCGATGGATGCTGTCGGGTTCCGGAGGCGGGATTGAGCACGAGCACAGAGGACATATAGACGTACCCAGGTTCAGGGCCCTCCGATGGAGGTAACACCCCTACGTCCTGCAAGGATCGCTAATGGAGATCACAGAGAATACATGGATGCTCCTGGAACTGTTTTGGGTGGAGGAGGAAGAGAGCTCTAGCTCTGTCCTCTGCCTCGCGTGAGTGTGTGTGTGTGTGTGTGTATGGATTGAGCCAACATTGTGCCCCTCCTCCCCTTGCCTCGGGGGCTTCTGGGAGGTCTTATAGCCCGACCTCCCAGGTTACAAAATGATAGGAAAAGTGGGGAGGGGCCCTGCCGCCAGTGACTCTGGCTCTACTGGGGCCCGCCGGCTGCAGGGCCTGCCAGCCGTGGGGTCCGCCGGCTGCCTGTAGCTATAGCTCGGCAGGGAGTGGGCGGCACATCGCCTCCACAGTGCCGGGCTGTCCAGGGTGTCCGCTCCGGTCAGCCAGCCCGAGGAAAGCGGAGCCTGCTGGAGGGCCAGCCGGTTTTGTCGAGGCAGGGGCTCCAGCCAGGAGCCCAGCCGGACTGAGGGGCGTTGGCCGCCCCGATGTTTTTTGAAAAAGGGTCTTGTGCTTTCGAGGCTACTCGGGGTCATCCCCCCGACAGTAGTCCCCGAAGCTGTTGAGGCCCGACGAGCCGGAGCGGCAGGCCTCCGCAGCTTACCCGCCTGAGGAGGCCGTAGATCTTGACGAACGCGGAGCCAGCCGGCGGCGGTAGCCCAGGCAGGGGCCGGCTGGCCAACGCGAGCGACGGCACCCCCACGGCCGGCTCGGCTGATGCCCAGCCTGCGGGGGAGCCAACAGTCCGCCCGGCCCGCACCACGCCGGTGCGGGGAGTCATGCCCGCCGCAGGCCAGGGATGTGCCACGTGCAGCCCAGTGGTGGGTCGACCTCTACCAGGCCACGCGCGCGACGGGACGTCGCCGTGGACTGGGCCCACCAGGCCACATCCGCGGCCCGCGTGCAAGATCCGCTACGGCGAGGCCCGACGGTCGGGCTTCCATCTGCCATTAAGGCGTGTGTTAATGGGCCCGCAGATTGCGGGCGGAGTGGAGATCATGGGCGCAGACGATCCTACTCCCCCCACGTTCGCCCGCAGGTTTAAATGGAGGGGAGGGGCCGAGGCAGCAGCACTTCACTCCTCGCCCCCTCCCCATTTCCTTCGTCTTCTTCATCTTCTTCGCGCGCGCTCTCACCTCGCTCCGCCACCGCGCCGCCGACCGAGCCGCTGCCGCACCGCGCGGCCGACCCGCTGGGACAGTTCCTTAGCATGCTCCGCGCCGCCGCCGCCCTCGAGCCCGCACCGCGCCCGAAGATGGCGGTCTCGAAAGGCTCGTGAGAGGGCTCGGACGTCGACGAGAGCTTCATCGACCACCTCCGCCACAGGCGAAAGCTCCCCCGACGCCGGAGCCGCGGGACGGTGAGGTCGTCATCTTCGCCGAGCACTTCGCCCGCGGGTTCGGCCTCCCCGCGGGCATCTTCTTCCGGCGCTTCCTCACGCACTTCGGCTTGCAACCTCACCATCTTGGCGTAAATTCTATTCTTCAACTCTTCGCGTTTGTCATGTTCTGTGAAGGGTACGCCGGCCTCCTGCCGTCGGCCGATATCTAGAACCGGTTGTTCTTCCTTCGGGCGATGACGCTGAAGGGCGGTGCGCTGACCGCCTGCGGGGCGGCTGTCGTATACATCCGGCTAGCTGGCGGCTTCCCCAAGCTTCCGCTTGAGGAGTCGGCCAAGAAGTGGCAGAAATCTTTCTTCTACATGAAGAACGTCCAGCCGGCAAATGACCGCATCAATCTGCCGCCGTTCGTCAACGCCCGACCGAACGCGAAGATGAACTGGGCCTTCGACCCGAAGAGGTCGTCGGATGAGGTCGTCGCCATCGCTAGCTGGCTGGAGCACATGATCGACCAGGAGGGATTTAGAGCCGCGGACTTCATCGTGGCCTTCATCGACTGCCGGGTGCAGCCGCTGCAGCACCGGCCGCACCGCATATGCGACATGAGTGGCCGGTTCGAACCCTACCGGCTGTCGACCGTGGAGCTGTCGTCAGCCCAGGTTGCCCGCCGGCTGAACAATATTTCCAACGCCAAGCTCGATCCGGGGACTTGGTGGGTTGGCAAGGAGCCCTACAGCCGGGCCCACCAGGCGCCAGCGGTAAGCCCCCGGCTCGTTATGATTCTGTTTTCTTCTTGTACTTCTTTGTCCTGACCCGCGCTGGCCCAGCCGCAAAGGTTCGCGAGCCTACAAACGCACGACGGCCTGCATCCGAAGAACTTGATGGCGGACCAGACGGAATCCGACGGGGAGGAGGAGCCGGGCGACGAGTCAGATGAGGGAGGCGACGGGCAGCCGGAGGACGCCTGAGCCGGCGGGTCCGGCCCAGCCGGTCAGTCCCTGGGCTCCCACCCTTTGCGCGAGTGGTCCGACGATGATGTTGATGATCTCACCGATGCGCACGGTGCAGCGTATCCGTCTGCGTCAACTGGCACTGGCTCCATCGTTAGGAGGCGCCTACAGACAACAGGCGAGGCCGCGCCGGCTGGGGGGTAGGCGACCGCGGAGCGGCCGCACGGGAAGCAGGCCGTGGAGCAGCCGGTCGCGAAGCGCCCGGCAGAAGCGCAGCCGGACGGCGGGCAGAGGACGGTGAAGAAGGTGCGCCAGTCTGCCTCGACTGGACGCCACGTGGGCAGCAAACGGGCGGTCCCCACGAGCTCCGGGTGAGGGTTCCTTCCAGGCCCGAGTTTTTGTCTTCTGTTTTGCTGGCTTTCCTTGTTTTTCTTTCTCTGACCCTTACTCCACACTCGCCGCCCAGAGCCCCCATCAAGCTTCCCAGGGCCGCCGCGTCGATCGTATCTGGAGGCGCGGCCGGCCAGCAGGGGACCCCGAATGGTGCGGGTGAGCCCACGCTCGAGGACGCGGCCTCGGCGAAGGCTGCAGCGCAACGGGCCGCCCAGGCCAGGCAGGAGGAGGAGGAGCGCCCCAAGATGGCGCAGGAGGCCGCCGCGGCCAAAGCGCACGAGGACACTGCGGCCCAGGCAAGGGCGGACGCCACGGCCATGGAGCGGGAGGAGGACGCGGCCCAGGACGGAGCAGATGGCCCGGCGTAGCCGTCCCGGGACACACACTCCCCGCCAGCGTCGCCGCCCCCGGAGCACCGCTCGAAGCAGGTGCATGATCCGGCTCGCCAGGCAGAGGCCGACCCATGCGCTGGAGTAGCCGATGCCTGGGAGGCGGCCGCCCGGGACTAGGCGGGCAACCGCGAGCCGGCAGCCGGCCAGACGGCCGCACCTGAAGCATTCCTAGCGACTGGTCGGGCCGACGGGACCAGCCGGGGGCCCGAGTCCGCCGCAGCTGGAGGGGGCGTCATTCCGCCGACCACCGACCCGGCGCCCGACAACCCCGGGGCCATCATGATTTCGCTAGCGGGCACCAGCGCAAAAGAGCGCGGCCCGGAGCCGGGGCCGACTCGTAGCGGGACCAGCGCCGGCTCCGCGGCCCAACTATAGCAGGAGTGGGCGACCATGGGTAAGGTCAACAGCGGGCCGGCCGCAGGCATCCTGACTGCCGCGGTGAACTCGGTAGTGCAAAGAAAGAGTATGTGCTAGACATAACTCTTGTAGCTGAACTGGCGGCAACTGCCCCGAAAGATGAGAAAAATGTTTGGGCCACTAAGAAAGATGAATGCACTATGGTGCAGAGCCTTAGGCTAACTTGCATGAGTCCAGAGCTTCAAAAATGTTTTGAATTGCAATCCGTCCGTGATATGATCAAGGCAATGGATGCTCTGTACGAACTCAATGCTAGGTCTGAACATTATGAGATAACGAACACCAAGATTGAGTGCAAGATGGCTAAAGGGAGTTTAGTTGGTGAACACGTGGTCACCTTGGCTAGCTATGCTGAAAGGCTTAAGGCCTTGGAATTTCCAATTCCACCAAAACTCATGACGAACATGATACTTGCTTCACCCCCCCTCCGTCTTATGACGGTTTTATCATGAACTGCAACATGAATGGGATGGAGAAGGCGCCAAACGAGTTGTTTGCTATGCTGAAAACTGTCGAGACGGGAATGCAGAAGAATCGCAAGCATGTGATGCTTGTGAACAAAACCGCCAGTTTCAAAAAGAAAGGCAAGTCCAAGAAAGGCAAGGGGACTGGTAAGACCAGCTCCCAAAGCAAGTCTAAGGCCAGAGCCAAGGATGAAACTGAGTGCTTCTATTACAAGGGCCCAGGACACTGGAAAAGGAACAGATAGAAGTACCTGGCAGATAAGAAGAAGTCTGGAATGTCCGGCAAAGGTATAACTATTATACATGTTAATGGCATTGACGTTTTGCTTGCTATCGAAAACTCTAAGTCATGGGTATTTGATGCCAGATCAGTTGCTCACATTTGCAACTCGATGCAGGGACTTCAGAGAATGCGCAAGCTGGCAAAGAATGAAGTCATGACGCGCGTCGGGAACGGAGCTGGAATCATCGCTCAAGCCATCGGCATCATGCCTCTACGTTTCCCTTCAGGATTTATCTTAGAACTTAATAACTATTATTTTGTTCTGACATTGTGTAGAAACATTATCTCCAGATCATGTCTAATATGTGATGGTTATTCTTATAAGTCTGAGAACAATGGTTGTTCGATTTATTGTAAGGACATGTTTTGTGGATTTGCACCCATTGTTGGGGGCCTATTCATCCTAAATGTTGAATGTGGAAATGATGTCTTCAACGTAGATGCTAAACACCTTAAGAAGGCTGATACCACCAACACTTTCATGTGGCACTGCCGTCTTGGCCACATTGGAAAGAAACGCATGCAAAGACTTCATAAAGATGGAATCTTGCAGTCTTTTGATTTTGAATCATTTGACACATGCGAAGCTTGTCTGATGGGGAAGATGACCAAGACGCCGTTCACGGGTCATCCTGAATGAGTGGCTGAATTATTGGAAATAATACTGTGACACCCTGGTTTTTGGCAGCTTTTTCTTTTCAAAATCTTTTTGGCTTTATTTGAATTCTGGATGGTTTTGAATCTTTTTCAATTGACTTTGGACTTATGAAACCTCTCAATCTTTCTCTGAGTAACCCAAAGCCCTCAAAATCTTGCCAAAACCTTGCCACACATCTTCTGGATCAAATTCCAATTCCCAATATTTACCAACAATTCATTTTCTTCCCTTGGGAAAATCTGTCATCACTATGGGTTATGAAGCAACCTATAGTTCTGATGCTCAGAAAAATCCCAAATTAATACCACACCACCTTGTCATCATCTACTCCCACAATCTTCAAAAACATTTCATGTTCCAGTATAAAGATTTGTCCAGAAAACTCCATTTATCTTCTGGACAACACTGGCCATTTGTGAAGCAACTCATATTTTCCCAATTCAGAAAACTGTCAAATAATTCCCTGTGATACTAGGGGACCTATCTTGCCACAATATCTAAAAATATCATCTTATCCAGTACAAATTTTCATCAGCAATATTCTGCCAAGTTTCTGCTCAATTTAAACCTCTGTGAAGGAAGTACCAGCTAGAGGTATCTTTTTGAGCTGAAATTTTTATGGCATCTTCTATCCACAAAATAACCCTCCTACACCAAGTTTTAGTTCCAGAAAATCAATCAGATGAGTGCAACAAGCTCATCTAGGTTTCTGGTTTAGTACAGCAGTTGTACATGAACTACCCTCAAATCTTGATGAAATTCTTTCAAATTTGGTCAGTTTGGAGTCCTTCCATAGCAGATCACACCAGACATCTCCACTGGCTTCATCTCCATCTCATCTCTCCTCCAGATCCCTCTCTAAGTTTCTATCAGAAACTGTAGCTGAAGCTACACTTCGATTCAGTCTGTATCTGGCCAAACCAAGAGCACAGAGGGACTAAATGACCAAAGGAGAACACCCTAGACATGGTGCGCTGGACTTGCACGGCCTCCAGATGGAGGACACCGTGGTGAGCATTGTACTGGCATGCCAGTATGTGTGCTCTGCATCTCGCCGGCGACTGTCGAGGTCATTCCAGTGGCCTCGCGCTGCCATTTCGTGTCTGGAGGTGCCGACATCGTCGCTAACATCCACGTACCTCACTCCCGATCCTTCCCTTCACTGGAAACGTCCCCGGCGGCCGCCACCGCACTCGGGCACTGTGCCGCCCATGCGGGCACAGTGGCTCTGCCGCTCGTCTTCTTCCTTCGCTAGCAGCCACCGTCCGCCTTAACTCCTCTGCTCTCTCCCATCTCGTCACTCGCCCCCGGCCAGCCAGCACGGCATCCATGCGCCGGCGACGTGGCCCGAGTCCCGCCCGTTCCAGAGAGCTCAACCCAGCCTATAAAAGGCCATGCCCAGCCCCTCCTAGCTCCTCAACCCACTCCTCCTACTCCCAATCGAGCCCCGAGCAGCGAGCCAAGGCCGGGAGGCCCTCTGGCCTCGAATCTCGCCGGCGATCCGCCGCCACCCGAGCTCCACCACCTCGCTGTTTCGCTCCACCCTGGTCTCAACTGACTCCACCATCGAGCTCAGCTCACTCCACTGACCACACCCGACCTCTTGCCCGATCGAATCTCCACCGGAATCGCCGTCTCCGATGACACCCGAGCGCCGCCACCGCCGGAGAGGAAGGGGACGACGCCGTCCGGCCATCTCTCGTCACGCTGCGGGTACGCGCGTCTTTGCCTCGGTCAGCTCGTTCCATTCCTGCTCTCTCCCGACCTTGCCGTCGACTGTAGTGCCGGCGACCATCGCCGGAGAGCCGCAGCTCTCTGTTCTCTCTCTCTCCCGTTTAAATCTGACCGTGGGGCCCGCATGTCAGCGGATCAGCTGCGCGCGCCGAAGCGGTAAGTGGAGGCGCCCTGGCGAAATACGCCTTCGACGTGGCCCTCTGCTGGATTTTCTAATTTCTGTTTTTAATCCAGATTTGACCAGTACCTTTGACCAGCCATAACTGTTTATCCATAAGTCCAAATCAATTGATTCTTTTTTGCATTGGGTTTGTCTTGAGCTCCTCTATTTTTCTGGTAAATTTGGTATTTTTCCCATGTTCACAGAATTTCTGGTGCATAGAACAGTGTTATGTGACATTTTCCTTTGCATTTTTAAAATATTTTCAGATGGAAATCCTTTTGAATTTGAAGCCCAGGAGTTTGTGGACAACCCAACAGAGCAAGGCAAGCCATGTCATCCATTTCATGAAGCATTTCAATAGTGTTGGTTATTTAATTGATTTATGTGCATTATTTTAATATGTGATAATTCAAAGTAATTTTACTCTAATGCATAGCTACTGCCATGTTAACTTACTTATGACGAAGATACATGCTGGTTAAGTGCTTGATAACACTAAACTTAGTTGGTTGATCAAGAGCCACCTATCCGGACTTACCCGTGCAACCACATTTGCCGGTATGGGACGGCCTTGACATGACCTAGCTTTGTGCTCTTTTGTCGGTACCACCAAAGAGGGAGGGTTATGCGTGCGTGCTGCCCTGATCAGGTAGACGACGATAATCCTGTAAGCCCAGTTGAGTTATTTTGCCGGCGTCCCCATTTGGGACAGTTTAGTTTGGCCACGACGGTGGCAGGTGTCACGGGGTGACACAGGGGCCACCCCGGACATGACCCTGGGAGGGTATGATTGTCGGTTGTACAGTGGAGGAGTCACGGGTTAGGCAAGTTTCGTTGGAGCAGCACTGGTCCACCCATAAGGGAAGTGTACCGAGGTACGGGACAAGGAGCTCCATGGTGTGGGTAAAGTGCGCAACCTCTGTAGAGTGTAAAAACCTATTCAAATAGCCGCGTCCATGGTATTGGACAGTCCGCTTAGGCCTCACTAGGATGGTCAACCGTAATAATGATAATAATGATGGAAGAACTCGTCTTATGATCGAAAGTACCAATAGATCATGAGTATCTCGAGGGTTGTGGGACAACCCGGAAGAGAGTAAGTTGGTAATCTGGTAACAGTAAGCACTTTAAGCATTTAATGTGATTATTGCCATGCTGTTGTTTGCTGCATTGTTATGGTTGCCGTGAGCTTGTGAGTACATTCCAAGTACTCACCTGGCATATCATACCAGATGCAGGAGAAGCCGAGGACGGAGGTCCCGATGGTTCGTGCTACGCTAGCTAGGCCGTGTCCCAGCAGTGTCCCTGTGGATGGAGTTTTCCGCGCTATGTTCCGCTACGCCGTAGTATATCCCAATAGTATCGAGGCCCTGTTATGTTTCATAAATAATGTAGATATTGTCATAGCACGTGCAGTTCTTTAGGCCTCACTATCGATGTAAATTATGAGCTTGTACCTGAGATATATCAATAAAGTTCAGTTCAGTTCTGTTCCAAGTTGTTGTGTGTTTCCAGAAGACATGATCTCTGGGTTGGAAACACTGGGTAAACCGGTCCTCTGAGCCGGGGTGCCACAACGCTTGGTATCAGAGCCACGCTGACTGTAGGACACCCTAGTTAACCCTGCGCTAGAACTGCGACTAGTTTAGAGTCTTAGTGTGTGCTTTGCTTGTTGCATCTGTTTCCTGCATGGCATGCATATAGTTTTTATTATGCTAACCGTTGGCCTTGTGAGTGTAGATGGCAACAGTTCCGTACCACTACAATCATGAGCCGGCACCGTTCACTTTTCCAGTACTGCTTCGTAGTGTCTGGGTTCGGCTGTATCCCAACGGCGAAGACCCAGTGTATCAGGTGTATCGAGAGAAGCGTGCTGGTTCAGTACACGAGTATCACGCAGAGGCCTTTCTGACTGCGAGTTCGGATATTGGTAGTTACTCCCGTTCTTCCAAGGGCGGAACAGCTTCTACTCCGGAGCTGGCGATCCAGTTTGCTGCGATGGAGGCTCTCACCGACTTGCGCTTCCACGAGGTCGAGATGCAGACTCATCCAGGTTTCTTTCACTACCCCACCCTGTCACCAGCGACAGGGCGAGTCCTTTTTGCACCTGTTGATCCGGCGAGTGATTGTGCTACTGGTGTTTTATCGCGTTATCTGAATGCCAGTTATCATATGATCACTTCACTAGCAGAGGACCTGACTCAGGCCCGCGAGGCACCTGCAGCCGTTGCGGCAGCACAGTCTTCCCCTCCACCTCCATATACTCCACCCATTCCACCTTCTGAGACTCCTTCTAGCTCGTTCGGACCGCCAGGCTTTTCGTCTGGTAGCCGACGTGAGACCCCTGCAGAGTGGGCCTCACTCCTAGCTACTCCAGCTGCTCCGATGCTGCGGCGTCGTGCTTCTTCTCCTTCAGAGGCGGGGCCTTCCCATCAGCGTCGCTGTGTTACCTTTGATCCGGAGACCGAGGTTCACATCATCAGTTCAGATTCCGAGACAGGATCAGAGGATGAGGAGTCTTCAGTTTACCAGTGTTCGTGTCACCGGCGCCACTAGAGTGGAGGCTTGAGTATCAGCGTATGCATCATAGCATCTCTGCATATGTCAACTGCCGTATGAGCAGTCCAGTCATGATAATCCCCTACTAGCTTGTCATGTATGATGTTGGGTTGTCTTGTATAATTATGTTGTTCTCTTTACCCTCTTTTTATTTGGTTTCTTTTTCTGGTGTCATATTACTGTGCTTCCCCTTATGGATGTTGCTCATCGATTCGGTATTTTGCAATGGGAACAAATTTAGGATGAAGAGGTGTAGTACTCAAGGCGCTGATGGAACTCCCGTTCGTCAATCCGCCAGACAAGCAGGATAGTCACCAGAAGATTTACCACCCCCACCACCTCAGACACCAACTACCGATCAGATTATGAGAATGTTTGAAGAGAAAAGAAATCAAGATCTCATGGAATTTCTGAAAAGCATGCAGACTATGGTGGGTCAGAATAACAACAATGGGACACACTCCAAATTGTCTGATTTTTAGCGGACCAAGCCACCCAGTTTTAGTCAAGCTGTGGATCCTATAGAAGCTGATGACTGGCTAAGGACCATGGAAAAGAAGTTGGACATAGCCCACTGTGATGAGTTAGACAAGGTTCCTTTTGTCACTCACTATCTGGAGGGACCAGCAGCTATATGGTGGGACAATACAAAAATCATGTGGCCTTCTGGAGAAGATATTCCTTGGGAAAAGTTCAAGGAGGCCTTTCGCAAGTATCATATTCCTACCGGCATAATGAAGGTGAAGCAGAGGGAATTTCTGGCCCTTACTCAAGGGAATATGTCGGTGGGTGAATATCTGAACAAGTTTAATAATCTGGCACGGTACTCTACTCATGACGTGTCCACGGAAGAAAGGAAGATTGACCGATTCCTAGGAGGACTCAATCATACCCTCCGCTGTCAGCTTTGTATGCTTGACTTTCCTGACTTTCAGACTCTGGTGAACAAGGCTTTCATAGCTGAGCGTGAGCTTAAGTCAGGATATGATGATCGCAAGCGAAAGTTTGAACCCAAGAAGGACAACCATGAGCAGTTTGCGCAGAAGCCACGTATCTGGCAACCAGGTCCATCTGAATACAAGCCTGCCTAGAACAATGGCAATAACGGCAGCAAGCCCGTCAGCCAGAACAAGACCTTCGGCAAACAGCCAGTGCTGGAGGACTGCTGTCGCAACAACACTTGCTTTACTTGTGGCCAGAGCGGACATTATTCTAGGTAGTGCCCTGCAAGAAATGGGAAGCCATCATCTAACTTCAAGCCACAAGTCAACAATGTTGGGCGCCGCCCCAATCCGAACTTTTACCGTGGCCAAGTTCATCATATCTCCGCTGAGGAAGCCCGCGAAGCACTAGATGTGGTCCTTGGTATGTTTTCTGTTAACGACATACCTGCAATAATTTTATTTGATTCTGGGGCTTCTCATTCGTTTATTTCGCGGATTTTTGCCACCTTGCACAAATTTTCTCCTTCTATTTTGGACAAAATCATGGTGGTACAATCCCCTGGCTCCATGCTCAAAACAAATGTGATATACAAGGATCTGGAAATCTTGATACATGGCATTAAGTTTCCAGCTACACATGTGGCCATTGAATCCCCTGGACTGGATATAATACTGGGGATGGATTGGTTGGTACCACATCAGGTGTGTATCAACTGTGCTACCAGGGCAGTGACATTGGTTAACCCGGCAGGCCAAACAGTGCAATTCACTACTAGTAGAATAGTGTCAAAGAAAGGAATGGCATTCAAAGCCACGGCTACAGACCTGAATCTGATTCCAGTAGTCAGTGAATTTCCGGACGTATTTCCGGAAGAGATACCAGGAATGCCACCTGATCGGGAACTAGAGTTCGCTATTGATGTTGTTTCCGGAACCGCTCCAATTTACAAGAAGTACTACCGCATGCCTTCCCCAGAACTGGTGGAATTAAAGAAACAGTTGGATGAATTATTGCAGAAAGGGTACATTCATCCCAGTACTTCGCCATGGGGATCACATGTGCTGTTTGTTAAGAAGAAGGATGGCAGCCTACGAATGTGCGTGGACTATCGCTAGTTGAATGAGGTCACCATCAAAAATAAATATCCGCTCCCCTGCATTGATGATCTGTTCGACCAATTGACCGGGGCCTGGGTATTTTCCAAGATTGACCTCCGAACGGGGTATCATCAGTTAAAAATCCGGAAAGAGGATATCCCCAAGACAGCCTTCACCACTAGATATGGTCTGTATGAATTTACAGTCATGTCCTTCGGGCTGACAAATGCTCCAGCCTACTTCATGAGCATGATGAACAAGGTCGTCATGGACTTCTTGGACAAATTTGTGGTAGTATTCATTGATGATATTCTCATCTATTCCAAAGATGAAGAAGAGCATAAAGAGCACCTCCGTACTGTCCTGGAAAGACTAAGGACCCATCGCTTGTATGCCAAATTCAGTAAATGTGAATTTTGGCTAAGAGAGGTGGGATTTCTGGGACATGTTCTGTCAGAACAGGGTGTGGCCGTCGACCCCAGCAAGGTGACCGTTGTATTAAACTGGAAGACACCAGCCACAGTAACTGAAGTCCGTAGCTTTCTGGGATTGGCGGGCTACTACCATCGCTTTATAGAAGGCTTCTCAAAAATAGCCAAGCCATTGACAGAACTGTTGAAAAAGAACCACAAATTTTCTTGGAAGGAAGAATGTGATAGCAGTTTCCTGGAATTAAAGACGAGGCTAACTATGGCCCCTGTCTTGGTTCTTCCAGACATCCACAAGAGCTTTGATATATACTGTGATGCTTCCATGCGTGGAATCGGCTGCATTCTAATGCAAGAAGGAAAGGTTGTAGCATAGGCATCCAGACAGCTATGACCCCATAAAGAGAACTATCCCACTCATGATTTGGAATTGGCAGCCGTAGTTCATGCATTGAAAATTTGGAGGCATTATCCCATTGGGTAGTGATGTGAAATATACACAGACCATAAGAGTCTCAAGTATATTTTCACTCAACCTGATCTCAATCTCAGACAGAGAAGATGGCTTGAACTGGTCAAGGACTATGACATTGGAGTCAATTACCATCCGGGAAAAGCCAATGTGGTCGCAGACGCTCTCAGCAGATAACAAGGCACCATAAATGTATAAATGGAGGGAATCCATCCTATACTACAAGAAGAGTTTGCTAAGCTAAATATGGTGCTATGCGGCCCAATTAGCCCGGATACAATGGAAATTACTCCAACACTTATGGAAGAAATTAAGGTAGCTCAGAAATCAGATAAAGGCATACAAGAGATCAAAGAGCAGATCCCGCAAGGAAAGGCCAAGTCGTTCCGTACTGATGACCAAGGCACCTTATGGTTTGAGAACCGAATATGTGTGCCTAATCAAGAAAACTTAAGACAGCAAATACTCAGAGAGGCACATGAATCTGCATACTCTATCCATCCGGGAGGAACAAAAATGTACCAGAACTTGCGAGAAACCTTTTGGTGGCCAGGAATGCGAAGGGATATTGCATATTATGTTGCCTGTTGTGACATCTGCAATAGAGTCAAGGCGGAACACCAGAAACCCGCTGGACTACTGCATCCTTTACCAGTTCCCCAGTGGAAATGGGATGACATATGCATGGACTTCATTGTTGGACTACCTAAGTCAACAAGAGGCCATGATGCTATCTGGGTCATTGTGGATATACTTACGAAAGTGGCTCACTTTATTCCAGTAAAGACCACTTTCAATGCGAATCAGCTCGCACAGCTCTACATGTCCCGGATAGTCAGCCTTCATGGAGTACCCAAGTCTATCACATCGGATAGAGGCTCCTTGTTCACTTCAGCATTCTGGCTGCGATTGAATCAAGCCCTGGGAACCGTGCTAAGGCATAGTATGGCATATCATCCACAGACAGATGGGCAGACCGAGCGTGTGAACCATATATTGGAGGATATGCTTCGGTCCTGTGCTCTCACCTATGGACCCAAATGGGAGGATAGTCTGCTCTACGCAGAATTCTCTTATAATAATAGCTATCAGTCGAGTCTCAAGATGTCACCATTCGAAGCTCTGTATGGACGAAAGTGTCGCACTTCCTTAAACTGGTATCAGACAGGAGACAGCCGTATCTTCGGCACGGATTTGATGCTCGAGGCTGAGAAGCAAGTGAAGGATATTCAGGAACGTCTTCGAGCAGCCAAGTCCCGTCAAAAGAGTTACTATGATCCAAAGCACCAAGGAGTAACTTTTGAGCCCGAAGAATATGCCTACCTCCGAGTCACACCTATGAAGGGGATAAAAAGGTTTCACACCCGAGGAAAACTGGCACCGAGATATATCGGTCCCTTTCCAGTAATGGCTAGAAGAGGCAGAGTGCCATATCAGCTAGAATTACCACCGGAGTTGTCTGACGTTCACGACGTCTTCCACATATCACAGTTGAGAAAATGCATTGCACCTCCGATTAAGCAGGAAGATATGAGTGAGCTAGAGTTGACAAAAGATTTGACATATGAGGAAAGACCTGTCAGAATATTGGATGAGATGGAAAGAACTACCAGAAGTAAAGTGATCAGATTTTACAAAGTGTTGTGGGAGCATCATACCGAGGAAGAAGCTACTTGGGAAAGAGAGGATTTTCTGAGATCAGCATACCCACACTTGTTTCCTGAGCAACCGAATCTCGAGGACAAGATTCATTCTAAGGGGGGTAGGTTTGTGACACCCTGGTTTTTTGCAGCTTTTTCTTTTCAAATTATCTTTGGCTTTATTTGAATTCTGGATGGTTTTGAATCTGTTTCAATTGACTTTGGACTTATGAAACCTCTCAATCTTTCTCTGAGTAATCCAAAGCCCTCAAAATCTTGCCAAAACCTTGCCACACATCTTCTGGATCAAATTCCAATTCCCAATCTTTTCCAACAATTCATTTTCTTCCCTTGGGAAAATCTGTCATCACTATGGGTTATGAAGCAACCTATAGTTCTGATGCTCAGAAAAATCCCAAATTAATACCACACCTCCTTGTCATCATCTACTCCCACAATCTTCAAAAACATTTCATGGTCCAGTATAAAGATTTGTCCAGAAAACTCCATTTATCTTCTGGACAGCACTGGCCATTTGTGAAGCAACTCATATTTTCCCAATTCAGAAAACTCTCAAATAATTCCCTGAGATACTAGGGGACCTATCTTGCCACAATATCTAAAAATATCATCTTGTCCAGTACAAATTTTCATCAGCAATATTCTGCCAAGTTTCTGCTCAATTTAAACCTCTGTGAAGGAAGTACCAGCTAGAGGTATCTTTTTGAGGTGAAATTTTTATGGCAACTTCTATCCACCAAATAACCCTCCTACACCAAGTTTTAGTTCCAGAAAATCAATCAGATGAGTGCAACAAGCTCATCTAGGTTTCTCGTTCACTACAGCAGTTGTACATGAACTACCCTCAAATCTTGATGAAATTCTTTCAAATTTGGTCAGTTTGGAGTTCTTCCATAGCAGATCACACCAGACATCTCCACTGGCTTCATCTCCAGCTCATCTCTCCTCCAGATCCCTCTCTAAGTTTCTGTTAGAAACTGTAGCTGAAGCTACACTTCGATTCAGTCTGTATCTGGCCAAACCAAGAGCACAGAGGGACTAAATGACCAAAGGAGAACACCCTAGACATGGTGCGCTGGACTTGCACGGCCTCCAGATGGCGGACACCGTGGTGAGCACGGTACTGGCATGCCAGTATGCGTGCTCTGCATCTCGCCGGCGACTGTCGAGGTCATTCCAGTGGCCTCGCGCTGCCATTTCGTGTCTGGAGGTGCCGACATCGTTGCTGCCGTCCACGTACCTCACTCCCGATCCTTCCCTTCGCCGGAAACGTCCCCGGCGGCCGCCACCGCCCTCGGGCACTGTGCCGCCCGTGCGGGCACAGTGGCTCTGCCGCTCGTCTTCATCCTCCGCTAGCAGCCACCGTCCGCCTTAACTCCTCTGCTCTCTCCTATCTCGTCACCCGCTCCCGGCCAGCCAGCACGGCGTCCTTGCGCCGGCGACGTGGCCCGAGTCCCGCCCGTTCCAGAGAGCTCGACCCAGCCTATAAAAGGCCATGCCCAGCCCCTCCTAGCTACTCAACCCACTCCTCCTACTCCCAATCGAGCCCCGAGCAGCGAGCCAAGGCCGGGAGGCCCTTTGGCCTCGAATCTTGCCGGCGATCCGCCGCCACCCGAGCTCCACCACCTCGCCGTTTCGCTCCACCCTGGTCTCAACTGACTCCACCATCGGGCTCTGCTCACTCCACTAACCACGCCCGACCTCTTGCCCGATCGAATCTCCGCCGGAATCGCCGTCTCCGACGACACCCGAGCGCCGCCGCCGCCGAAGAGGAAGGGGACGACGTCGTCCGGCCATCTCTCGTCACCCTGCGGGTACGTGCGTGTTCGCCTCGGTGAGCTCGTTCTATTCCTGCTCTCTCCCGACCTCGCCGTCGACTGTAGCGCTGGCGACCATCGCCGGAGAGCCGCAGCTCTCTGTTCTCTCTCTCTCCCGTTTAAATCTGACCGCGGGGCCCGCATGTCAGCGGCTCAGCTGCGCGCGCCGAAGCGGTAAGTGGAGGCGCCCTGGCGAAATACGCCTTCGACGTGGCCCTCTGCTGGATTTTCTAATTTATGTTTTTAATCCAGATTTGACCAGTACCTTTGACCAGCCTTAACTTTTTATCCATAAGTCCAAATCAATTGATTCTTTTTGCATTGGGTTTGTCTTGAGCTCCTCTATTTTTCTGGTAAGTTTGGTATTTGTCTCATGTTCACAGAATTTCTGGTGCACAGAACAGTGTTATGTGACATTTTCCTTTGCATTTTTAAAATATTTTCAGAGGGAAATCCTTTTGTATTTGAAGCCCAGGAGTTTGTGGACAACCCAACAGAGCAAGCCAAGCCATGTCATCCATTTCATGAAGCATTTCAATAGTGTTGGTTATTTAATTGATTTATGTGCATTATTTTAATATGTGATAATTCAAAGTAATTTTACTCTAATGCATAGCTACTGCCATGTTAACTTACTTATGATGAAGATACATGCTGGTTAAGTGCTTGATAACACTAAACTTAGTTGGTTGATCAAGAGCCACCTATCCGGACTTACCCGTGCAGCCACATTTGCCGGTATGGGACGGCCTTGACTTGACCTAGCTTTGTGCTCTTTTGTCGGTACCACCAAAGAGGGAGGGTTATGCGTGCGTGCTACCATGATCATGTAGACGACGATAATCCTGTGAGCCCAGTTGGGTTATTTTGCCGGCGTCCCCGTTTGGGACAGTTTAGTTTGGCCACGACGGTGGCAGGTGTCATGGGGTGACACAGGGGCCACCCAGGACATGACCCTGGGAGGGTATGATTGTCGGTGGTACGGTGGAGGAGTCACGGGTTAGGCAAGTTTCGTTGGAGCAGCACCGGTCCACCCAGAAGGGAAGTGTACCGAGGTACGGGACAAGGAGCTCCATGGTGTGGGTAAAGTGCGCAACCTCTGCAGAGTGTAAAAACCTATTCGAATAGCCGCGTCCACGGTATTGGACAGTCCGCTTAGGCCTCACTAGGATGGTCAACCGTAATAATGATAATAATGATGGAAGAACTCGTCTTATGATCGAAAGTACCAATGGATCATGAGTATCTCGAGGGTTGTGGGACTACCCGGAAGAGAGTAAGTTGGTAATCTGGTAACAGTAAGCACTTTAAGCATTTATTGTGATTATTGCCATGCTGTTGTTTGCTGCATTGTTATGGTTGCTGTGAGCTTGCGAGTACATTCTAAGTACTCACCTGGCGTATCATGCCAGATGCAGGAGAAGCCAAGGACGGAGGTCCCGATGGTTTGTGCTATGCTAGCTAGGCTGTGTCCCAGTAGTGTTCCTGTGGATGGAGTTTTCCACGCTATGTTCCGCTACGCCGTAGTATATCCCAGTAGTATCGAGGCCCTGTTATGTTTCATAAATCATGTAGATATTGTCATAGCACGTGCAGTGCTTCAGGCCTCGCTATCGATGTAAATTATGAGCTTGTACCTGAGATATATCAATAAAGTTCAGTTCAGTTCTGTTCCAAGTTGTTGTGTGTTTCCAGAAGACATGATCTCTGGGTTGGAAACACTGGGTAAACCGGTCCTCTGAGCCGGGGTGCCACAACTACATAGTGATGCATGTGGTCCAATGAACACACCAGCCCGTGGTGGATATTTCTACTTCATGACTTTTACTGATGATTTAAGTAGGTATGGATATATCTACTTAATGAAGCATAGGTCAGAGACCTTTGAAAAGTTTAAAGAGTTTCAGAATGAGGTAGAAAATCATTATGACAGAAATATTAAGTTCCTACAATCAGATCACGAAGGCGAATATCTGAGTCATGAGTTTAGCCAACATCTGAGTGACCGTGGAATCGTTTCACCGCTTACGCCTCCCGAAACTCCACAGAGAAATGGAGTGTCCGAGCGACGTAACCGAACCCTGTTAGACATGGTAAGGTCGATGATGTCTCTTACAAAATTGCCGATATCTTTTTGGGGTCACGCACTACAAACTGCTTCTTATACATTAAATAGAGCACCGTCAAAGTCTGTTCAGATGACACCACATGAGATGTGGAATGGGAAGAAACCCAGTGTGTCGCATCTCAAAATTTGGCATTGTGAGGCATACATAAAGCATTTACAGCCAAGCAAATTCGATCCCAGATCAGACAAATGTTACTTTGTAGGTTATCCCATGGATACAGTTGGGTATTCTTTCTACCAACCATCCAAAAACAAAGTGTTTGTTGCAAAGGTTGGACACTTTCTCAAGAAAGAGTTTCTCACTAAGGTAGTAAGTGGGAGGACAGTACAACTTGATGAGATTAGTGAATCTTCGGTAACCTTTGATAAGTCTAAGGAACCAGAAGTAAATCCACAAATTATCCCAACAACCGAGCCAGAAATGGTGGCGCCTAGCTCAAGGGAATGGCACAATGCCATGAAATCCAATATGGAATCCATGAACGAAAACCAAGTTTGGAACTTGGTAGAACCTCCAGAAGGCGTAAAGCCCATTGGTTGTAAATGGATTTTCAAAAGAAAGACAGACGCAGATGGTAACATTATTATCCATAAAGCTAGACTTGTCGCAAAAGGGTTTGGGCAATTCAAGGACTTGACTACGACGAGACTTTCTCGCCCGTAGCTATGCTTAATTCCGTGTGGATAATGCTAGCAATTGCTGCTTATTTCAATTACGAAATACGGCAGATGGATGTCAAAACGGCTTTCCTAAATAGAAATCTCAATGAGGATGTATACATGATACAGCCTGAAGGTTTTTTCAATCCTAAGGATGCTAAAAAAGGTGTGCAAGCTTCAGAAGGCCATTTATCATCTGAAGCAAGCATAGAGAAGCTGGAGTATTCATTTTGATGAAGTGGTGAAGGAATTTGGCTTCATCCCGAATGGCGAAGAATCTTGTGTTTACAAGAAGTTTAGTGGGAGCACAAAAGCATTTCTGATCTTATATGTGGATGACATATTATAGATTGGCAATGACGTGAATTTTCTTAGCAAAATAAAATAGTCATTGAAAAAGAGTTTTTCGATGAAAGACTTAGGTGACGCACCATACGTATTGGGCATCAAAATCTATAGAGATAGATCAAGACACCTGATAGTGCTTAGCCAAAGCACGTATATTGACAACTTATTAAAAAGGTTTAATATGGAGAATACCAAGAAGGGCCTACTGTTGGGAAACATAGTAGAAAACAAAAAAACTTCGCCCTACGATCACGTTCCAGGAACACTATGAAGATACATATAGGGTTCTAGATCGGATCGTTACCAACTTTGAGTTGCAGCGGAAGAAGAGTTGGTGTAGATCATTGACGAAGTCCCTCGAACCATTCATGAACGATCCCTCGAACCAAAGACCGAAGGCACGACCTCTCCACAGATTGCAAGCGTACAGGCTCCACGATCCGGCGGTGCTTCGCCGTCCAAAGCTAATCGTCGCCAAAGAATTAGAGGGAGAAGAAGAGAACCACACAAGGCTTCTCTATTATGAGGATTAGAGAGATCTAGGTCTAGCTATAGTTATATCAACTCCAAATTAGAACTAGAACTAGAGAACTAGAGGAGGCTCCAAACACTTGTATATTCAAAAGTGCCAAAACCTCTAGTATATATAGGTTGGAGGAGGAGGAGGGGGCGCCACACAAGGGGGGAAGGTTTCCCCCCTTGGCCGGCCATGAGGAGGGGGAAACCCCCTCCAATTCGGCCTCCCCCTTCCTTTCCCAATGGGGAAGGGGGCGCCACCTCCTATTGGGCCCAAGTGGCCCAATATGCTTTCCACCACTTGGCCTTTTAAGGCCTGTTGATATTAAATTAAATATAAAAGCTTCCTAACTATTATTAGAGCCTTTTAATATGAATTTAACATCACCAGAAACATTTTCCACCTATATATTATTTATCGATAATACCCGGTATTGCCCGATAAACCCCGAAACCCTTTCGGTGTCCCCGAAATGCTTGCGGATCCTCTCAAAACTATTTCAAATATTAGTGAAACTATTTCACAAATATTTCCTCATTACTCTTACTCCACTAACACTCAGCAGATCATGATTCCCTTAAGATTGTGACCCTGTAGGTTCGGTAAAACATAGGCATGAACAAAACCCCTTTCGTTCAATGACCAATAGCGGAACCGTGGACATCCATATTGATCCATATGAATACACGAATGAAATTCGAGTGAACCTTTGGTTATCATGTGCTATTCCCTTTGCTTCATGATACTTTACAAAACCCGAGGTGAGATGTATCGGTATCCTCTTGAGTCATTCTCATGCTCACTATACCGGTCTCCTCATTACCAGTTTTGTTCTTTTTTCTCATTGACATGTTCCGGCATCCCTGTGACCTAGTCACCTGTGTCTGCTCAGATGATGATCGATGCCGTCACACCGAGAGGGCCCTAAGAATATCTCACCATCGTCAGAGGAGCAAATCCCACTCTTGAGCTATCGAGCCCCTTATCAAACTTTTCGATAAACCTGTAAGTTGTCGTTATGATCACCGTGTTACAGATGACGTTTGAGCAACCCCAAAGTCCATCATATGGTAAGAAGTGACTGCGATACTCTCATGGTCTAAGGAACTAAAGCATACATTAACTCTTCATGCTATAACAATCGACTTGTGACGATAGCATCTCAAAGTATAACTAACAAGTTGGGTCAATTCAATATGATCGTTCTTCTAACGTCATACTCTCAATGTTGTTTTGGACTATCGTTACACTTAACAATATCCGAAGATCCGGAAAACATGATGACATACAACACTTGAGCTAGTCCTGGAGGCGAGACTAGGAATCAGGTTTTACCGTTTATCATTCCACGCGTGCTTATGAGTTTTCCACTGAATCGCATATTCCAGGATCATAGCAGTTATAGCATAGAATATAAAATCTTAATTATAAACATGGAAATAAATAATACAATATTATTGCCTCAAGGGCATATTTCCAACAGACTCCGACTTGCACTAGAGTCAATAATCTAGTTACATAGTTTCTTTAACACCAATGGCTATCCGGTGCTGCTCATGTTTTGCTCGTGGTAGAGGCTTCGTCATCGGGTCTGAGACATTCAAATCCGTGTGAATCTTGAGTACTTTCACAAAACCTTTCTCGACATGCTGTTCGATAATGTGATACTTGCGTTCGATGTGTCTGGTCTTCATGTGGGACCTTGGTTCCTTTGCTTGAACAACGGCGCTGCTATTATCACAACAAAGCGCCATTGGGTTCATCGCACTTGGGACCACACCAATCTCTTCAAGAAACTTCTTGATCCAGACTGCCTGCTTTGAAGCTTCTGAAGCCGCAATATATTCTACTTCCACTGTAGAATTCGCAACAGTGTTCTGTTTGAAACTCTTCCAAACCACGGCACCAATATTAAGGGTGAAAACATAGCCTGATTGAGATTTATAGTCATCTATATCAGTCATGAAGCTAGCATCGGTGTAACCATTTACAACGAGCTCTTCATCTCCTCCATAGACAAGGAGCATGTCCTTTGTTCTTCTAAGGTACTTAAGAATATTTTTAACAGCTGACCTGTGAGCCAATCCTGGTTAACTTTGGTACCTGCTACTAACACTTAGCGCATCTTTATGAAGTTGCTACAACTGGTGTAGTAACCTCAGGTTCAGTCGTGCGGACAACTTCTGGAATAATTTCTGGTTCGTTAGTCCAGCTTACTTTTACCGGAGATTCAGTAATCTCGTCAACCTGTACTATCCTCCCACTTACTTCTTTAGTGAGAAACTCCTTCTCGAGAAAGTGTCCATTCTTTGCAACTAACACTTTGTCATCGGACTTTTGGTAGAAGGAATACCCAATTGTTTCTTTGGGATAACCTACAAAGTAACATTTGTCTGCTTTGGGATCGAGTTTATTTGGTTGTAAATGCTTCACATAAGTATCACAACCCCAAATCTTGAGATGCGGCAAATTGGGTTTCTTTCCATTCCATAACTCATATGGTGTCGTCTCAACAGACTTAGACGGTGCTCTGTTTAATGTGTATGTTGCTGTTAAATTCCACGATCACTTAGATGTTTGCTAAACTCATGACTTAGATATTCACCTTCGCGATCTGATCATAGAAACTTTATCTTTTTGCCACGATGATTCTCAACTTCATTTTGAAATTCTTTGAACTTTTCAAATGTCTCAGACTTATGTTTCATTAAGTAAATATAACCATATCTACTCAAATCATCAGTGAAGGTTACGAAGTATAAGTACCCACTGCGCGCTGGTGTGCTCATCGGACCGCATACATCACTACGTATTATTTCAAATAATTCACCCGCCCATTCAGGATGACCCGTGAATGGTGTCTTAGTCATTTTACACATCAGACAAGCCTCGCATGTGTCAAATGATTCAAAATCAAAAGACGTTAACACTCCATCTTTATGAAGTTTTTGCATACGTTTCTTTCCGATGTGACCAAGATGGCAGTGCCACATGTAAGTGGTATTATCAGTCTTCTTAAGATGTTTAGCATTAATGTTATAAACATCATTCTCACATTCAAGATTCAAAATGAATAAACCACCGACAATAGGTGCAAATCCATAAAACATATTCTTATAATAAATTGAACAACCATTGTTCTTAGATTTATAAGAATAACCGTCGTTTATTAAACATGACCCAGAGATAATGTTCTTACACAACTTCAGAACGAAATAACAATTACTTAGTTCTAAGATAAATCCTGAATGTAGAGTTAAAGACATGACTCCAACGGCTTGAGCAGCGATCCCATCACCATTCCCGACACACATCGCCACTTCATTCCTTTCCAGCTTGCAAATTTTCTGTAGTCCCTGCATCGTGTTGCAAATATGAGCAACTGATCCGGTGTCAAACACTCATGACTTACAGGAATTATTAGCAAGTAGAATATCAATAACATTAACTTGTATGACTTTTATACCTTTACCGGAAGAACCGTTCTTCTTTTTATCTGCCAAGTACTTCTTGCAGTTGCGTTTCCAGTGTCCCGGTTGCTTGCAGTAGAAACACTCAGTCTCCTTAGTGGCTCCGCCCTTGTTCCTCTTCCGGGAGACGGTCACACCAGCGCCAGTTGATTTCTTCTTGGACTTGCCCTTCTTCTTGAAACTGGCAGTCTTATTGACTAGCAACACTTGTTTGTTCTTTTGCATTCCAGCTTCCGTAGTTTTGAGCATAGCAAACAACTCGTTTGCACTTTTCTCCATCCCATTCATGTTGTAATTCATGATAAAACCATCGTAAGATGGGGGGAGTGAAGCAAGTACAGTATCTGTACCGAGTGTTGGAGGAATTCCAAATTCTAGAGCAGCAAGTCTATCAACATAGCCAACCAACTTTACTATATGCTCACTCATTGAGGAACCTTCTGACATCTTGCATTCAATCAAGGCCTTGGTTATTTCAAAACGTTTGGTCCTTGCCTGTTTCTTGTACAGAGCATCCAGTGACCCAATTATAAATTGTGTACTGGATCGTTCAAAATGTTTCTGCAACTCAGGATCCATGCAAGTTAGCATGAGGCACTAGACAGACTCATAGTCATCACTACGAGTAGTATAACCATTTGCAATTTCCTGTGATACACCTGGCACAGGAGGATTGCCTAGGGGCTGATCCAGCACATACTCCTTCTTAGCACTCCTGAAAACAAATCTCAGGTTCCGGATCCAATCTGCGTAGTTTCCACCATTTGCAGCTAACTTTTCTTTCTCTAACATAGGGGCTAAGTTGAAAACGTTGCGAGCCATTGATCTACAACGATAAACACAAGATTCATTTAGACATTATTCATAATTAAGGTGCACTAGTGTTTAAACAAGTTTTAATATAAAGTGCGCTCCCACTCAAATCAATATCTCTCATAATTGAAAGTGAGTGATTCAAGAGCCTGATCTTATTCACAACCATTGATGTGGACATCACTGATGACGTGAACTTCAACCGGTAGGCAAACTTGCCGATCATATCTCTATATGACTCTTGTTCATCTTTCGATGCTTTGTGCTCCGAGCTCAGAACGATTCTGCTAGAACTTCAAGACAACCGAGTGTTCCTGCCATGAGGTCTGACCTTCACCCACCTTACACCTCACGATCTATTCGTACTCATGTGGACCTGACGTACCCTGAAAAGCTACGTGTTATAGATAGTGCTACACTAGGAAGAGCACTAACAACTTGATATTTTTATGTGAGAGATCACCCTAATAAAAACAACTACCGCGCAATCAAAAGGGTGCAAGCATAAAGGGATAAACATCTCGGGCAATTCATAATAGCATGATATGGTATAGCCCTGGGCGCTGGGGATGTCTTCATGGTCCTCCAAGGTCTTCATGAAAATTTTCCGAAAACGCTACCGTGGCAACAATTTTGAAATTTCTGCCTTGGCAGCACTTTTGCCTCCTACGCCTGGTGAAGCCTCCTTGCTCCGGAGTCCTCCATAGCAAACTTGTCACTACTGTCTAGTAATCTAACTATTACAACAAAGTTGACACGCAGGTCATTAAAGTGACAATCATGTGGCTCCAACCATCATGCCGTACTGTGATGCGCAGGTCACTTAAACATTACATTGCATAACCATCTCATACATAACCTCATTATCATGACAAAGGCTATACCACATCACATGCATCCTGCAAAACCAAGTTAGATGTCCTCTAATCGGTTTAGCAAATTTTAATTTACGTGGCTTCTAGGGTTTCGAAGAACACTAGCTACCTATGTCCACCATCAAGTATGATTATTCTTGTTGCTAGATTAACTTTGCGGGTTGTGTGAGGGAAGAGACTTAATTTAAAATCTCTAGCCCCACACTAAACTTTGTCAATATGCTTGACCCCCGTGAAGATCAAACATCTTCATGCCCTCTTGTGTTTGCGACGGTTCATTATTCTTGACTATGATGCAGCCCAAAGAACTGTTAGCAGATCGTTGATAGCCAGAGTCAATCGATTGTCAGAACTTTGTAGAAAGCTATATCACACCGCCAATGAACTGAACCGAAGCAACACTCAAGGGAAGCATACAAGAACATCAAGTAAAAGATTGCATCTACCACAATAGATCTTATCTTCTACTCGCACAATTTTATTAAGCTCTAGAATTTATCTAGTTCTTAATTCCTTTTTGCAATAGATCAAATTCATTACTAAAAACTTTGTGCAGTACCCTCACAATCACATGTGATCTAGATCGAAACCTGCATCTACTCATAGAACCGCTCATGATGCCACTGTTGGGAAACGCAGTAGAAAACAAAAAAATCGCCCTACGATCACGTTCCAAGAACACTATGAAGATGCATATAGGGTTTTAGATCGGATCGTTACCAGCTTCAAGTTGCAGCGGAACAAGAGTTGGTGGAGATCGTTGATGAAGTCCCTCAAACCATTCACGAATGATCCCTCGAACAGAATACCGAAAGCACGGCCTCTCCACAGATTGCAAGCGTACAAGCTTCACGATCCGGCAGCGCTTCGCCGTCCAGAGCTAATCGTCGCCGGAGAATTAGAGGAAGAAGAAGAGAACCACACATGGCTTCTCTATTATGAGGATTAGAGAGATCTAGGTCTAGCTCTAATTAGATCAACTCCAAATTAGAACTAGAACTAGAGAACTAGAGGAGGCTCCAAAAACTTGTATATTCAAAAGTGCCAAAACCTCTAGTATATATAGGTTGGAGGAGGGGCAGGGGGCGCCACACAAGGGAGGAAGGTTCCCCCCCCCCTTGGCTAGCCATGAGGAGGGGGAAACCCCCTCCAATTCGCCCCCCCCCCCTTCCTTTCCCAAGGGGAAGGGGGTGCCACCTCCTATTGGGCCCAAGTGGCCCAATATGCTTCCACCACTTGGCCTTTGAAGGCCCGTTGATATTAAATTAAATATAAAAGCCTCCTAACTATTATTAGAGAATTTTAATATTAATTTAACATCACCGAAAACATTTTTCACCTACATATTATTTATCGATAATACCCGGTATTGCCCGGTAAACCCCGAAACCCTTCCGATGACCCCGAAACGCTTCCGGATCCTCTCGAAAATATTTCAAATATTAGTGAAACTATTTCACAAATATTTCCTCATTACTCTTACTCCACTAACACTTAGCAGATCGTGATTCCCTTAAGCTTGTGACCCTGTAGGTTCGGTAAAACATAGACATGAACAAAACCCCTTTCGTTCAATGACCAATAGCGGAACCGTGGACATCCATATTGATCCCTATGAATACACGAATGAAATTCGTGTGAACCTTTGGTTATCATGTGCTATTCCCTTTGCTTTGTGATACTTTACAAAACCCGAGGTGAGATGTATCAGTATCCTCTTGAGTCATTCTCATGCTCACTATACCGGTCTCCTTGTTACCAGTTTTGTTCTTCTTTCTCGTTGACATGTTCTGGCATCCCTGTGACCTAGTCACCTGTGTCTGGCCAAACGATGATGGATGTTGTCGCACCGAGAGGGCCCTAATAATATCTCTCCATCGTCGGAGGAGCAAATCCCACTCTTGAGCTATCCAGCCCCTTGTCAAAATTTCTGATAAACCTGTAAGTTGTCGTTATGATCACCGTGTTACAGATGACGTTTGAGCAATCCCAAAGTATAACTAACAAGTTGGGTCAATTCAATATGATCATTCTTCTAACGTCATACTCTCAATATTGTTTTGGGACTATCGTTACACTTAACGATATCCCAAGATCCGGAAAACATGAGCACATACAACACTTGAGCTAGTCCTAGAGGCGAGACTAGGAATCAGGTTTACCGTTTATCATTGCACACGTGCTTATGAGTTTTCCACTGAATCGCATATTCCAGGATCATAGCAGTTATAGCATAGAATATAAACTCTTAATTATAAACGTGGAAATAAATAATACATTATTATTGCCTCTAGGGCATATTTCCAATACCTACTCCCAATGTCACCTGGTACAGTGCTCAGCAAGAATCAGGGTCCTCGGACTCTTGATGAGCGAGTACAAATGAATGATGTTCCACCTGCTTCGGCAGTTGGTTCCATTATGTATGCCATGCTATGTACAAGACCAGATGTTTCCTATGCTCAAGTGTTAGCAGCAGATACCAAAGTGATCCAGGACTGGTTCACTGGGCAGCAGTAAAAAGTATTCTTAAGTACCTCAGGAGGACCAAGGACTTGCTCCTTGTGTTCGGAGGTGATGAAGAGCTCATTGTAAATGGTTACACTAATGCAGGCTTCATGACTAACCCAGATGACTTCAAATCACAATCAGGCTATGTTTTCATACTGAACGGTGGTGCAGTGTGCTGGAAGAGCTCCAAGCAAAACACCGTGGCGAATTCTACGACGGAGGCGGAATATGTCGCGGCTTCAGAAGCCTCGAAAGAGGCGGTCTGGATCAAGAAGTTCCTTGAAGAGATTGGTGTGGTTCCAAGTGCGCTGGACCCGGTGGAGATCTATTGTGATAATAGTGGCGCCGTGGCTCAGGCAAAGGAGCCAAGATCCCACCATAAGACAAGACATATTGCACACAAATATCACATCATCCGACATCACGTTGAAGAGGGTCTTGTGAAAGTATGCAAAGTTCACACGGATCTGAACGTGTCAGACCCGATGACAAAGCCTCTACCATGAGCAAAGCGTGAGCAGCACCAGATAGCCATTGGTATTAAGGAAGCCATGTAACTAGATTATTGACTCTACTACAAGTGGGAGTTTCTAGGAGATATGCCCTAGAGGCAATAATAATCAGTTATTATCTATCTCCAAGTTTGTAATTAATGTTTATGTTCTGTGCTATAACTGCAATGGTCCTTGAGCCCGTATATTCATAAAGGATCAGAGGAAAACCCATGTGCACATGTGGAATAATAAATGGTAAAATGTATTCCTAGTCGTGCCTCTAAGATTAGCTCAAGTGTTGCATGATGATTATGTTTTCCTGATCATGGGCATGTCTATGCCGGCAACTTTGAGGACACAATGTTAGAAGAACACTTGTGTTGAATTGACCCAATTGATATTATGCTATGAGATACATTCGTCACAAGTTAATGGTATATATAACACAGAGAAAGTTAACGTTTGCATAATTCCTTAGACCATGAGAGTGTCGAGTTCCTTCGTTCTTGCTTCATGAACTTTGGGGTTTGTTAAATGTCACCCATAACAGGGCGGCTATTACGGCAGCTTACGGGTTCATGGAAAAGTATGACAAGGGACTTGATAGCTCAAGATTGGGATTTGCTCCTCCGTTGATGGAGAGATATTCTTAGGGCCCTCTTGGTGTGACGGTATCCATCATCATCTGTCCAGACACAATGTGATTTGATCAGGGGGATACCGAAACATGGGAGCGAAAAAGAGAACAAAACCGGTAACGAGGAAACTGACATAGTGAACAAAGTTGTTGATTCATGGGGATGCCGATAAATCTCACCTCGGGTTTTTGTAACATATCATGAAGCAACAGGAACAACACTGGGAAACTACAGGTTCACTCAAATATTCATTCGTGTGGGTATAGGGATCAATATGGATGTCCACGGTTCCGCTATTGATCATTGATCGAAAAGAGTTTCGGTCATGTCTATATTTTACCGAACCTACAGGGTCACACACTTAAGGGTCGTCTATTGTTGTATACCAGGTTAGGTGACTGACATAAAGTCACCAGAAAAGTTTTGGAGACGACGAAAAAGTTTCGGAGAGAAAACCGAAAGTGTTCCGGAGAAACCGAAAATGTTTCGGAGAAAACCATCGTACCGGAAATGTTTCAGAGTAAAACCATAATACCGGAAATATTTCGAAACGCGTCTAGAATTATTTTAGAGGGTGTCGGAAATGTTCTGGGACCGTCCGGAATTTTTCCGGAGAGAACGCACGCGAAAAACACAATGTCCCCAGATGGGGGACAAGATCCCACGAATCGTGGGGAGTAATTTATGGGATGGTTCGTGGGGAGCATGTTGGGGAGGTGGGGCCCCCCATGGGTGTCGTGGTTAAATCCGGCGGATCTCGGGTAGGGGGTCCCGAGCTGGTGATCTTAGCTAGATGGTAACATGATGAACATGGGACACGATGTTTACCCAGGTTCGGGCCCTCTCGAAGAGGTAAAATCCTACGTCCTGCTTCTGTGTTATTGATTGAGATGGAGTACAAAGTACAGGATGATCTACCTCGAGATCGTATGTGAATGTATGATTCGCTACCCTATGGTCTAAAACCCCTCGTCTTATATAGATACCGGGGGTACCTAGGGTTACATGTAGGTCGGTTACATCTAGGGATAAGCATGCCGAAGATTCAAATATGTCTTGGAGTGTGCGCCAAGTCTTCAGAGGATTCCATCTTGAGCACGCCAAAGGGCGTGGCAATCGTGGCCTTCTTGGTGATTATCCGGGGGTCCTCAGCCCGGCCCATGCCAGAGGGGCCGACGTGGCTAGCATCCCCTAGTCCAGGACACCGTCAATGGGGGGGCCCTAGGTTGTCACGGGCAAGGTTGGGGAGGGAGCTCCCCCATGGAGCTTCCTTCCACCTTTGGTGGCTTTTGGTGAAAAGATCTAGCCCCCTTTTTGTGGTTTTTTCCTAAAGCCCCTTTTTGTGGAAGATCTTTTCATGCCTCCACCCCTTGCTCACCCTATAAATAGAGGTGGAGAGGGCTCTCCATTTCATCCAAGTTCTCACACTTGAGCTCCCATACAAAGGCATGCAATGATCTGCCCTTCTCTCTCTCCCTCCACGAAATAGTTGCGTAGTGCCGAAAGGCTGCCTGGTTTCCGGTAGCGCTTAGTTCTGGACAGCAAAGCCCTGCCGGATAGCTGACACCGTATGTGTCACTACTAGGAGAAAGCTTATAGATAGAATTTTAGTAGTAGCGCTGGTTATGGGGCCAGCGCTACTGCTACTTAGTAGTAGCGCTGGGTGCCAACAAGCGCTACAGGTACCAAAGTAGCAGTAGCGTGGGGTGGCCGGACAGCGCTACTGCTAAGTCGTCCCACCGCCACCGGCTGGGACTACCCTTAGTAGTAGCGGTGGCCCGAAACCAGCGCTACTACTAAGATCCATAGAGTAGCGCTTGTCGGTGGCCCACTGCTACCGCTATTTGTGCACAGGGCCAGAAGGTGGGCCCAGATTAGCAGTAGCGCTGGGCCACCGACACGCGCTACTGCTATGAATCTGAGCAGTAGCACCGGTGAGGTACCAGCGCTACTGCTACACGTAGCAGCCACCTTTTTCTGCCACCCTCCCCTCCTCCCCCTCTCCCTCCTCTACCTCCCTCACTTACTTCTTCCTTCTCCTATCTCTTCTCTCCCCATTAATGCCCCCATCCACCATCTCCTCCATTAATGGCTTCTTCTCTTCCTCACTTGAATTTATTTGTCTCTCCCTCCTTCTCTCTTTCCCCACTCTTGCCTTTGTCTCACTAGCTAGCTTTCCCTCCCTCTCCACTAGTTAGGTAGAGCATCTCCTTCCAACTAGATCTACCATGCTAGCTAGCTAGCTTTCCCTCCCTCCTTCCACTACTTTCGATCCCTAGCTAGCTAGATAGCGGCAACGGCCATCTACCGTACTTGTGTGCTCGATCCTTCTCTCGGGACGATAAGTGAGTAAAAAGTTGTGCTTTGCAAGAATGAAAATATTTGTGTTTGTGCTATGATGGTGAGAATGTGCGTGTGGCATGAGTTGCCGCCTATGTGTATTTGTCGGATCGTGCGTGACATGAGTTGCTTATGTTTTGCCGAAATGTTGATTTATTTCCGTTTCGGTGAATTTCGGGCAAACTCTATATGTCCTATTTTTAGGGAAGGTCATGCCGAATTTTTGTTTGACTTTGATGCATGCATGCATGGATGCGTTTATAATCCTTTTGCTTATTAATTATACCACGCAGGCGATCATGAATGTCAGTGGAACGATGGTGGAAAGATGGTTGCGATCCGCCCTGCACGACATGTATGAAAATAACCGGAAGGAGATTTTCTGTCTGTGTCGAAGATGCAAAGGAGGAGTCTTGCTTGACCCCTTTAAGGAAGGCCATTTGAAAGCGCACCTGCTCATGACTGGTTTCATGGATGGCTATACTCGGTGGATAAGTGAAGATGATGACGTCGATGGGGCAGCCAATGACGACATTGGACCAGACGAAGAGATGACCGATAATGGTGGCGGAGAAGAGGCCGGACATGGCGGCGGAGAAGAGGCCGGACATTGGGGCGGAGAAGTGGCCGGACATGACAGAGAAGACGCGGACACGCCGGAGCATTCGTCGCTACTAAGTTCAGTCGTGCGGGACCCTCATGTTCGAGACCTGCTTCGCAAGAAGACGACTAACGACAGAGCTGCTTGTAGAGAGGAGGCCAAGCTGGAGCAACTGGAAGTAGACTCTCATACTCCATTGTATGATGGTTGCGATCCCGAGGTGACCCGCTTGAGTTTCACGCTCGAACTTCTAAAGACAAAGGCTAAAAACAAATGGACCGACAGAAGCCTCGATGAGCTTCTCAAGTATCTAAAGAAGGTTCTTCCCGCGGGGAACCTGTGTCCTACTAGTGTCGATAAGGCCAAGAAGATCGTGTGCCCTCTTGATCTGCCGCACATTAGATACCATGCATGCATCAACGATTGCATCATTTATCGGAAGGAGCACGCGGAAAAAAACAACTGTCCGGTGTGCAATGCTTCTCGATACAAGAAGGCCGGAAAGAAATCTCCCCAGAAAGTTGTATGGTACCTACCGATCACTCCCCGTCTGCAGCGTTATTTCGTAGATCCTAAGGAAGCAAAGCTCATGCGCTGGCACACGGAGAGGGTGAAGCCCGACGATGGAGATGATCCGAAGCTGAGACACCTCGCGGATGCAAGCCAGTGGAGAGCGTTCAACGCCGAATATCGATTTTTCGCAGGTGATCCAAGGAACATCATGCTTGGCGCGAGTACCGATGGCATGAATCCGTTTGGCAACCAGAACACCAACCATAGCACATGGCCCGTGTTTGTATGGATGTACAACCTTCCCCCCCTGGAAGTGCATGAAGACAAAGTACATACACATGAGCATGCTGATTCAAGGGCCG
Organism: Elymus sibiricus; assembly: GCA_039707655.1. Taxonomy (NCBI): domain Eukaryota; kingdom Viridiplantae; phylum Streptophyta; class Magnoliopsida; order Poales; family Poaceae; genus Elymus; species Elymus sibiricus. The sequence continues at coordinate 26,465,111 of CM077672.1, forward strand.
AAACAACCAGGAAATAATATTAATCTGTATCTGGGGCTACTTCAAGAGGAGTTAGACACGTTATGGAAAACACCGGCCAAGACATGGGACGCCAGCAAAGGCGAGTATTTCTATATGAGAGCCGCGCTGATGACGACGGTGCACGACTATCTCGGTTACGGATATGTCGCAGGCCAGGTGTGCCACGGATATTGCGGATGCACGCGGTGCATGGATGATACAACGTCTTAGCAGCTAACGAAAGATGGCGGGTCTGGGAAAATCGTGTACATGGGGCATCGAAGATGGCTCGCGAAGGACGACCCGTGGAGAAACCGTGGAGATCTATTCAATGGTGAGGCTGAGCATCGAGGACCTCCATGTAAGAGGAGCGGCACCGAAATCGATGAGCTGTTGAAAAACTAGGAACAGTGCCCCACACCGGGAAAGATGAAAAAGGTGTCGGAGCCGCTGCTGAAGGTATGGAAAACGCGGTCTGTTTTCTGGAACTTGGAGTACTGGCCCAAACTCGACACGCCTCATTGCCTTGATCAAATGCATATCACGAAGAATGTCCTTGAGAGCTTGCTTGCAACACTGATGAATATGCCGGATAAGACCAAGGATGTGCCGAAGGCAAGAAGAGACTTGGAAGATTTGAACATCAGGGCAGATCTCCACATGCCGCCCCGTAAAAAGTCGGAGGAGACGGAGACAGAGACGGAGGCGAGGGACCAGGGCAAAAAAGTCAACAAGAAGGAAGAGAATTAGTGCCCCCCTTCTTGCTTTACCTTAAGTCCGAAGGAGATCGATCAATTCTTCAACTGCCTTACCGGAATCAAAGTTAGTTCCGGTTACTGTGGGAAGATAAGCAGATTTCTAGACATCAAGAAGAAAAGGTTCAGTGGGATGAAGTCTCATGACTGTCATGTGAAGATGACGCAGATACTTCCTGTTGCCCTTAGAGGGATAATGGACAAGCACGTCCGTGACACGCTTATTAGTCTCTGCAACTTTTTCGACGTTATCTCTCGAAAGTCGATCAGTGTGAAGCAGCTCCGAAGGCTACAGGAAGAGATCGTTGTGATACTAAATGAGCTTGAGATGTACTTCCCGCCCGCGTTCTTTGACGTCATGGTTCATCTGTGTGTCCACATTGTGGACGACATCATAGACCTCGGGCCGACATTCCTGCACAACATGATGCCGTTGGAGAGGATGAATGGGGTCATCAAAGGATTCGTTCGTAACATGTCCCGTCCGGATGGAAGCATCATCCAGGGCTATCTGACCCAAGAGTGCACCTCTTTCTGCGAGAATTATCTATATGGCGGAGACCCTGTTGTTGGTTTGCCTGTTAACAAGCACATTGGGAGGCTCGGAGGAGAAGGTCACACCAACGGCCGGAGGGAACTGCATGTGGACCACTCGGGTCGACGCGATGACTTTGACAGAGCAAACTTAGTAGTGCTACAGCACCTAGACGTGGTAGATCCTTCCGCGACACTGCACAAAGAAACCATCGCAAAGAAGTACCGTGACCGGGGGCTATGAAAGACGAACGCCGAAGTTATTAGAGAGCACAACTCCACTTTCCTGCCTTGGTTCAAAGAGCATGTTCTTGCTAATCCCCCGGAAGAGGGCTCTACGGACGGATTGCTCATATATGCCTTAGCACATGGCCCCGTGGCCAACCTCGCGACCTATCAAGCATATGATATCAATGGATACACGTTCTACACGGAGGCCAAAGATATAAACAGTGATTTTCAGAACTCAGGGGTGACGATGGAATGCATGACCGGCGACAACGCCGCAACTCAAAGATTCTACGGAAGGGTCAAAGAGATCTGGGAGCTTGACTACTCAGGACTGCACGATGCGACGATGTTCCGTGTCAGATGGGCTAAGAACGTCAAAAGAGAAAACTGGTATTTCACTACCATGTCTATACCCGACGCCAAGAGCGCTACCGTGAACGCCATCGCAAAAAACGAGCCATGGGTACACGCTAAGCACGTGACACAATGCTTCTTCATAACCGACCCGAGCAATCCCAGCCGTGTTGTCGTGAGGAGAGGCAAAAGGAACATCATCAGAATGGATGGAGTCGCCAACGAGGAAGACTACGACCAGTACGGCAACCCGATGAGGGAAGATGACGATGACGATGAAGCTTACATCAAAAGAAGAATCAATACTACATTACCTAAGAAAGATCGTACTCCATGGAAAAAGAAAAGTCACAACGAGGGGCTCAATTATTCGACAGCGAACAAGAAGGGAAAGAAGCTCACTCAGAAACGAAAACGTCGACGCTGAGAAACCATCATTTATATATATGTATTTATTTTGTGTACGCACTTAATCGTTATCGGTCAAATGATATGTAATATATATCGTCGCCTGAGTTATATACATTGTATCTGATCCCCTTCTTCCCGGCTCGGTCGTCTTTCGGAAAAGAAAATAAAATGAAAAGAAATAGAAAAATGAGAAAGGAAAGAAGAAAATGAAAGGATTACAAAAGGAAATGAAAAGAAAAAGAAAAAGGAGAAAGGAAATAAGAAAAATAAAATGAAAAGAAAAAGCAAAAGGAGAAAATGAAAAGAAAAATCAAAGGAATAGCAGTAGCGCGTTTATGGACCCGCGCTATAGTTAACTTAGCTGTAGCGTGGTCTACCGAAACCGGCGCTATAGATAAGTTAGCTATAGCAGTAGCGTGTGTCCACACCCGCGCTATAGCTAAGTTATCTGTAGCGCCGGTTTGGGTAGCCCGCGCTACAGCTAACTTAGCTATAGCGCGGGTCCATAACCGCGCTACTGTTATGTTTGAGTTAACCGCACCACGCGGGCGTTTCTTCCCCAATTTCCCCCATTCCCCCCATTCCATCCCCTTGTCCTCCTCCACGCCGTCGTCGGAGCCCTCGTCGCCCTTGCCTCCTCGCGCCGTCGCCGGAGCCCGTCCTCGCCGCGCCTGCCTCCTCCTCGACGTCGCTGTGCGCCTGCCTCCTCCTCCTCGACCTCGCCGCGCCTGCCTCCTCCTCGACGTCGCCCCCTCCGGTGCGCCAGCCTCGTCGCCGCCTCGCCACCGTCTCCCCCGACCTCCACCTCCCCGCTGCCGTCTCCCCCGACAACCGCTGTAAGTCCCCGCCCCTCCCCTCTCTCATTTTAGTATACTGAATTCTAGGGTTAGGTGTTTTAGTTACTTGAATTTTAGGTGTTTAGTTAACTGAATTCTAGGGTTAGGTATTTTAGGTGTTTAGGTGTTTTAGTTAACTGAATTCTAGGGTTAGCTGTTTTAGTGAACTGAATTTTAGGTGCTTAGTTAATTTAATTCTAGGGTAAGGTATTTTAGGTGTTTAGTTAAGTTAATTCTAGGGTTAGGATTTTCAGTTCCTGTTAAATGAATTCTAGGTATTTTAGGTGTTTAGTTAACAGAATTCTAGTGTAATGTTAGTAAGTGAGTGAGAGTGTGCTTGCTTTTTAAAGATTGGGGGAAAAGATGCAAAATTAGTTAACCCTAGTAGATAGGAATTTAGCTAGGTTTTTTATTAGGATAGTAGCTATTTTATATTAGGACAGTACCTAGGAATTTAAAACATATTTTGATGGTGAATTTCTTTATGGTGAATTTCTTTGAATAATTAAAGTGCATGAATTTCTTTGATATACATGATGTTGGCTGTTGATGGTGAACATATTTTGAATAATTGAAGTGCCAAATGATGTTGGCTGCTATTGTTGCCATATGATGTGCCAAATGATGGAGATGATGTGCTATTGTTGCCTATGTTGGCTTTTCTTGTTTGCAGGGAAATGATCCGAGTGGCCTATGTTTTGCCGGAATGTTGATTCATTTCCATTCCGGTGAATTTCAGGCGCTCGATATGTCCACTTTTTAGCAAAGGTCATGACAAAATTTCCTGTGAATTTCGGCATGACTTGTGCTAGAAAGTAGGCATATCAAGTGCCCGGAATTTGCTTGGACGGGAATGAAACAGCATTCCGGCAAACCATAGGCCTTTTTTTATGTCATTACTCATTTTATTATAGTTTAAGAATTAAACGAGCAGACTTAATCGTAGGAAACATGTCGAACAACGACGGGACCGGGCCTTCTGACCACGCTGCCGACGACATACAATATGACCATGAACATGATTGCCTCGACTTTTTGTCTAGTCAGCAAATAGAAGGTTTGCAGGACGACCTGGTCATAGCGGACGATGGTACTGCCGCCGACATCGACACCGATGGCACCGATGGCACCGGCACCGATGGCGACGCCGAAGGCGGTAACGAAAAGAAGAAGCAGAGGACACGACGCCCTAACAAACTCAGCATCGGAAGAATCCTGGTCATAGAGATGCACCCCGGCAAATTCGAGCCAATAGCACCGGATAAACCTCGCAAGTGCTACGGCAACCAAGTCGGATGCATCCTACGGGAAACCGCGAGCATCAACGACAATGACTTAAGGAAGAAACCACATCTGGAGCACTTGCTCCTAACGAAGCTGCACAAGAGATTCCAGTTCCCCGGCCGGGATGACCGCATAGAAAACCCGTGGGATGATGCTGCCATGAAAGGTATCAATAACCACGCCATGGGCATGTTCAGCAACGATTTGGCCGCCTGGAAAGGGAGGGCGATTGAAGCTAACGAACCCCTGTCCAAGATTTTGGCGGACAATCCGACACTGACGGCAGAGGAGTTCGAAAAGTTCAAGGACACTTCCGCTACCGAGGCAGCCAAGATTAAGTCTGAGAAATACAAGTCAATGCAGCAAAGGAACACGGGGAACCAGTGCCTCGGAAGCCGTGGCTACATTGGCAAGAGGCCCATATGGGATAAGGAGGACGCGGAACGTGAAGCCGCGGGGATCCCAGACCCCTACGCGGAGTTCACCGACCCGCAGGAGCGTGACTTCATCAGGGCCCGGTACAAGTGGGACAAGGAAAAGAAGGTTTGGTACACGGACCCGATCACGAGGAAATTGATTATATTACTGGTAATTATTCTTTTACCACCTTACATTTAGCTTCTGATCAAGTGGACTACACGTTGTAGTAACATTCGTAAACGGTTCACATTCCTTTTGTAGAAGGAGCAACACAGGCTTGCGGCCCAAAGCGACTCGTCGTCTCAGTCGTCGATGAGGCCCAAGTGGGACACCCCTCTCAACCGGGCCTTGAACCAACTGAAGGGACTCCCTTTGGACCAGCGGCCGCAATATGGACGTGTGCACGGCGTCGGAGACGGCGCCACGTGGAAGTACTACTACAACGAGGGCCCGGAGGCCAAAAGGCAGAAAAAGAAGTTCAGTCAGTTGAACATCGACGAGAAGGTGAAGCTTGCGGTCGAGAAAAATGCAGCTGAGGCCGAGAAAAAAGCAGCTGAGGCCGCAGAAGCGAACAAAAATGAGTTGGTCCAGCAGGCAGTCAATGCAGCTGTAGCTGCCTGCAGAAATGATTTCGCTACTAACTTGATTCCGGCTATTATCGACTGGACGAAGCAAAATCCAGACAAGACGGCACAGGATTTTCCCAGGCCCAGCTTCGTCAGGAGCAACTCGGTGAACATCGCACCACCACCACCTGCTGCCGCTACCGCACAAGGTCCTGCTCCCGCACCCGCTCATAGCAGCCCGTCCTCTATCTCTAGTGTGCTAGGCGGGCCTTCGTCTTTGGCTGACCTCGACGCCTTCACGGTAATTACACGTCGCACCAACATATATATAATCTTCCATTTTTCGTTGCCTTTCGGATGTCTTACGCCGCAGACATGTCTTCGCAGGCCGACGAAACCCCGTGCACCGTACTCTACATGATCAATGGCCGGAAGGTGGACGTGGGAAAGGCAGTGATAATGAAGCCCTTGGAACTCACGTTCCACGGCCAGCCGATCCCCGTTGGCACCTTCAGGGTTACCTTGTCGAGTGTGAAAGCGGGCCACGAGGATTTGACTCCTCCAGTACGGCTCGGGGGAGAGGAGGACGAGACCCCGATGTGGCTTGGAGAATGCAAGGGTTGGATGCTGCTGTGGCCGAAGAATCTTCTTCGTCTGGAGGCGGCCGAGAGCACACCAATGCAAGGATTGGAGAATCAGCAAGGTATGAACACCACCACCCTGCCTACGCAATTACCAGTGCCTCTCGTGCCGGGTGAGAGCGACGGACGACGCGAGGAAGGGGGTCCAATAGTGGATGATGTAGTCGGCCCCGTGGAACAAGGAATGGATGATGAGATGGAGGAGGAGGACCCTCTCCGGTTCCTCAATACCGGTGCCGCCTATGACAACGGACAAATGATGAGTCAGCCATATGACTCGGGCTATGAGCATGCGGATGAGGAGATGGATGATGTGCCCAGGCAGGAACGTCCTAGAGTTGATTGCAAGAAGTCTCTCTTCATGCAATCCTCACAGGACACGCCTCCAGATGCCGCCTCAACGCAGGGTCATCTAGCCGAGGGTCGTAAAGTGCTTAGCCCGACGACACTGGTGGTGGGGGTAAGGAAGGGTCTGGACAGTGAACCCAAGAAAAAGGAGAGGAAGAGACCGCCGAAGAGAGGCACTGCTGCTGCCAAAGCTGCCAAAGCTTCTAGCAGCCAGCCGACCGATTTTGCAGACCGTGTACCGGTCAAAGGTGCGGCGATGTACCATGTCGCGGGCGAGCCGATCCTACCGCCGAAACCGCTAGAGGCCATATCAGGGGATCTCAGGAGACTGCACGACCATGTGTTGTCGACTGAGAAAAGCCTTCTCGCCTCGGAGGATCCAGCATATCCGCTTTACGCGGTTCGTGTGCCTCAGGCCAAGTGCTATGTCGACACACTGCCCGCGGAGGTGTTCTTCCTGCGGTTTGATCACATCTTTGAGATGTTTCTCATGAGCCGGCTCGATTTTACGATCGTCCGCCTTTTTGCGCTACATATGAACTTTGTCATCAGGAGAGAACAAATCTCAGAAATCGTGGTGGCGGATCCATACTACATGCATGAGTCCTTCTTGAGTCTTGGCGAGTTTGAACGTAAAGCTGCTAGGGACTACATCGAATACTTCATGGTAACGAATAAGGACAAGGAAACGATTCTCCTTCCTTATCATCCAATGTAAGTCATTGCCGCACAACCCTTTCGTACGTTTCAATCATTCCTTCGCTCATATGGAGACTAATTTGAGGTGTCGTGTTTTTCCGCAGCAACGGGCGCGCCGTCCTTATCGTTCTTTTCCCGCGAGTCTCCCACGCCGTGTATTTCGACTCGTCCAGAAACTTCGAGAAGAAAGACTACACCCACATAATGGATATTCTGGATGATGCTCTCCACGGCTTCAGCATGAGGGGTGGCAACATGCTGATCAGGAAACAAAGGAAGAACAAGCCGGGTTTCTCGCATAAAACTACCTTCTGCTCCATCCATCAACCGACAGCAAGCAAGAACGACGGATTCTACCTCCTCCATCTCATGATGGAGTATAGAAGGGATCACCAACATCTTTGCATGACAACAAGAAATGATGAACATATCCGCAAATGGGTAGAATCCTTAAGACACGAACTGGATTATAGAATTAGAGATGACTTCTTTCGCATCCAGAAGGACATTGTAACGATCATCATGAAAGAAGTTGTCGAAGAGAAGGGGATGTTCCACCACGGCCCTATATCACGAGCTGACGTCAGAACTCGCATAGGCATGCAACGTCAAGACCTGACGCCGTTCACGAAGCTAGGGTGCATCCTCCCAGATATGGATGGGTGGAACTTCCAGTGATTGACGATGCCGATGATGATGTGTCGGTTGAACTTGTAGTTTCTGTAGCGATGAAACTTTGTGATGTCAACGGTCCTGCTGAACTTGCGTAACGCTAGTTTGTTAGTTTGGGTACGATGACCTGCGTACATCTAGTTAATTAGTTTGGGTACGGTGAACCTGCGTTGATTAATTATGTTTACTATATGTTGCATCTCTTAGCTAACTCTTTCTTTTCGTGTTGCTCAAATATATTATGTTGCATATTATTGTTGAATTCGCTTGATGAAGATGCATCTCTAACAGGTACATAGGTCCTTGATGGTGAAGAAGTGCTATGCTGTGTACATAGGGAGGGTTCCGGGAGTGTACGATGAGTGGCCCGAGTGTCAGGCCCAAGTGTCACGGTTCTCGGGCGGCAGCCATAAAGGGTTTGATAGCAGACAAGAAGCAGAAGCTAGTTACTTGAGGTTCACGCTAGCGCGAGAGAGGAATCACAACCGGCGCCTCATGTACTGCATAATTCCGCTCTTACTCATAGTGATAGCTCTTCTCTTCTATATCATCGTTTTAGATGGATGATGAAACATGTGTATGGGATGACGATGTAGTTGCATGTATTCGAGACATATCATAACTTGTATCGCTATTTCGAGATCGATGATGATGATAGACATCATTTGTGTTGGATGATGATGGCATGATTTGATGAGAATATTTGCATGTGTATGATATGATGAGACTATTGTGTGTGATATGACAGGCTATTGTATAAACCTAATAAAAAACAGAGAAAAAACGTTGCAGAAAAAAATTACAGACAATAGTAACCATAGCGCGGGGTATGTGTATCAGTAGCGCTGCTTTATCAGTAGCGCGTGTTAAATAGGCGCGCTGTAGTTTTTAGCAGTAGCGAGGTTCACCTAAACGCGCTACTGCTAAACTCTGTTAGCAGTAGCGCGGGTGGAACAGCGCTACTGCTAATAGTTAGCTGTAGCGCCGTAGCAGTAGCGCGCCCACCCGCGCTACTGATATTACAAAACCCCGCGCTACTGCTAGGGTTTCCCTAGTAGTGTGTGCAACCCGGTAGAGAGGTCGTAGTTTTGATCTTAGTTCGGGGGACTGTTCGAGAGCCTGCCCGAAGGGTTGTCCGAGAGACGGCCCGAAGGGCTGTCCGAGGGACTATCCGAGGGAGAACATCCTCGCGGTTGGGAGGTTGTAAAATCCTAACTACGGGGATCTACACGGACAATCTTCACCAACTCTCCTTCCGCTGCTGCTACGAGTTGGTAATGATTAGATCAAACCTTGTATGCATCTTCATAGTGATCCTGGGCGTGCTCGTAGTACGGAAATTTTTTGTTTTCTGCTAAGTTTCCCTACCCCCCCCCCCCCCGGCCCTTAAAATTGGAAGGCGAGCTGCGAATAAGCCGGTCTCCATCTACAGACAGCTTCAAACTAAAGTAGACCACGAAGCATCGCCGTCGAGCTCGAGCTGCGAAGACGACGTGATCTGTTTGTTTGCTCTACGTTTGTTGGACATGCGATATGTTTATCGTAGCGTTAAATCTTAAGTGATTCAATATAATAGTACTGAGTGTGTTGATGTTTATGTTATATCTTTTGCACTCACTACTCGATTCTTGATTGATAGATGAGTTGTCTGTTATTAATTATTTATCTATTGTCATGTTCATTGAACACTTCGCAAGAAATTAAACTGCGGTGAATCTTAAGGTAAAGTGGTCTGGTGATACATTGTTATGTTTGCTTGAAATCATACACGGTAAGACCCGCCTCTGAAAAGAAAGTGCAATTCCATAAGCTCTGGACCTAATTGTGGAGCATCGCTGATTTTCATTTCGTGCGTTACTTAAATTGCAGGGATGTGCAGGAAGAGGATGCTATCTGGATCTTCCTACGGATTTGATCGGAAGATTCCAAGGGGTATCCATCAACAACCCGTCTCCGAAATGAGGATGCACTGATGAATGGTACAAGAGCCATTGTTTAGCACTCTTGGTGTGCAAAGTCGACAATAGCTAGCTAGACTGAATCTACAGGGAGCCGTTTGTATTATATCTCCTGCCTAAGTGCCCTAGCCTTAAAATTGGAAGGCGAGCTGCGAATAAGCCCGTCTCCATTGGCAGGCAGCTCCAAACTGAAGCATGCCACGAAGCGTCGCCGACGAGCTCGAGCTGCGAAGACGACGTGATCTGTTTGTTTGATCTGTGTATGGTGGACATGTGATCTGTTTATCGCACCGTTAAATCTTAAGTGATTCGATATGTTACAACTTAATGTTGATGTTTATGTTATATCTTTTGCACTCACTACTCGATTCTCCGGAGGATCCGAAAACGGCTACTCGTAGCTTTTCATCAAAAGTACTAGCTACACATATAAACATAGAAACCATTGCATACATGCAGCGATATATAAACAACAACCATGTCATACTACAACCAAAATAACAATGTCCAAACTAGGGTTCCACAAGTCGGACCCTCAAACTAATGCTAACTAGAGTATTGGGCATCTAGCCCTTCTTCTTGTCCGATGCCCCCTCCGGGCCATCATCTGGGCGAGGACGCTTGCCACGACTATCGGCTGGTCATCGTCGTCGCCGTCGGTGGCGGCGCCGTAGCCATCGTCGTCGTTGTCATTGTTGTCGTCGGCGGCGGCTGCGGCGCTGTCGTCCACGTCCTCGTCCTCCTCCTCCTCCTTCGAGGGTTCCATCGGCCATTCCATGAACTCGATCAAGTCAAGGTCATCGGAAGTCTCGGGGCCAGAGGGCGACGTCAGCGCATCCGAATCCTCGCTATAAGCGGGATCCGGCATGTCGTCGCTAGAGGAGTCGACCCATGGCCTATCATAGGTCGGGCAATCGCTGCATTTTTTACACTAATAATTAGTAGTTGCAAATATATATCTAGCTAACTTTCTAATAACTAACAAACTATATATAACTAGCATTTGCTACTAACTTATTTTTTTATCAGTATTGCTAACAAATAAACATCATGCTCTTGCATCATATCTAACTTAATTATTTTAACAAATAATTTTTTTGCTTCTAACGACTAGCATTTTAACAAATAAATAATTTGCTTCTAATTAATTACTAGCATTTTAACAATTTGCTACTAACTAGCTAGCATTTGCTACACAACATATATAGATCTAATTTATTTTAACAAATAAAAATTCATGCATTTTAGCAAAAAAGGAAAAAAGGTGATGAACTCACTTCGCGTGCTCCTCCATGTGGATGCGCACGCCGGTGCTGGTATGACGAGGAGGGGTGCGGCTGGCGGCGCGCCCGTGGCCGCAACGGTGATAGCGGCGGCTCCCGTGGCCGCAGCGACGCTGTCGATGGCGCTGTCGGTGGCGCTCTCCGCGGGTGCTGCCGGATCCATGGCGCAGCGGCGGGGTTGCGGTGGAGGATGAGAGGCGGAGCAGCGACGGCGGCGGTGCGGCGAAGCAGGAGAGGAGGCAGCGCGGCGGAGCAACAGACGAGGCGGGGCGGGGCTTTTGCGGTTGCCGAGCCCGCGAACGCGCCCACGGTTAATATTTGTGGGGGAGACGAAGGGTCTGCCCTTTGCCGAGTTTTGGAACTCGGCATACGAAGCCCAACCGTCGAATAGCCGTTGCCACGTCTCTCGTTGGCCCACCTGTCAGTTGTTTGCCGAGTTTATTCCACGGGTACACTGCATAGACGTGACCCCTGGAATTCCGTAATTAAAAAAAATGACAAAATGATTGCCGAGTTTCCGTTAGTTGAAACCCGGCAAATGTGGACGGCCGTTAGGTCTCCGTCGCCTGGTTGTCGGCGGGTCCCACCTGTCAAGCACTGCCGAGTTTATTTCCGGCGGAACTCGGCGAATGTGCAACAATGCCAAGTTTCTTTTCCTTGGCACTAGGTAAACATTGAAGTTTGCCGAGTTGCGTGTCACTGCCGAGCAGGGGCGATTTTACCGTCAGGGCATCCTGGGCACGTGCCCAGGCTCGATGCCGACGTGTACCTGAGGTCCGCCGAGCTCCCACAGCTATTAAAAATCGTTGGAACGACCGAAAGCGACGATCTATGCTGAGAAATAGTGAGGGATTACTTAACTTTTTTTGAGAGAGAAACACCCGAACTTTATTAAGGCATAATATCAATATTTACATAATTCGGGGGTTCCAAAAGCCACACATGACGGCCTGGACTCAATTCTAAGGAGCTTCTAGCTATGTTGTGGGCATCCACGTTTGATTCTCTGAATTCATGGCGAAATGTAACTTAACCTCCAATTGGGGTCATCCTCCTAATCTCTTTAATCACCACTGCACTCAATCCCTAGCAACCTTCAGAAATACTACGAACCACCGTCGACGAATCACATGCGATAACAGCCGATGAAATATGCAAGTCCTGTGCCAAGCATAGGGACTCGCGATATGCCATGGCTTCGACACAAGCTGGAGCCGTAACTCCCTCACAAACAATTACGGAGGCTCCCTGAAACTTCCCCATCTGGTCGTGAAATATTGCAGCCGCCGCGCTCTTTCTTCTTGTGTTACAGATAGCCCCGTCCACATTACCTTTCATCCTACCTTCAGGTGGCGCAATCCATCCCCTACGTCTTCAGTGGTGCTGACCATGCGGTGGCTTCCCTTTGGTTCCTCCAGCGACTTGAGGTCTTGGATGTAGCTTGTTATGAAACCGCAGGTTGCAAAGGGAGTTTGATACTTTTCTTCATGGATAATGTCCCTTCTAGCTTTCCATAATGCCCACAGCGTCACCATCACCTTCACGTATTCATCCTCCTGCAATTGGTCTTCTAGAGTAAAAAGTCAGTGTTTTGCCCTAGGCTCGGTGCAGTGTTTAACGCGATCATAAAGATCCTCATCTAGCAAAACCCATACACACCGAGCCATTCTGCACTCGATGAGTGAATGCCTCCATGAAGCCTCCTTGCAGCCACATATAGAGCACAAATGTGTCGGTGCCATGTTCCTATGATGTGCTACATCCGCCGTCGGCAAGCTGTGGCGTGCCCATCTCCATGCAAAAAAATTCAGCTTCGATGGGATTTACTTAACTGGGCATACTAAATCGTTTTCCTGGCTTCTGGGCCTTTCTCGCAGCAATACTATAGGCCCATTTAGTCATTCCTCTTTGTTGGCCCACAACAGGCATCGTAGTAGGCCAACACTCGAGAACACAAAAACGGGAAGGCTAGAGGCGAATCGATCGATCGCTCGTCGCTGGCTCGAGCCTGTTCGTCTGCGCGGGACGGCGACTCCCGCGCGTGCCCGTGCCCTAGATCGAAGATGAAGTGCCGATTACCAACGACAACAGGGGAGATGGCTCGCGGAGAGATGGCGCGCCCCTGCGGCTCTAGTCAGGCGACGACGACGACCGGAAGAGCAATCGGAGCCAAGGAGGCGACTCCTTCGCCGGGAATTCTATTCCGCTAGACGGTGGCAGTCGACACTCCAGCTAGCGGTAGCCGCACGGGAAGCAGCGGTCTGCGCAAGGCCAGAACCACGTGGCAGCATACCGGGGACGACGAGGGCTACCGGCAGCACAAGACAATTAGGTAAAGTATTCTGTAATTTACCGAGAAATTAGTTCATATGTCGTATATGACCTTTATACACATGCGATACTTGGGGTTTTTATAGACCAAAGTGAAGTATTTCATTTCTCAAAAAAGAAAACTGATTATTTTAGCATGTGATGTGCCCAGGCTTTTATAATTTGCTAGCTTCGCCACTGCTGCCGAGTCCAATTATCAGAGAGATCTAGATCTACAATTCCATCAATCCATCTCTTCTCTAAGTGAGGGGAACCTTTTGGATGTAGATCTTGGAGTTCTTTGGTGTTCTTCTCTTTTGTTCTTCCTCTTATATTCCTGCATAGCATTAGTTGTTGTGGTGGGATTTGGAAGAGAAAAACTTGAGCACTCCATGTGCTCTTGCCATTGCATTTGGTGCATAAGTTTGAGTTCTTCACGAGGATTCGTGGAAGTGAAAGTTGAGAAGCTTATTACTCTCGTGTGCTTGGGCGCACTAGACGGTTGGTGTTGTCGCGAAGCTCAATCATTGTCGTGTAATGCTTCGGGCAAGTTTTGGGAGCCTCCAATTAAGTTGTGGAAATTGCCCCGGGCAATTTGTGCTGGTTTGGTGACCGCCCTCAAGGGTCTCCAATTGTATAGGTTCGGTGAGCGCCCTCAAGGGTCTCTTAATGGATTCACGGCATCTTGCATTGTGTGAGTGCGTGATGAGAATACGGTGAGCCATTGTGGCGTTTAGGGAGTATTGTGCCTTCACACCGCTCCAACGGAGATTAGCATCGGTAAGGGTGTGAACTTCGGGATACATCGTCGTCTCCGCGTGCCTCGGTTATCTTTTATCCGAGCCCTTTCCTTATGCACTTGCTTTGTGATAGCCATCGTGCTTCAAATTATATATCTTGCTATCACATAATTGTTTATCTTGTTTAGCATAAGTTGTTGGTGCACTTAGTTGAGCCTAACCTATTTAGGTTTTGTGCTTGATAAATTAAACGTTAGTTTTATTCCGCATTTATTTAAGCAAACCGTATTTGTTTTAAAACGCATATTCACCCTCCCCTCTAGACGACATGCAGATCCTTTCACACACAGCACTCCGTGGTCTCCCTTGCGCCTCTCCACGCAGCTGTGCGTGTCGTGTTCCCCCGTGCGTGAGGCTATGGCACCGAGCAGCTGCTGCTGCTTGTTTTGCTTGCACGGCCAATTTGGGCGTACCAGGAAGAAGACAAAGCGAAATTTTTATGGGGTGAAAGAGATAAAGAGTAGTGTGCCTACGTGGTGTGGATAAAAAAGTGTGGTGTGTGAGAGGATAAGGAATAACCTGTGTTCAGAGAAAAAGCAAAAGCTATAAGCAACGTTTCTTTTGATTCAGTGATAAAAAGAACTTGTGGTTCAGAGAAAAAGCAACGTTTTATTTACCTAGCGCTCATGATAAGCTATAAGCTTGTATTTTTTAACTCTGATTCCACTGGAACTTCATAAAAGAATAAAAAGAAGAATCCCACTAGAAAAAACTACGTAAGTACAGTGTATAATTATAGCAAAAAAATAAAGAAAAAAAGTCTGCTTTGCTAATTCCATGGTCTAGTGAGCTCACATGAAAATCAAAAGAAATGTTTGGAAATTAAGTAAAAAATACGTACAAGTTCAAATGTTAGTACGCCTAAAGTGTTTATTCGAATGACGAAGTTGTGTGCTCCATGTTGCATATCTAGTCAAGTGGCTCTGTTCAAGTAGTACTATGTTTTAAAAATTCACAGAAACAAGGTTCGTTTATCTATGTCTAAGCCGGTTCACTTGTTTCCCTCCCTTCCCCGGTGGTTCATGCATGAACAGTATGACAAGAAGGAATTACTCCCCGCAAAACAAAACTAGAAGAAGGTATTTTTAAAAAAAAAAGTAATGCAGTTCAACTGTGACATGTTTTGCAGTACAATCTCTATGAAAAAAAGGGAATTCTAGAATAAAAAATCAGTGTTAAAGAAAATCATACAAAAACGAAGTTTAAAAAACCCCTAGGGAAGTATGTGATATCAAAAGTTTGAAAATTTAGAAATGAACAAACCAGAGATATTTGTAGTAAAAATCAACAAAAGAAAAACCTCGGGAATTCACCCAAAAATTCGGGAAGGTTCACGGTAAAAGAATCTATAAGAATTCATAAACAAAATTGGATTTTTCCCACATTTCAAAAAATAAACCAAAAAGCTCAAATTAAAAACATATAGCAGTTTGATGTTTATAAAAAATGGAATTTTCTCGTTTCAAAAATAGAAAAAAGACATAGAAGTTCAAAATAAAATAACAGTGCAGTTCAATGTATATAAAAAATAGATTTTTCACGTTTCTAAAAAAACTAGAAGTTCAAATTAAAATAAGGGAGCGGTTCGATGTTTATTACAAAACTCGAACTTTTTCCGTTACTAAAGAATAAAACCAGGAAGTTCAAATTAAAATAACAGAGCAGTTCAAAAATTATAAAAAAAAGGGATTTTCTCCATTTCTACAAAAAACCTAGAAGTTCGAATTAAAATAACGGAGCAGTTCGATGTTTATTATGAAACTCAGATTTTTTTCGTTACTAAGTAATATAACCAAAAGGTTCAAATTAAAATAACAGAGCAGTTCGATATTTGTTACAAAACTCGGATTTTTTCCGTTTTAAAAATAAAAAATCAAGAAGTTCAAATTCAAATAATAGAGCTGTTCAAAAAGTTTATAAAAAATGAATTTTTCCCGTTTCTAAAAAAAGTAGAAGTTCAAATTAAAATAACGAAGCAGTTCAATATTTGTTATAAAACTCAGATTTTCCGGTTTCTAAAGAATAAAAACATGAACTTCTAATTAAAATAACAGAGCAGTTCAAAAGTAAAAAAAAAATCTCATTTTCCACGTTTCTAAAATAAAGCTAGAAGTTTAAATTAAAATAACAGAGCAGTTCGACATTTGTTACAAAACTCAGATTTTTCCCATTACTAAAGGATAAAACCAAGAAGTTCAAATTAAAATAAAACAGTGCAATTCAAAAGTTTATAAAAGAAAGGGATTTTCCCCATTTCTAAAAAAAACCTAGAAGTTCAAATTAAAATAATTGAGTAGTTCGGTGTTTACTAGAAAACTCGAAATTTTCCCATTACTAAAGAATAAAACCAAGAAGTTTAATTTAGAAAAATAGAGTAGTTCGATGTTTATGAAAAACTTAGATTTTCCACGTTACAGAAAGAACAAAAGTAAGAAGTTCAAATTAGAATAACAGAGCCGGTCGATGTTTATAAAAACTCAGATTTTTTTTTGTTTCTAAAAAAATGTTCAAATTAAAATAAAAGAGCAGTCCAATGTTTACAAAAGATCGATGTCCTTTTTTGGCATTTTTAAAATTGCTCATAAAAGGCAACGAATTTGGAAAAATTGTCTACATAAAAAAGTTGCTTCTATTCATAAGCTTTCCAACGGTATATCATATGCCTTATTCCAATAAACGGTTTAAAAGTTTTGTTTATATCATTCGAAACAACTTTTGCCGTATTTAAGAAAAGCCTTTAAAATTTCGCGAATTTGAAAAAAATGCTCAACACAGAAAAGTTGCGTCTTGTCAACAGCTTTCTAACGGTGTATCATTTGCTCAATTTCAATGAGGGGCTTAGGAGTTACGAGCAAAAAACAACACATAAAAAACAAAGTAAAGTTCGAAAAGACACACCCCTGAAGTTCAACTTCTTCCCGCAATGCGTTTCGAAAACTCTGTGAAGGCAGCACGCATGATGTCTCTATTTCCAAAATTACTCAAAAACGGCTTGGAATTAGAGAAAACTTTGTACATGAAAAAGTCCCGCATTTTTGGTAGCTTTCTAACGGTATATCATTTGCCCGATTCTGAAAAAGTTTTCAAAAATTATGGCTTATAAACGATTTCAACCATTTTTAAAATTCACTTAAAGCCGTAATGAATTGAGAGAAAAGTTCTATATCAAAAAGTTTTGCATTTGCCCGAGCTTTCTAACACCATATCGTTTTCTACATTCCGACAAACCGTTAAAAAATAAACATACAAATACGATCTCGAAGAACATCGGCTGTTTTTCAAATTACGTTTAAACCATTGGAATTGGAAAAAACATTCTACAGGAAAAAGTAGCGCATTTTCATCAGCTTTCCAACGCCATATCATTTGCATAATTCGGAAGAACAGTTTTTAAAAAAAGCCACAAATACAATCTCAGTTGTTCAGTTTGAAAAATTCCGCCATTTTTTTAAAATTCTCTTGAACCGCAGGGAATTTGGGAAAACTTTCTATATGAAAAATGAGCGCATTTGCAGCAGCTTTCCAACGCCGTATCATTTATCTTATTTGGATAAATAGTTTAAAAATGAGCTAAAAAATATGATTCACATTTTTTTGGCGAAAGAAATACGGTTTTCAAAACTACTCTTCAACCGTGGAAATTTCGCGAAAATGTTCAACATACGTTGTGATCGTCTTGTTCAAAATATATTAATTTTCTATGCAGGGATGACCAAAAAATAGGGACGGGAATAAATAGGCTCAAATGTTTGCCAAGTTCCGGAGCTCGGTAAACCTTTCCCCTGGAGCATATGCCGAGCTCAGAACTCGGCATCAGCTTCATTCGGCTGTAGCCCGCTGTCACTGTTCGCTGAGTTCCAAACTCGGGAAACGTTTTCTGGGTTTCTGAGAGGGAACTCGGCAGTAATCCGAGCTGGCAATACGACAATGGTCTGCCGAGTTTAGAGGCGGGGCAACTCGGCAAAATATGGAACTGGACAATATGGCATTCGACGTGTCAGTCTACTATTCACCGGAATTGTGCCGAGTATAGAACACGACAAAGGTGTTGCCGAGTTTCGGATATGGTGAACTCGGCAGATAGTAGGAACTGGGCAACCAAAAGTGCCATGCGTCGGGCTCCTATTCGACAGGAGTCTGCCGAGTTCCAAACTAGGCAAAAGGTTTGCCGAGTTTCGGCCAACGGAAACTCGACACCGTCAACGGACTGGGCAATAGCAAGCGCCACATGGCATGTTCCTATTCGTCGCTTGTCTGCCGAGTTTATCTCGCCATAACTCAGTAGAGCTTTGTGCCACATGGCATCTTTCTTAACGCCCCGTCCCGTCTGACGGTGTAGTGTGCCGCGTTCTCTTTCACCGAAACTCGGCAATACGTGCTAAAATGTTCGCCGAGTTCCTGATAATAAGAACTCAGCAATTTTAATGATTGCCGACCCGTGTCCAGCCGAGTCCTGTTCACCGAGTATAGAACTCGACAACCACGTTGCCGAGTTTATTTTGAGCTATGCCGAGTTCTTTGGAAACTCGGCAAAGTAGGCGAATCCAATAGTGCATGCTATGCAACGTCGTTGGAATTGTAATTCCATCTAGGTGAGATCGACCCATTATATATGGGTGATAATGCCCTGAGATTCTTTTAACGCATATCTCTCTCTCGGTGAAGTCTTCACCCCAGCAAGAACAAATTAGAAAATTCATTCACGTGTACGTACGTCGATCACCTTTGGTTTAGCGCATATACTACTATTTATCATTTACTAGCAAACGTGCCCGTGCGTTGCAACGGGACAAAAAAAATGGGGTCTGTTAGGGATCAGTTCAGTCGGGGGATGTCGGATGAGATGCATGATGGTCAGCCTTGCCGCAGTCCACCCAGTGAATTGTTCGCCGCCGTCGTCCACTCCTTCTCCCCTTCTACTTCCTAGTCGGCCATGTCATGATGTCTCGAGCCTTGAACTCCGAAGAATAGAATATCCAGCGCATCCATTTAGTAGGACCATGTCGCTACAGAAGAGTTGCAGCATGTCCATGGTGTCTGGGTGCAGAGTGATGATGGATTAGTCGTCATTGGTGGTCTGGTCGACCACCAGCCGGTTAGGCGATTTCTTCCTCTTGAGAATCATCATGGAGTAGTCCTTCCGCTCGGACGCCTTGCGCCATTTCAGAATAAACGCGGGTAGACGTTTTTTTTTCATGTGGTACATCTCCCTTTTATTTACCAATTACCAATTCTTACGAGAATAATAGTAGAATGATCATGCAGAGAACTGATAGAAGAGTAAGGGAGGAGAGAACTTAATTTTCTTATTTGCCAACTCACCTCACGGATAAAAAAACATTAAGGGTCCTAATTAATTTCTGATGTCCTACCATGCTTCTGTAGCCTGGTGAAGGGTCGTGCGTCGCACTTGATGTCATCCATCTCCGATACGGGTGCAAAGCGCACTGCAATCCCCGTTTAATGCAACGTCCTCCTTTAATTTTATGCATTATGCACCATTTAAAGTTTCCCACAATCCTCCTATAATTTATGCATTATGCACTATTTAAAGTTTTCCATAGTCCTCCAATAATCATTACCTGAACCTCTAATCATGCATAGGTGGTGCAAACGTCCAATCCATCCCCAGTGCAAACATCCTCCTTTAAACCATCCAGCCCCACCCACAACAATCCCTCCTTTAATCATGCACCTCCTGCGATTAATGCCCTATGTCCTCTTTTAGGATGCATGGCAGCAGCCTAATCACATCCCGAATTAATTCCTTCATAGTCTCCCTTCTAATTCTGCACGTTCTTTGATTCCCTAGAGGCTGCTTGATATTTCAGTCAAGTTGTCAACGTATATAAATAGGTTGGATTCAATATAAAGGGCCGAGGTGGGACTAATCACGAATAGCTATTAGCTCAGTTGGTTACGTAGCTCTAGTTCGGTACATGAGGTGCTGAGTTCGATACCCCATGACGCCAACAATTTTTTTCCCGATTTTACGAAGCCTGGCCCAGTACGTGTCCTGGAAGCCCACTCGGCTGTATCGCGGCCCAGTACGCGCGAGGGTTTTCCACTAAAATAGGACTGCGGGTTGATTGCTCACAAACAGAGGGGCTTTTCTGCAAAATCGCCGACGACGGGTATGCAGAAGCACTCCGTGCTTTAGTATTATGTAAAGATAGCCCTGCCCAGCGAAAATAACTTTAACAGAAGATCGATCGAGGGGTTAGATTTGGGCACTGCTCATGCCTTAGTGATTAAGGTTTAGATATCTCTGTGTGTGGGTCGGGTGGGCACGTACATCTTGTAATAGTTCAATTCCTTGGGAGTTGGGAAGGCTGGCATCCATGCATATGCACGTTGCTGTTCATCACTGGCCACCTCGCGCCATCGACCTTGCTCGATCATCGATGATGACTCCAAAGTTTTGCTTTCTATATTTTGCTGACCAGATTACACAATTATCGATGCACTCTACTCTACCTAGTTAGCTATAGCTAATTCCTTTCATGTTATTAAGGTCTAGCTATTTTTTCCACCAAAAATTAATTAACCAATTAATCGATGGGACTTGTACACAAAACTAATTCATGAAATTACATGTGTAAAAAAAATCGGTCGACCAAACTAAATATCACCAACTAAAGTGAAGTTCAACCCAAAATAATTAAGTAAAGTGAAGTTCCAGTTAATTAAGTAATTACAAGTGTGAAGTTTCAGTCCAGCTGGCTCACGTCAATGTTGTCGTCGTTGATGATGTTGATGATGATGACGATGAAGATGAAGAAGAGGAAGAATACAAGTACTGTTTAACCTAGTGATCAACGAGTGTACTGACACATTTGTTACCACGATCGACAATGCATCTATCTGTCGACACTACTTTTAAGACGATGATGACGATGATGATGATGAATACGAGTACTGTTTAACCCAGTGATCATCGACTGTACTGACGCATTTGTTAGCTCGAGCGGCACACCTGTCTGTCGACACTACTTTTAAGTTTAAGATTGTGATGATGATGATGATGAATATGCGTACTGTTTAACCTAGTGATCATCGAGTGCACGGACACATTTGTTACCTCCATCGATAACGCACCGGTCTGTCAACACTACTTTTTTTTGGAATGTTGGCAGGAGAGCTGCCAAATTCATTGATTAAAAAAGGGTGTTTCTAGAGGAGGAATGCATCGCATAAGGTGAGTAAAAAAAAACTGCTCGATTTGGCGTGTTATATTGTGGTGCTTTAGGCCTAGTCTAGATATGCGTGGTTTTTTCGACACTATTTTTAATTAAGAACTAGCAAATATGCCCGTGCTTAGCAACGGGAGAAAGAATATCCCGGTAGGACGACACGCTTCTAGTAAAAAAATACGTCATGCATGCATGCTCGATGATTAGGATATAGAGATATGGCACGCATACATGAAATTTTGAACATATGTGAGAATGAGATAATTACTTTTAAAAGGACGTTAAAAAACAATAAATTTAAAAGGTCTAGTTTCCTAAGAACATTCACGTTGCAGTCATTTTTAGTCTAAAGTTGTTTCTCAGTTACCCGTTCCAACTCCTAACCATATGCCTAACAAAGTGACACGAAAAATTGACGTTGGAATGACATACCAATGACCGCGGCAAGGTGATGCCAAAATTGCCAACATCCGGTTCACGTCTACAGATGGCACGGATCATGTGACACAACCAACAACAATAATAGGGAATTTAACAATGTCTAGGAGATTGGCCACATCTAAGTGAATATATCGGTGCTAAAAACATCACTGAGCATGACGTAGGATTGTAGTAGTCGATGTAGCTTAAACGAAATAATTTGTCCTTCAAGATGCACTGTTCGAGATTTTCTTCATTTCAATAGATTTTCCTTGTCGATGCAATCCTGGTGGCGTGTGGATTCGACCGAGGAAGCTCTTATGCGTTGTGGGTGATAACAACGGCTGGATGCTCCAAGAAGACGACATCAACATCAAGTTGCTGTGGCGGCTGAGGGCAATGGCTATATGCCTGAGAAAGAAGTATAGGAGGAGCACGGGTGAAGGTTGTTGTGGCGGCTGGCGGCTGAAAGGCGTGGTTACTGTTGTATTGTATTTTAGGAGAAGGTTAGGGTGGCCTATTCGTGTTCATGTATTACATAAAAAAATATAGCCACATATTGTATACTGTAATAGAATTTTGCAACAAAATTTTGCAACGTACCAGCGAGTTCCAAGCAAACAATCCAGTGATCACAAGTCGAGGCCCTAGTGAAGCGGTGCACTCGGACAACCGTTGAGCTGATTGGCCGAGTCTTCGTCAATGGTCACGGTTGTTACTATTCGGCGCGTAGGTCACTGTCTAGCAACCTAGCTAGCGCATACCCTCCAGCGCGCTCGCCAAAGTATGTGCCAACCTAGTCTAGTTTTTTCCCACCCGGTTTCGGAAGGTTCTAGAGCGCTTCCATAAACTATTTTTTTCTTTATTATTTCTTTTGATTTTTCATACTTTTTATATTTTTCGTTTTTTTCCTTTCCCTTTTTTATTTTCACATTATTTTTTATTTTCGTATCATTCTTTTCATTTTTCAACTTTGGATTTTATTTTTATTTTTCTTTTTTCTTTTAATTTTTGCGAACATCGTTTTCCAATTCAAGAACTATTTCAGATCAGAATCATCTTTTAAAATCATGAACATATTTTAGTTCTTGAAAAGTGTTTATGAAATGATGAACATTTTCAAATTTGCGAACATTTTTCAAATATTGTGAATTTTGTTTTTGAAACTTCTGAATATTGTTATGAATCACCAAACATTTTTTTAATTGATGAAGACTGTTTGGAATGGAGGCAGTTTTTTTCAAAACTGGTTAATTTTTTTAATCGATTGAATTTTTTTACTATTCATTAACATTTTTTGTTTGATGATATTTTTTAAATGCATGAACCTAGTTTTTAATTCACGGTAATTTTTATTTTTGTCAAAATCGTTTTTAAAAATCTTGAACAAATTTTGAATTCGTGTTTTTTTTCCAATTCATGAACATTTTTTCAATATCATGGAAATTATTTTTAAACGACGAACATTTTATTAATTATAAACCATTTTCCAAAATTCGTATTTCATTTTGAATTAAAATTTCCTTTTTTGCTAAATTATTTTAAAGACGGAAAATAAACAGAAAAAAAGGCCAAGAACGAAACAGAAAAAATAGGGGGCGTCCCTCCCTGCTCATGGGCTGGCCCAATAGGCCGCACTGGTGGGACGGAATCAATAGATTGAAGTTCCTTCTTCTTTCAATAATTTGTCGTAGGTCAGCTGGTTTGAAGTGAGCGGGTCTAACCCATAGACCCAGGTTCGAATCCTGCAAGCAACTTATGTTTTTTTGTTAGGCTTGAACGGTCCGAAACTAACGAAGGACGTACGAAAAACGGTAATTTGACGAAAAAAGATGGAGAAACGATCCGTCCTTTAATATTAGATAAAGATAAAGATAAAAGCTCATCGTCAGTGGAACGTGGGACCCCACCACCAGCCTCCCTGCATGGACTATAAATACGGCCCTCCTACGCTTGTCTCCCTCCCTTTTACCTCTCCGGCCACTCGCATAGCACACAGCAGGTTCCGTTTGACCCTTCTGCCCCTGCCTCCATTTTCCATTAGCTACTAGCGCAACCATGGCCGCAGCCCAGCAACCCGACCCAGCCCATGGCGACCTCGAGGCCTTCCTCGCTGACATCGGCTTCGGCCTAAACGCACCACCGACGCCAACACCCGCACCTCTATCGCAACATCTTCCCATGGTCACGTCGTCAGGCTTGGGAACAGTTGCCACCGGAGACGACTGGAGCGGCGACAGCGAGCGCCGGCTCCGCCGCAAGATCTCGAACCGGGAGTCGGCGCGCCGGTCCCGCGCGCGGAAGCAGCGGCACCTCGAGGAGCAGCGCGACTTGGCCGCCACGCTCCGGGCTGAGAACCAGGACCTTGCCGCGCAGCTCCGCGTCGCCAGGGCGCGCGCGGGGCCCGTCGCGCTCGCCAACGCCCGGCTCCACGCCGAGGGCCAGGCCCTGGTCCGCCGCCTCGCTGCCGCGCGCCGCGACCTGGAGCTGGGGCAGCTCTACGCCCCCGCGTCGGCCGCCGGCGGCAACGGCGGCTTGGACATGCAGACGCTCGCCTCGCTGATCGCGTAGGGCGTGCTGCCTGCGCGTGTCATGGCGCGGGCGCTCTCGCTCCGCCGCATGAGGAGATTTTTTTGACCTGGTCAGCGAACGAACGAATGGACGACGTACCGGTATATACATATAGCAGCAAGAAATTAGGGATGAAATTCGCAAAAAAAAAAATTGAAGGGAAAGAAAATTTAGGGATGAAAAATGGTAAAAAAAAACGTACGTACGGTACGTACCCGTTTGATTGAGCTGGTACAGATTGATATAGATGCTGCTGGAACAGTACCAATATGCGAGCTCCGTCTGATCGGAAATGGACGGCCTGGATCGATCCAGCAAACAAGAGATAGGATCTCAATTATTGTCTGTGATTTAGTGCTCCAACTTTGCGGCTGGTTACTGGATGTATATATCGTCTCTCTTCCTTATTCTTCATGTTTGGCACTTGTCACACTCATGTCTAAAGTTTCTTAGTCACTGAAAGTCGAGAAATTGCAAAGTTGCTTTGCTTGTCCTGATTTGTCCTTTTCTTCTTCTCTCCCCCTCTCCGTTGAGAGAGAGAGAGAAGAGAGCGATGCACCATAAATAAATTTTGTTGAATATCGATCGATTGTTTTCAAGGTACTGCACGCACGCCCATGGTGGCTTTTATATATACGGTCTATTTTGTCCGATGGTGGTGGCGGCGGCAAGTCACCGTCGATGCGTCGACGAAAGCAAAGACCTTAGTTAGCCATGCGGTTTACGTCTCTCTAGTCTAGTGTCGTTTGCGCCAGACGAGCCGCTGTCTTGTGTTATTTTTCCAAGCAGGTTTTGCTAATGGCATTTTCGCCTTTTTTTTTAGAAGACCATCGTGGCTAGCTTTATTGATAATCGCTGGTACTGATTGATATAGATGTTGCTGGAACAGTATGAATATGCGAGCTCCGTCTGATCGGAAATGGACGGCCAGGATCGATCCAGCAAACAAGAGATAGGATCTCAATTATTGTCTGTGATTTAGTGCTCCAACTTTGCGTCTGGTTACTGGATGTATATATCGTCTCTCTTCCTTATTCTTCATGTTTGGCACTTGTCACACTCATGTCTAAAGTTTCTTGGTCACTGAAAGTGGAGAAATTGCAAAGATGCTATGCTTGTCCTGATTTGTCCTTTTCTTCATCTCTCCCCCTCTCCATTGAGATCGGGAGAGAGAGAGAGAGAGATGCACCATGAATAAATTTTGTTGAATATCGATCGATTGTTTTCAAGGTACCGCACGCACGCCCATGGCGGCTTTTATATATACGGCCTGTTTTGTCCGGTGGTTGTTGTGGCGGCGAGTCGCCGTCGAGGCGTCGACGAAAGGAAAGACCCCAGGTCGCCATGCGGTTTACGTCTCTCTAGTCTAGTGTCGCTTGTGCCAGACGTACCGCTGTCTTGTGTTATTTTTCCAAGCAGGTTCTGCTAATGGCATTTTTGTCAAAAAAAATTTAGAAGACCATCGTGGCTAGCTTTAGTGATAATCAAATAATAGTTACATTGTATTGAAAATTATGGGATATACGGTCTACCCTCTATTCCTCTGCCTTTTTCCTGGTGCTGCCCACAATGCATCGGTATAACCATGCCGTTGAAGATCATGACCATTAAAACGTAAGGAATCGATCTATTACTATTACTATACTAATTAGAGACTCCCTAGAAATTCTCATGTTAATCAGAGAAAAGTAGAAAAATACAAGCCTTTGATCTAGCGGGACCGGATTATAACGGCTGAGATTAAGAAAGTTGGTCAGAAAAAATATAGAGAAATACGGAATTACTGCGGCTCGGATTAAAGAAATACTCCATGTTATGTACGACTGTTCTGTATATGTGCAAGTAATTAATCATCATGCAACTAAACGATTGACTAGAATTAATAAACCTCCACACGAGGGGAAATGCCTCTCGGTTCCTGGCGGCAGCTGTCCTCTATATCTCACCACTCATCTAACTACTGTTCCTTCTGCATCCTATATGTATATTCTAGCTCAACCTAATATTCTGGCATGTATGAAACATATATGGATGTATTTGATGCTCCTCAGCCTGTGCCAGATGTTGGGCCAGTGCATCATTTATGTAGAACCGGCCACCGCTCCACCTGACACATCCATCCTAGGTAAGTAGACTTTCGGTGCCTATGCCTTCTAGACTCAGTTGCTTGGCACAGCTTATGGATATTTCAAACACCAATTATGCCTTCACACAGTTCTATCTCTAAGCAGTATGCTAACAAATGTATAATTTCTGTACTAACACTGACGCTCTAGGTTTAACAAAATTCCTGACTCCACATAATGATGTTTTTATTTCCCAACCTCTAATTAATAACTAATAAATAGACAACAGATAATTCCCACTGAAGTTGCTTTCAAAAAAACTGAAGTTTTAATTTGACGGCGTATCAACCTGATGATGTTTTTATTTCCCATCCTCTAATTAATAACTAATAAATAGATAGCGCACAATTCCCAATGAACAGTTCCATGTTTTCTTCAAAATGTTATTTACACCAACTAATATGTTGTTTTCAAAATTGTTCTCTAGCAAAATAGCAAACAAATTTTCAGGTCAAATATCACAATCCTGTTGTTTCTGTAAAATATTATTTACACCAACAATTTTTTTTTAAAAAAAACTCTAGATCACTCATAGTAATTTCTACAATCAAGAAAGCTCCATCTTATCTTCAAAACAATATTTACAGCAACAATTATATTTTTTCAAATAAATTGTTCAGGATAAAAATCCAATTGATTATGTACTACGTTTAACATTTCGAAGTCAAATATTCTTTACAACAATTCTGCGTTGTACTGTGTTAAAAAAAACAACTAGTATTTTTTCCTCAAAAAATGTACTCTAGAAAAAACAAAATATTTTCCAAGACAACTATCCCAATCTTCTACATAATATTTCTTACAAAAACGTTTTACTACATCTGTTTTACCACATGCCCAGCTCCTCTCACATTATTTGCGTCTCACCCAACCATGTCACATCAAACTAAATCTGAACCAACAAGAATGCATCAGACAAGATTTTTTATTTATCAAATACTCCCTCCATTCCAATATGTAATGCGCATAGATTCTGACCCAGATACCAATGTATGTGCTGGCACTAGAATTTGGACGAGAAAGCCCCGGCTCCTCGCACGGTTTGGAGTACTACTTGAGAGTTGGAGTACTACTACCTGGTCTCCCGAGTAGAGAAGAAAATGGCATGCAGTGTTAGTTCTTTGTCCGATGTCAAACAGTGCCCAGAATTAAATGGGGATCAATCACTCTCAGCTATAAATGGTCATATAGATAATTGAGTTAACTCCCTCGGGTTTCTGTGCACACCTGTCCCAATGGATTTCTTTAGCACTAGTAGGTTCAACGCGTTACAGTATTACTCAGTTATCAGATTTTCCCTGTTTTTAATCAATTTTAGTTAACCACACTACGATGTAAAAATTATAAACGTCTATAGATACGTTGATGAACTTCAGGCAATAAGTTAACTGTATCAAAACTTTGATGTTCATGCCACCTGCATACACTGAAACAAACAGCCTTCTCGATTTTTTCTAATCTGAAATCTGAGATGTAAAACGCACAATATATTAGTTTTGTAGTACTAATTGTCATTCCAAGTTATCACCAGCACTTTACCTCACAGAGCACCAACGTAAATGCTAGTACGGCACAACAGCTCATTTAATAGCAGACGCGTCTGCTGACTGTTGGAGATCCTGTCTGCTCCTGTACTGTACTGGTGTTCGTATCACAGTCTTCGTACTGCGTATATTGAACTTCACTCCATTTCTGCTACACCGTATTTGCGGATCTCGACGCACGTCTAGACGCTGATGATTCTGGGGACATATGTCACCAGGAACCAAACGTCCGCATCCTTCACACAAGACTCTTTCAAAAGAAATTCCAGAGTTGGGACGAGACGCAGACGGGCCTTTGTGGCAGCGGCGGATCAGATTGAGATTAGACTTGCTGGTTGCTGCCGCCAAGTTCTACCTCCATGCACTCCGTTGCTTGATGGATAGTGTTGCCGCTGCAGCCGTTGACCTACTGTTGCGTGTACACGACACCAAAGTCGACAGGCCGCTGAAAGCTGCTCCTGGTCGCCGTTGCGCCGTTCCTCACTGCCGCCGCCAAGTTGTACTGCTGCGAGCTCCGTTGATCGAATATGGTGCTGTCGCTGCAGCCGTGGACCTACTGTCGCGTCTGCGCACTGCTCCCTGTGTTTTCAAGCCGCTTGTGCTCTGCTTGCTGCTGCTGCGTTGGGGATCTAGCCACCAATGAGAGAATAGAGAGATCTTAAGTAGAGCAGGAAACATACAGGAACAGCTCACGGCAACTGACTGCAAAGATTGCTTCAGAGAGAAAAAAAATTAATTGGAAGAGAGAAGGGAACACAGACAATTGGAAGAGAGCAAGGCAGCAGCGAATGGGAGTAGAGACACAGATATGGGAGGAAGGAGAATTCGTGGCTTTTGTCCAAAATTTGCGAGCTTGCCATGCGATAACAATACTTATTAATGGGAAGTCTATATAGGAGCACATGTTCAGACGCAGTTCGGGAAAATCTTTTGAAGAAACGGCAATTTTTACATGCAAGCACAAGTTGTTATGATGATCTAGAGAGGACATAGGTTGAAAGGTGAGCTAACTATAGCCACACCTGAAGCGATCAAAGGGAGTAATCAACTCAATTATGAGTTACTGCTACAAAATTAAATTATATAATATATTTGATTGCGGGCGCGCCATTTTATTATGAATCTTCCATGCTTTGGAGTTGTGCATAGTAATTATTAGAACTACACAATCTGATTGTCCTTTATTTGTTCATACAATAGTGAGGATATAATAGTTACAGGAAGAAAATAAGAGTGCTTTATCTTTCTATATACGCGAGACGATACTTATATTAGCCAATACAACTAGATAATATTTATAAGTTTCTTCCTACATGTATAGTGGCTCCAATTAAACACAAAATATCCCAAGTCGGTCGGATATTTACAAAATTATTATTGATTTCTAACAAGGATATATCACTACAAATTATACAGAGACAAAATTTGGCCGGTTTATATGGTCCAATGTCATCAATCAATAATCTACCACGGACTCATACAACTTAAGGTTCTATATGTAAATTATTAACGCTATGGTGTATTGTGTAACCTTGCCTAATGTGGTGCCATCCATTATTCCATTACAGCAAGAATGTTTGGAACAAGAAACTTTATCTAAATCCCAATCGTCATTCTCCGCCAAATATATTATATGCAAACTCTGCAAAATATTATAATACCTACGGCAGTGCTAATGCATGGGTTCACGACTAGTAATCCATAGTTCCTTTGATATAACGCAATACCTGTTTAATATGATTCCAACTCTCTTCTCTGGGATTCTTTTGATATCTACTGAGAAGTCCAATGGCATGGCTAAGGTTAGGTCGTACGAATAACATAGCATATGTAAGGCATCCCAATGAAGAAGAATATGGAATAGCATTCATTGAGCTTCGTTCCCTTTACCAAAAGTACAATAATAAGTTTGCAATTTTCCATAGAAAGTTGTTTCAAAACATTTCAAAGATATGACTTTTGGGGCAAATCAAGAAGTCGCTTATTTCAATCTCTATGTATTTCCACTCCCAAAACATAGGAACCTTCACCCTTATCTTTCATATCAAATTTAGAATATAACCAAGCTTTCACTTCCATCAATGTAACTGTATCATTAGAAGCAATAAGAATATCATCAACATATAAAGATAACAAATCAAAATGATTACCAATAACCTTTGTATATGTGCAATGTTCACCTTCCGTCATTGAGAAACCATATGACGTAAAAGCCTTATCAAAAGGAATATAACACTGACGTGATGCTTGTTTAAGACCATAAATTGATTTCTTCAATTTGCAAACCTTATTTTCATTTCATCTTTCTCCAAAACCTTCCGGCTGCAGCATATATACTTCCTCCTCCAAATTCCTATAAAAAGGCAATTTTAGCATCCATTTGGTGGATTTCAAGATTATAATAAACCGTTAAAGCATCAATAATGTGAATTGAAGTAAATTTCGCAATAGGAGAAAAAGTTTCTACAAAGTCAATTCCTTCCCTTTGTGTAAAGCCTTTAGCAACAACCGTAGCCTTATAATTTTCCACTAAGCCTATTGCATTAAGTTTCCTTTTAAAATTCCATTTACAATCTATGGGCTTGCAGTTGTTTGGTAAAGTAACAAGTTCCCAAACTTTACTTCATTGAGTTTATTTCTTCCCGCATTGCTTCCACCCATAGTTGAGAATGGGGACAACTTACATCCTCTTTATATGACTTCGGTTCTTCCTCTAAATCTAAAATTTTAGAGTGCAATTCCCCCAAGAATACTTAATAATCATCCAAATATGATGGTGGATGTATGTTCCTCCCACTTCTCCTAAGCATGTTAGGGTTGGCAGTTTGGCTTGTGTTTTCTTCTGGGGTTGAAATTCCCTCCATATGAGAGTTATTTCCAGATGCATCCATCTGGGATTCCGGCGGGGTTGGCAATAATTCCACCCTTCCCCGTTTTGCATGACGGGGTGTGTTTTGATCTGAAAATATTGCACCCTACTTTCCACCAGTTTATCCTTTTCCAGATCATAAAAATGATACCCTTTTGATCCAGTAGAATACCCAATTAAAAAAATCCTGGTGTGCTTTTAGGTTGGAACTTATTCCGATTCTGATTTGGCACTCTTATTTGAGCATTGCAACCCTAAACTGCTAAATTGTAAAGAGAAGGCTTCCTTCCAATCCACAAATAATAAGGCGTGATTATGACAGCTTTAGATGGGGAATTATTCAACAAATAAACAAAAGTGTGTAATGCTTCTCCCCAAAAACACAAAGGAAGATCCGAATGTGTCATCATAGACCTAACCATATCCATAAAAGTTTTATTCCTCCGTTTGGCTACACCATTTTGGTGCGGAGTGTATGGCACTGTATAATGGTGAATAATTCCATGTTCTTCATGAATATCATTTAATATTCCTAATGTGTACTCTCCCCCACAATCAGTTCTTGAAACTTCAATTCATTCATTCAATTGATTTTCCACTTCAGTTTAAATGTCCTAAACATATCAAAACCTTCTAACTTGTGTTTTAGAAGATACACATAAGCATATCTAGTATAATCATCAATGAATGTGATAAAATATATCCTTTGACCTCTAGTGGGAGTAGACATTTCACCACAAATATCAGAATGAATATGGGCAAGTGGCTCTTAAGCTCTTTCCGCCTTTGGAAAAGGCGCACATGTCATTTTAACCATTATATATGCCTCACAAGTATCATAATCCTTCCACTTAAAGTTTAGATTCCAGAATTAATAAGCCCCTTAATTTTGTTCTTAGACATGTGACCAAGTCGTAAATGACATAAATAAGGTTTCGAGCATGTGTTCCTATTATCATCGTTCCTCCCTATGGAGTTATCTTCAACAACTAAACAACCAGGGTTGTCATGATTAATTAGATCATCAAGAAAATAGAGGAATTCCACCATGCACTAATTTCTCATTGATTAATATTTTAATTCTTCCTTTTCCAAATAGTATATCATAACCAATAGATTCCAATTTAGAAACAAATATTCAATTTCTTGTCATGCTAGGTGAATATAATGCGTCCTTTAACAATAATTTTCCTCCACAAGGGAGTTTGAGGACATAATTTCCAATTCCAAGTATATCAGCTTTTTCAGTAGTGCTAAAGTAGACATATCTATTTCCCCTTGGAATTGTTTGCATGCAAATAAAGCCTCTGTGATCTCTAGCAATATGTGATGTAGAATCAGAATCAACAACCCAACTATTTAGAAAAGTAGTAATAAACAAAGATTCAGTGCATACCTAAACATTGGACATACCGTTAGATGAAGAGTTTATTTCCTTTCCCTCTGAGTGATACATGTCTTGCTCCAATAGAAAGTGATGCTTAAAAAGAGACACATCTCCAAAGTCTTGCAAGTTGGGTTTAATCTTGTAAGTAATCTACCGTGGTGACAGTAAATGGAAAAGGCTTGCATTGTATCATTGCCACTAAGGATAAATAATTGCATGAGGTCTCTGATGAAATAATGTTTATCAACAGTATGTCACCTTGCCCAAAGCAATGCTCTATTTTATTACTTAATACCTGGATATGCAGATGGTATCTCGAGTGAAGGGTGGAGCATTAGCCATAGATGCAGAGAGGGTATCGGTCTATGGATTTATGAATGTACTGCCTATGTAATCCCATCACATCATACATATTCTAGCATGAGCACGAAATATTTCACTTTCGCACGTCTATGTTATCTTTACCGCACTTTTATATTATGGAGAGTTACTATTGGTGAAACTATGAACCCCGGTCCAATTTCCTACATAAGAAACACCTTCCAACATCTTTTACACGCACTTTTATTTTTAGTTATTATTTATTCCGAAAATACAAAAAAACTTGCTACAACATTATACATTAATATCTTGTACAACTAGCAAAGATAGTAAGGTTGACACTCTTGCTAGAGTTGTTGGGGGCACAAGTGAAGGTTTATTTGTGTTACAGAACTTATCATTGGGTAGGAGATGCATTACCTTCACGGATTGATACCTTGGTTCCCATTGAGGGAAACTTGATACCTTCTACAAACCCTTGCACTTGGGGGCCCAACCACCTTACATTCTAGTAGGACTCGTGTAGGCAACAAGTAGTTTCTGGCGCCGTTGCCCGGGAGGTATTTGTTTCCTAGTAAGTATTAACTTGCTTCCCGTCACAAGCTATTTCTAGCAAGTTGCTTGGGAGGTATTTTTCTACTCCATAGGTTTTTTATCACTTTTATAATCTTCCTCGTCATCTATTTTTCTTTATTGTAAATTTTTATCTTAGTTTGCATTTTTTTTTTGCTTAAATATCAAAAGCTACCAAAATATTTTAAATTTCATCACCTAGTTGCTTTTTGTTTACTAGCTATCATGGGTACCACTATTGCGAACACTAAGTTGTGTGACTTCACAACTACAAATAATGATGATTTCATTAGCACACCTATTACATCACCCACTATTAAGGCTGCTTCTTTTGAAATTAGCTTGGCTTTGCTTAACTTGGTGATGAAAGATCAATTCTCTGGAACTTTGAATGAAGGTATTGCATCTCATTTAGATAACTTTATTGAAGTTTGTGATATGCAAACATATAAAGATGGAGAAGCTGATTATGTGAAATTTAAATTGTTTCCATTCTCATTAAGAGCTAGAGCAAAAGAATTGCTGCTATCTTTACCCAAGGGTAGTATAGATTCATGGAATAAGTGCAAAGATGTATTTATTGGAAAGTATTATCCTCCTGCAAAGATAATACAACTTACAAATCTTATCATGAATTTTAAGCAACATGACAATGAACATTTCGCTCAATCTTGGGAAAGAATGAAGAGCATGCTTAGAAATTGCCGAACTCATGGGCTAGATGAATGGTTAATGCTTCACAACTTTTATGCTAGACTAAATGTTATGTCAAGGAATTTGCTAGACCAGGCTGTAGGTGGACCATTTATGAACATGACTCAAGACAATGCAAAGAAGCTATTGAACAACATGCATGATGGCAAACTATGCCCAATGGCATACCGAAAGAGCTCCAACAACCAAAAAGGTAAACTCTGTAGAGGAAGCTGGTAGCTTGAATAAGAAGATTGATATGATAATGTCTGTGCTATCATTGAAAAATAATTTTTCAAGTCTAATGATGTTTCTATTGGTGATATGATTGAACAAAATAGAGAGCATGTTCATGTTAATTTTGTTTCTAGGAATAATTTTAACAATAACGCTTATAGAAACAATTATGGGAACAATTATCCTAGGCCATTTCCTAACAATAATGATTATTTTGGCAATACCTCAAGTAGGTCGAATGGTACTCATATGCACACACTTGAAACCTCCATAAAAGAATTTATGACAAAGCAAATGGATCAAAACTTGGCTTTTAGTAGGGAAGTGGGAGAGCACACTACCATATTGAGGGGGTCTAGGATAGCAAGTTAACACCATAAATGAGAATATAAAAGGCTTCCAGAAACAAAGAACACGTATTGAATCTTCACTAGCAAAGATAGATCATACTAAAGCAATGTTATTAGAGAGAATGACAGAAAAACCAGAGTCCAATTCCAGTGCTAGCCTTAATTCCTTGCATACTACTGACGATTTTTCTAAGAATTAAGAAAGTGTAGAGAATCTTATAGTGCTAGATAATTTAATTGAAACCTGTGATGAGCACAATTCTGAATTTTATGATCATGACCTTACTAGTCTTGATGAATTGGTGAGCATAGTTCAAGAAATGCAAGCTACTATTTCTACTTTTGGAACTTCCTACTTACCAACAGGCAATCACTTTAGAACATTCAACAATAAACCTCCTATATATGATGACAATTGTGCCAAGACATATACATATATATATACATATATATATATATATATATATATATATATATATATATATAGATGTATATACATATATATATATATATATATGTATATATATGTATATATGGTAAAATACATCCTACTACCGGGTGTAATTACACTCATATCTCATATATTACCATGTGGTAGTATATATACTACTTTATCATTTTTAGTATGTTCATATACTATATCTAAGATACTCCAAAACGAGTTATGTGAAAAAATTGCATGTAAGCCCATGTTTTTATCATATTTGTGAAATACGTACATATTTGTACGTAAAAAGGAGTATGCTCAAAATATGATACATACTATCTACAAAATAGTATATATACTATCCAAACATTCTTACATACTACATACTACACGTACGTACTCTTCAATATAATAGATATTACCTACAACGTACGAAACCAAAGTGGGAGTAACTACACCCGGTAGTAGGGAAAATTTGTACTATATATATATATATATATATATATATATATATATATATATATATATATATATATATATATATATAGGGATTGACTATTCGTCACCCTGGGTGAGGAATAATTATTCTTCACCCCCTCTATTTAACGTCAATGCACCGTAATTTTACGTTTCGTAAATTTTGTCTTATTTGAGACTAAAAAGAGAACGTAAGAAAATGTATAATCGCCGTAAAAAATATTTTATGTTTCATAAAATTACAAATGTAAAAATATTGTGTAAAATGTACTTAAAATATAATTTTTTTGTCTTATGACCTATATTTTTTTTCCTTATGCAAAATTTTACGCAGTGAATCAATATGAATGTAATTATTTGTATTTCAAATGTAATTTATTTATGAAATGATCATAAGATTACCTCGGGTGAAGAATAACTTATTTTGCACCCTGGGTGATGAATAGACTATATATATATATATATATATATATATATATATATATGATGACAATAAACCTCCTATATATGATGACAATTGTGCCAAGACATATATATATAGCCGGTCTATTCTGATAATATTAGCAGAATATTATTCTGTACACACTTTTGAACCTCATGCGGAAACTAAGCGAACTTCATTTGCAAGCAAAAAACTGCACTGCAAGCAGAAAAAACTACACGTGATTATCTGTACTATTTTCGGCCCATTTTTTTAACCGTTTGTCGGAACGAGGCATATGATATACCGTTGGAAAGCTACGGATTAGGCACAACTTTGTCATGTTAAACACTTTTTTAGATTCCTCACGGTTTAAGAGCAGTTTCGAAAATGGTGCGGCGTACGATGAGTGGTAGCGAGCGTTCTTTCGTGATTTTTTCTAAACCGCTCGTCGGAATGAAGCAAATGATACGCCATTGGAAAGATATCGTCGAGGCGCAACTTTTTCATATAGAACACCCTCTCTAATTCCTTACAGTTTAAGAGCAGTTTCAAATTTACCAAAATGTGGAAATTCTGTTTTTCAAATTTACATTTTTTTCGGTATTGTTTTCGCTGCAGTTTTTTAACCTCTTGTCGAAACGAGGCGTGTGACACGCCGTTGAAAAGCTATGGAATAGGCGCACCTTTCATATGTTGAACTCTTTCCGAGATTCCTCACGGTTTTAAATGAATTTTTAATATTGTGCGGCGCCCAACGAGTAACAGCGAGCGTATTTTCGTGATTTTTTTCAAACCGCTCATCGGAATGATGCAAATGATACGCCGTTGGAAAGATATCGACGAGGCGCAACTTTTTCATGTAGAACACTCTCTCTAATTTCTTACGGTTTAAGAGCAGTTTTGAAATTCCGAAATGCGGTCACTCTGTTTTTCGCGACACCAAAATCACGAATTAAACTGCATCATAAAGAAAACTGCACTGCTTCAGACGGAGAACCGCACTGCATCCGACGGGCAAGCGAACTGCATGGTTTCTTTTGTCAGACGTAACTGAACCGCAAACACCATAGAGAAGTGAACCGCATTACTTTTTTTTTTTGTAATTAACATTTTTTCTGCACTTCACATTGGGAGTAAGTGAACCGCGACACTACCGAAAGTGAACCACGACACTACAGAAAGTGAACCGCATGAGTTTTTGTCGTCCTTTTTCTAACTTTTTTATGAACAAGAGTGGTCCACAAAGACGAGGACAAGTGAACCACATCAAGGAAAAAATGAACCGCGACACGAGTCTAAGTGAACCTTATGATTTTTTGGGTCTTTTTTCTATAATATTTTTTTTAGGTCTTCCTGGAGCACAACAGTACAGGGCGGGATGAGTGCAGCTCAGATCAGGAAAAATTAAAGTGCAGCACGAGTTGAAGTGAACTACATACTTTTTTTGTCTTTCTCTAATTTTGTTTATAAAAACACGTGTGTACTCCATAGTCGAGGCTACTAAGCTGCATCTTTTTTGTCTCTTTCTCACTTTTTTTATTTAATGCATCTGGACTACAGAGACAAGACAAGTGGTCTGCAAGAAAAAAAAATAGAGTTTTTACCAATAAATTACAAAAAAATTGCGAGGATGATATTAGTGCAGCGAACCACAGAGTTTGATATAACGAACTGCATCAAATTTTTAACTAGTGAATCGCACTTTTCCTACAGAACAAAGTGAACCACGGGGCTCCTCGAAGTGGACTGAATCATGACATTGTTCCATGAAAATGAAACCATCCATGCATCTTAAAATGAACTTCTCAATAGAATAATTAAACACATTTCCAACAACAATTCCCACAATAGCGAACTGCACGCACTGCGCGCCGAGCGGCACACGCACACCCAGTGAACCTTGTTTTGAATCCAAGGTAGATGTCGTCAGGAGGAGAGGAGCTCTGGACTGCACGCAAGCCGTATTGCCCTGCACACTCTGGCGCAACACAGCACACAGAGATCACAGAACACAGCAAAAGAACTGCAAAATATGATGTATCAGGGGGCTACCGAACTGCATGCTGCTAGCTGCCGAACCACACGTACGCTGCCAATGAGCTGCACGGCGTCGCCGTCCGTACTGCATCTCGTCCAACACAGCACACACAGCTCGACTCGGCACGCATGCGACCTGCACACAAAAAGTTTTGAACTGCACACCGAGCTCTGAAGCAAGCAGCCCGAGCAAAGTGTCAACAAGGTGCAGCATCACATCCGTTTTTCCAGGGGCTCCGGCGAGCTCCCTTCTCTACCACCGGGGCGTCGTCCTCCCCTTGCACCTCCCTCGCCTGCAAGTCCTACTCTGTTGTTCTCTGCAGCACTCTCCCTTGGCTGTGACAGTGTACTGCATGGAGAGGAGGAAGTGGGGCACACCATTGTGCGATGTGGACTACAGTGCCGCATCCACCCGGTCGGAGCTGCTTCGTCGGTGGACACCGCGATGCCCGGGGCCGCGGTGCGGGGTGGTGGAGGCATCCCAGATCGAGGCCGCGACCGTGGTGGCTCTGTCGATGGCTCCCACAGTGCCATATAGGTGGTGGCCGACGGCGGAGGACCGATCTAGGCCGGAGCGGGGGTGGAAAGGATGAGCACGGGGCTGATGCCGCACTGCCCGCCAGCGAACTGCAGACATGTTGGTGATCCGTTGTTGAATAGCGGTCGCGCGTGGCATTGCAGCCAGGACCCTTGGTTGCGCGCGGTATTGCGGGCCACGGGCGGCCAAATCAGGCGCGGGGGAGGTCCGGTGGTGGTCGGAGGCGGCCGCTGTTGCGCCGGGAAGCTCGGGGCAGGGCGGCATGGCGATGCGCGTCTAGTACGGTGGCGGTGAGGAAGGTGGTTTGGAGAGGGCGCCGGCGAAGAGGTGATGGTGGATCTCACCGGATCCGTGGCGGGGGTGGCGCGGAGTGGCCGCGGCCTCTCAGATCTGACGCCAGGGAGGCGGGGTTGCTCCAATCCATCGGCGGCGCGGTGGGATGTTGGGTGTGGCACGGGGAGGGTGGTGGCCACGCTGTCTGGTGTTGAGGGCGGGAACGGCGCAGCAGGAGGTTGGGAGTGGCGCGGGGAGGTCGTGTAGGAAGAAGGTGGCGCGACGGTGGGGGCAGTCCCGGCGCTGTGCGGTGGTGGCGAAGGCGCACCAGAGTAGAAGGTGGAGGGGGGTTGGGGTGTGTGGGAGGGCACCGGGGGTGGTGGGTGAGGACGAGGGAGAGGTGGGTGGGCCAGTGGGTGGTGGTTTCGTTTCTGTCAGCGCGCGGTTCGGTTTGCTTGTTTTTTCAAGTGCTAAACTGTTAGAAGAATAAGGTTAGGTGTTATTAGAATAGACCCCCGTGTGATGCACCGCAACCATCCCTCGACTGGATCGAGCCAGCGCCGCCCTTCCCCCGACCGAATCAAGCTGCTGCGCCCCAACCGGCCACGGATCGAAGCTCCCCCGCCACCCCGCGCTCCGCCAGTGTCGAATCCGAGCAACCCCCACCGCCCCGTTCCCAGCCAGCGACGGATCCGAGCTCCTCCCCACAAGTTCCCCGCAGGGCCCCGCGCCGGCCAGCCGCCGGATCCGCGTCGCCGTCCTCCCTTCCTCCCGCGTCTCTGTGTCGCTGTCCCCGTCGGGCCCCGCGTTGGCTAGCCGCCGAATCCGGCGAGCTCGAAGAGGTTGCCGGCGTCAGCCGGCTAGATGCCACTGGTGAGCCGCCCCTGTATTCCCCCTCTTCCTCCTCCTCTCCTCCACCACGGGAATGACATCGGGAGGACGCTGTGCAGTTCCGAGGCCATGGCTACCACACGCGTCGGTCGTGGCCACCTCACTTCTTCCTCTCTGTGCTCCACCTTGATGGCCGGTGAGCAGCTCCATTAGCTTCGCCGTGGGTCGTCGACCTTTCCGTGATAAGCACCAAGGGTCACGGCCCTGTCCTGCAGTTCAGTTGCCGCTGGAGTTCTTGCCTTTTTTTGCTGCGTCGCCTGCGTACAGTCAAAAAAACTCAAAGTGCACTGCCGTCAGCTATTGTTTTCTTGTGGTTCAGTTTTGTTATTTTTGCAGAGACAAAAAAGGACCAGCAATAGAAAGAGGAAACAAGTGCACTGCACGCCCCAGTTGAGACTAAAAAGGAACAAATTTTAAATGCAGTTCATGCGTCACCTTCGCAATCTTTGATTTTGGCTATGTTCAGTACATTATGCTTCTTATTTTGAGTGCAGAAGATGGTGTTGGTGTGTCGTGCAGTTCGTACATGCTGGTGGAGCGGTGCATTGGTCAGGGCTGGATGCAGGAGAGGTGTGTGCCACTCGTTCCCTTGTGCTCTGTCTCTGTTCTTGGTCAGTTGCGGTGTGTGAAGTGTTGGTGTTGTTTCTTCAGATAAGTGGCATGGAAGAAGCCCTGGAGATCCTGGTGCGTGGTTCAAAGGCTACCATGACGTTACATCAGTGGCATGGAAGAGGCCATCAAGCCTAAGGCCGCCGTGACGACCGCTTCTTGTGGTCAATTTTTTTATGCTACCCCAATTCAAGGCCTAGCTTGCCCAATTTTTCGTCTGAATATTTTCTTTTTGCTATTATGTGTAGCAGTAGTGGTGGTGATTACTGACCAGTTGCGATTCAGTTCACTTTTGTCTAATTAATCGGCGAGCACGGAGGTGCAACTTCTGAAGCATGAGATGCGGTTCAGTGTGCGTGTCCATGTGGTTCAGTACGTCAAATTTGCTTCTTTTTTTAAAAAAAAAACTTCGGCAGTTCGCTTCAGCAATCAGTGATTATTCTGCTAGTGCAGTTTCATATTGAACCGCATCTAATGCTTATTCTGCTAGTGCAGTTCATTTCTAGTTCACTCTGTAAAACAAAAAAATGTAAAAAGTATGAAGTTCACTACTCTCATTCTTGCGGTTTGCTACTCTCATCTCCTGCAGTGCAGTATGAACACTCGAGAAAAATGATGTCAAAAAAGTGCGGTTCACTTTGATTTGCTCTGAGGTTCACTTCACCTCATGTGGTTCACTACTCTCATCAGATTTTGGATTTTGAATTTTGGATGTGCAGCCAACTGTTGTAGTTCATTAGATTTTTTTTTGAAGCTCACTGAATTTTGTTCTGTAGTTGACTGTGGAAAAAAGAATGGGCCAAGTGTCTTGGTGTGGCCGTGGGAAAAAAATGTTGAATGCAGTCCACTCGCCCCGTTCATGCAGCCCAGACTACTTAAAACAAAAATTTAGGAAAAAATAAAATCTGATGCAGCTCACTAAAAATGACCATGTAGTCTAGATGCATTTAAAAATAAGAAAAACAAGTTAAAAAACGACAAAAGAATTTATGTAGCTCACGTCGATACATGTCGCGGTTCACTTGGCTTTGTCTTTGTGGCCTACTCTCGTTTATAAAAAAAGTTAGAAAAAAAGACAACAAAAACTCACGGTTCACTTTCGGTACTGTGGCGGTTCACTTTCGGTACTGTTGCGGTTCACTTACTCCCAAAATATGAAGCGCAGAAAATATGTTACGGAAACGACAAAAAAAGTATCGCGGTTCACTTCTCGATAGTGTTGCGTTTCGCTTACGTCCGATGTGAGGCGCGGTCCACTTCCTCGCCTCAGAAAAATTAAGTCTGAATAACAGAAATCATGCAGTTCGCTTGCCCGTCTGATGCAGTGCGGTTTTCTGTCTGAAGTAGTGCGGTTTTCTGTCTAATGCAGTACACTCGTCGAGTTTGGTGTCGTGAAAAACAGAGTGTCCGCATTTCGGTAATTTCAAAACTGCTCTTAAACCGTAAGGAATTAGAGAGGGTGTTCTACATGAAAAAGTTGCGTCTCGTCGATATCTTTCCAACGGCGTATCATTTGAATCATTCCGACCAGCGGTTTGTAAAAATTCGCTGAAAAACGGCCGCTGCCACCCGTCGTCCGCCGCACCATTTTTAAAATTAATTTAAAACCGTAAGGAATCTCAAAACAATTTCTACATATGAAAGTTGTGCCTCGTCCATAGCTTTCCAATGGCGTATCACACGCCTCGTTTGGACAAACGGTTAATAAACTGGAACGAAAACAGTACCGAAAAATTACAAAAAATTGAAAAAACAGAATCCGCGATTTAGTAAATTTGAAACTGCTCTTAAACCGTAAGGAATTAGAGAAAGTAATATATATGAAAAAGTTGCGCCTCGACGATATATTTCGAACGGCGTATCATTTGCTTCATTCCGACAAGCGGTTTGCGAAAAAAACGCGAAAATACGCTCACTGTCACTCATCGGGCGCCCACTGTTTTCGAAACTGCTCTTAAACCGTGAGGAACTCGAAAAAATTTCAACATGGTGAAGTTGCGCCTAATCCATAGCTTTCCAACGGCGTATTACACGCCTCGTTCCGACGAACGGTTAAAAAATTAGATAAAAAACAGTACCGAAAAAACACCACGTGCAGTTTTTTTCGACGAGAAGTTCACTAGTGTTTGTATTGCAGTACCTTTGCTTCAGAAAGTGCAGTGCCCTCGCGTTGAGCGTGCAGTTCGGAAGTGTGGGCAGAATAACTATTCTGCCAATATGGCAGAATAGTTATTCTGCCCACACTTCCGAATTGCACGCTCAACGCGAGGGCACTGCACTTTCTGAAGCAAACACACTGCAGTACAGAGACTAGTGAACTTCGCGTCGCAAAAAACTGCACGCGGTGTTTTTCGGTACTGTTTTCGCTCCAGTTTTTAAACCGTTTGTCGGAATGAGGCATATAATATACCGTTGGAAAGCTATGTATTAGACGCAACTTCGCCATGTTGAATTTTTTTTGAGATTCCTCGCGGTTTAAGAGCAGTTTCGAAAACGGTGGGCGCCCGACGAGTGGCAGCGAGCGTATTTTCACGTTTTTTTGCAAACCGCTTGTCGGAATGAAGAAATGATACGCCGTTGGAAAGATATCGCGAGGCGCAACTTTTTCATATATATTACTTTCTCTAATTCCTTACGGTTTAAGAGCAGTTTCAAATTACTAAATCGCGGAATTCTGTTTTTTCAAATTTTTGCAATTTTTTGGTACTGTTTTTGCTCCAGTTTTTTAACCGTTTGTCGAAACGAGGCGTGTGATATACCGTTGGAAAGCTACAGATGAGGCGGAACTTTCATTTGTAGAAATGTTTTTGAGATTCCTTACGGTTTTAAATTAATTTTGAAAATGGTGCGGCGGACGACGGGTGGCAGCGGACGTTTTTCCGCGAATTTTTACAAACCGCTGGTCGGAATGATTCAAATGATATGCCTTTGAAAAGATATCGACGAGACGCAATTTTTCATGTAGAACACCCTCTCTAATTCCTTACGGTTTAAGAGCAGTTTTGAAATTACCGAAATGCGGACACTCTGTTTTTTGCGACAGCAAAATCGACGAGTGAACCGCATCGGACAAAAAACCGCACTGCTTCAGACTGAAAACCGCACTACATCAGACGGGCAAGCTAACTGCATGTTTTGTTTTGTTATTTTTCCTAACTTTTTTTATGAACGAGAGTGGACCGTTTTTATGAACGAAAGTGGACCGCATGGACGAGGGCAAAGTGAACTACATAATTGTTTTGTGGTTTTTTAACTTTCTTTTTTTGTAAATTCATTTGGACTACAAGATCATTGTTACTGAGCTGCATGAATGAGGCGAGTGGACTGCATTTAAAATTACATTTTTTGCATCAAAAGAATTTTACCTCGTACCATCATTCTTTGAATAATTTAAAGAACAAGTGAACCTCACAAAACAAGAACAAAGTACTGCACGACCGAGCCAACCAAACTACACGCGCACTTTTTGTTTTTGCTCCACTGTCCTATGGCCGCTGATGATGCTCATGGACACAATTCATCCATCCGTTGTTTTACACAGCCACACACACATAC
Organism: Elymus sibiricus; assembly: GCA_039707655.1. Lineage (NCBI taxonomy): Eukaryota > Viridiplantae > Streptophyta > Magnoliopsida > Poales > Poaceae > Elymus > Elymus sibiricus. Next base: position 26,508,728 of record CM077672.1, read on the forward strand.
ATACACACAAAATCAACACTAGCCAGTTCAAGAAAAATCAGTGGAATAGGAGCGTTGCGTACTGCACGCACCCACGCGCCGCACTGCCCACGCCCGTGGACTATGACGCACCATGCCGCGCACTGCTTGACCACGCTGTCGAACTGCATATCGTCATGCAGCACCCTGGATCACTATTTTCTCTTCACACTGCAACCGAAAGGAACCTCGCCTGCACGGAACCGCACGGCAGATGCACATTCCAAATCTGCAACAATTTAGGACTTCTTTGAAACCGAACATGGGAAGTGCAAAACTTAAAAAAAATGAAAGTGAACCAACACATAGTAGAAGTGAACCACATCCAAAAAGAAAGTGTACTCCTCATGTCTTTCATAAACAGAAGTGAACCACCAAATCTTTGTCACAAACAAGAGCGAACAGTGGACTTCATGGTACACATGGCGTCGACTCCCCCTGACGAGAGCACCTCCTCTGTCCCTCCAGCGAACTGCAAATGGCAGCATGGCGGCGAGGCAAGGCAGGGCCGCAACGGATCCAGCCGTGGCGACCAGCAAGAGGTCGAGGGCTGAGCCAGAGAGGAAGGAGGGCACTGCACGCCGAGCGCACTGCACTACCTAAACATAGTGGACCGCATCCCTTGCGCCCACGAACAGCAGGGACTGCAGGGGAGGTGCACGAGCAGAGAAATGGAGAGACGAGCTCGGGCCACTGCTCGTTGGTGGCCTGAAGTGCTCAAGTGCTGCCGGACCTGCTGGACCTACCGACCCAGCCGGTCTGCATCGTGAGCAGCCTGTACTTGGGAGCACACCCGCAAACGTCTCATGTGTGATGCGCCGGCGGACTGCAACAAACGCATTTGCGAGCTGCACAAACATCAACAGGAGAGCTGCTGTCTCCGGACTACAGGGAAGGCTGCCAGGGGATTCGAGGGGACTGCAGGTGTGCTCCCAACTGAACCGCAAACAACTGAAGAAAAAAATGCAAAAACAAAGCAAGTGGACTGCAGGAGGTCGACCACCAACCCGGCGGAGGGGGGCCGTTGTGCCGTGGACTACAGTTAGTGGACGAGTCCACTCGGATGTGGGGGGAGGGGGGGCGCTGCTTACACCCATGCAGTGGACTGCACGGCAAGGTCGTCGTGCAGCCGTTGACCACCACATCGCACCCAGTGGCCATCCACCATGCCTAGAGGAGGGAGGAGGCTGGGGGGCGGCACGACCAGTCGGTCATCAGGTTGGGGGCGACGGCGGGATCGTGAAGGAGGCCCGGGGCCCCGACGAGGTGCAGCGCCGGGAGAGGCCCGTGGTCGCCGGAGGAGCACCGCAGTCGGGGGTATCCAGATCCGTTGCACAGGCGGCCGGGATTCATTTCGGGTGGGACGCGCCGCGCGCAGAGAAGGTGGGGAGGGTGGGGCGACTGCTCGGGTGGTGCGCAGCACGCCGGAGAAGGTGGGGTGCGCTGGGCCGGCTTGGCACTGGTGCTCGGGGAAGGGGGCGGGGTGGCGCTGGTGCTCAGGGGCGGGTCGACGGGGTGCTGGTGCTTGGGGGCGGGGCAGCGGACGTGGCGTTGGTGCTCGGGGGCGGGGCGGCGGGGCATGGGAGGGGCAGCGCGGCGGTGCTCCGACGCGGCACCGGTAGAAGGTGGACGGGGGTCTGCTTGGCTGTCCACATAGGAGGAAGTTGTAGGTGGGTCGTGCGGTGTGTGGGTGCAAGGCTGTTCGGGGCGGCGTGGACGTGGGGGGAAGAAGGGGATAAGGCATGGCTTTTTTCTTTTCTTTCTTCTATACGGTTCGGGGCCGGTGGGTTCGTAGGTGGGGTGTCGGCAGTCCCTTAAGACCTTATTCTACCAACCATTTCTTATTCTGCCCCCTTAAGACCTTATTCTACCAACCATTTCTTATTCTGCCAACATTTCCGGCAGCGATGCCGCCCCTCCCCTCCCCGCTTTCTCCCCTCCCTCTCCACACCTTCTACCGCGGCAGCGGGCGGCGCGGGTTCTTCCCCAAATATCCATCCCCGGAGCCGACGTGTACCTGCCACCTCCTCCCATGGATCTGCACGCATCCCGGTCAACGAGGGCAACAGGTTCAACGGCGAAGCTCGACCTTCTAGATCCATGGCAACAACTACGAGGGTTGGCCTCAGGGAGCACAGCAGAGCTGCGCCCTTCCCATGCTCTTCGTCGATCTGCCCCACCACCGCGCCAAACGGTGCCGCCTTGCTTTCTCTCCTTCTTCTCCCTCCTTACCCTCACTCTCATCTCTCTCGTGCAGCAGGTGAAGCCATGGCCATCTCCAAAATCTTGTCCACCTGCCGCTGCTCTGGATTCGGCTGTCACCGTGGTTTCTCGCGTCGGATCCAGCCACCGTCAGCCAGATCCACCGCCCAGCTAGCTGCCCGGACTATTTCCGCCGCCTCCGTGTCCTGCAGCGACGGGAGACGCCGCCGTGCTCCCATCTTCCGCTCCTGCACCAGCATCTGCTCAGGGCGCCGTCCCCCAAATGCAGCTTGGTTGCCGCCCCCCGTGCAGCTCGGGTAGTGCTTGGGGAGAAAAGGAGCGGCGGCGGAGGAGCACGCTCATGGCGGGGGCAGAAGGGGACAGGTGCGGTTCGCCCCACCGAAGGAGCACGACCGAGCTCCCTCGCCCGACGCCGGCGATTTGGCTTCGTCGTGCAGTTCAACAGGGCCACCAATGGCCTTCCCGCGACGACCAGCTGCAGGCGGTTTGGCCAGCGGCGACGGCCACCACTCTGCTCTCTCCCCCTTATCTACATGCATTCATTCACACAGCAGTCCGACGGCTCCACCGACGGCATGTGCAGTTCACTCCATGCGAGATGAGGTGCTCCTCCTCGATGGCCGAAGAGTTCAGAAAAAGGATTGTGCCTCACAGTATGCATGTGTTGTGGTCGTGCAGCTCGGAGATGCTCGCGATGCCGTTCGGAGCTTGTGCGCGTGCAGTATGGCGAGCGCCATCTCTTCCCATTGGTCAGTGGACCATGGCCGTGCAGCTCGGAGATGCTCGCCATGCGGTTCGGGGCTTGTGTGCGTGCAGTCGGGAGAGCGCCATCTCCATCTCTTCCCCTGTGGTCCGTCGACCATGGTTGTGCAGCTCGGAGACGCTCGCCGTGCGGTTCAGGGCTCATGCATGTGCAGTCCGGCGAGGGCCATCTCTTCCCCTGCAGTCCGTTGACCATGGCATGCAGTTTGGAGACGCTCGCCATGCGGTTCAGGGCTCGTCCGCGTGCAGTCCGACGAGCGCCCGTGCACAGCAGCGCCTCTACCACAACATTCACAAAGAGGATTCCCCTAGTTTGGAAAATGGATAGCTCTGGAATCTACTCCTCACAATCGTTATATGCTGCTCTCAACTTCTGTGTGTGTTGTTATGCTTGTCTTTATCCCGGCTGTATGGCAGCTTCATGTTCCCCCTATGCTGCATGTGTTCCTCTTGCTGTAGCTGGTAGTAGCTCATAATAATTTTTGGAAAAAACGTGACAACCTTGTAAAAGAAAAAGTATGTCTGACGCTTTGTGTTTGTTGTGCTCTAGACAAGAATGTTGCACATTTATTATGGAGCTGTGAGATTTCCAGAATAATCTAGGATAAACTATCTGATATGCTTCAAAGAAGAGTAGAAGGAAAAATTGAACAAGGTTGTTGCTGAACCTTTTGCATTGAGGAGTGAGAAGAGCTGTTAAATATTTTCCTTTCTTTTTTCCTTTTGGCAATTGGCCTATTTTGCTCTGGAGTTGTCTTAAATTTTTCCCTGTAATTGAGAAAAAGGTTTTCAAGTTCACTAGCAAAATGAGCGACCGCGTGCTTGCAGTACGTCTAGAGAGTGCGTGTGGTTCGGCGGGGCAGGCACCGTATTGTGTCATTGCGTGTAGTTCGGTGCATTAAAAATGTGCAGTGGGTTGTATTTTGTGTGATGATTGTAACGTGGAGACAGAAGAAAAGAAAGGGATGCAATTTTGTTACACTGCATCGTGGGTTATTGCTCAGTTTGTAAAATCTTTCTTTGTAAAAGCAGTGCGCTCGGTGAACCGAAGAAGTACATTATTTCAAAGTATTGTAGTTCATTGTTAAAAATCTGTGTGGTTCGCTTTATAAAATCTGTGTGGTTCACTATGCAAAATTAAAAAAAAATCAGTACACTTGAACTGTTCATCCAGGTTTACTGGCCTCAGTCGTGTAGTCCAAAAATCCTTTATACTTTTTTAAAAAACAACAAGAAAAAACCATGCAGCTCGCTTCGATTTATGCCGTGGTTCACTTCTCCCAAAAAAATTAAATTACACTCGTGTGTTCAAAAAAAGCAAAAATGCATTGGGAGTTGCAGTGCACTTCTTCGTCGCGTGCGGTTCACTACACTCAGCCTGGTAGTTTAGATGAAACTACAAAATAAAATGTTAGAAGAAATATTAATAATGCAGTTCCCTTTGTAGACATTGCAGTGCGGTTTTCAATCTGAAGCAGTGCGGTTTCCTATCTGATGCAGTTCCTTCGTCGATTTTGTTGTTGCGAAATACAGTGTTCGAATTTCGGTAAAATCAAAACTGCTCTTAAATCGTAAGGAATTAGAGAGAGTGTTCTACATGAAAAAGTTGTGCCTCATCGATATCTTTCCAACAGTGTATCCTTTGAATCATTCCGACCAGCGGTTTGTAAAAATTCGCGGAAAAACGTCCGCTGCCACCCGTCGTCCGCCGCACCATTATCGAAATTAATTTAAAACCGTAAGGAATCTCAAAAACATTTCTACATATGAAAGTTACGCCTCCTTCGTAACTTTCCAACGGCGTATCACACGCCTCGTTTCGACAAACGGTTAAAAAACTGGAGCGAAAACAGTACCGAAAAATTGCAAAAATTTGAAAAAACAGAATTCCGCGATTTAGTAAATTTGAAACTGCTCTGAAACCGTAAAGAATTATAGAAAGTAATATATATATATATATGAAAAAGTTGCGCCTCGACGATATCTTTCCAACGGCGTATCATTTGCTTCATTCCGACAAACGGTTTGCGAAAAAACGCGAAAATACGCTCGCTGCCACTCGTCAGGCGCCCACCGTTTTTGAAACTGCTCTTAAACCGCGAGCAATCTCGAAAAAATTTCAACATGGCGAAGTTGCGCCTAATCCATAGCTTTCCAACGGTATATTACACGCGTCGTTCTGACAAACGGTTTAAAAACTGGCTCGAAAACAGTACCGAAAAACACCGCGTACAGTTTTTTCGACGAGAAGTTCACTAGGCTCTGTATTGCAGTGCGCTTGCTTCAGAAAGTGCAGTGCCCTCGCGTTGAGCGTGCAGTTCGGAAGTGTGGGCAGAATAACTATTATGCCAATATTGGCAGAATAGACGGGCTGTATATATATATATATATATATATATATATATATATATATATATATATATATATATATATATATATATATATATATATATATATATATATATAGAGAGAGAGAGAGAGAGAGAGAGAGAGAGAGAGAGAGAGAGAGGCTAGACATGTTGAAATTATTTCTAAAAACTGTCATGAAGATGTTAAAAGTTTGGATGATGTTGAACCTAATGTTTTGAATGGTATTACTATTGATTATGATGATTGCAAACTTTCAGAAGTAATTAGAGTTTTGCAAGAGATAGCTAAAGCACCTAATGCACAAGAGCACCAAAATCACTTTACTAGACACATTGCAAAGCTGTTTTGCATGTTAGGGAAGAGAAATATAATCAATAATCTATGATTCCTAGGAAGTTGTTACACACCCGTTCGCACAATGGATGCATTGCCCGTGCTAGCCCGGGAATCACACTGGCATGCTCCTTGGCATACTCTTGATGTCATACACACAGACTTTTATTATGACAATGGTTCATGAAGCCATTGTAAAAATCAACAAAGGTTCGCAAGACCTTAATAAAGTGACTGAATACAATGTCATGATAAAGGCTTTATAAAATAGAGTTTACAGCGGAAGACTAAACTTGGGCACCAATTGCTTAAGACTGGACACCAATCCATAAGGAACTGGCGGGGAAACTCTCGTAGCAAATGAACACTCCGGCTTTACGCTAGTGGAAGATGGCACTTTAGCTGGGATCTGGCCAAAATAACAATGCCAGTGAGTACCTTGAAAGTACTCACAAGAACCAATTAACATATATCACTAAGCAAAGCAATAAATGGCATACAATATAATCATAGCAATTCTAGATATCATGGCATGGCAATCTTTATATAACAAGTATGAAGGTAAATCATACAGATAAATATATAATGTTTCAAATGATTGTCATGATCATCCCGAAATCATAGACAAACTTTCATCATCACCAAGACCAACATTTCTCACGCTCACCAAACTTTATATTCTCACAGCCATCCCATGGCTCTCTTGTATTACTCAACACCATATAACCGACAGTCCAACAGTCAAAACAGTACAACTTCTGCACTTCCCAATATCAACAATATCGATAGTCCAATTGTCATAATAGTGCAGCTCATGCACTTCTCAACATCACTGATCGTATTTGTTTCACCTGCTCTTTTATTTTGATTTAAACCCGTGAGTTCGAGAATGACCGAATAGTGTGACTTATACCGACTCCGTCTATGACCGCGGACACGGCTACTTGAATAGTTTTGACTCTATAAAGGGCGTACACTGTACCATATGATGAAACATCCTTTGCGGGGAGTGTCTCGACAAGATTATCCCTAGTCGTACCTTCTTACCACATATACCAATGACGATCAAACCTCACTGTGAGTAAGAGTTACTTGCACCTTTTCACCTTTCTCGTGATTATCAAATATCCTCTTCTCGGGACTCTATCAAGTACCCAACTTGATGGGCCAAGCCTCTTTTCCAAGTTGGTGGTAGCCTAGAAGGATCAGGTCATACACCCCACTCAACCCGCTCTATGGGCAACATTAAATAGAAAGGTAGGACCAAGCTCCTAATCAAGGTTTCCCAACAAACCGTATGGTCATACTGATGTTAATCTGTTTAGTGACACTATGACTCGATCTAGTCGATGGAGGAAGTTATTATAAAGTTGTTTTTGATACCACCACAAGATTATAAACCGGTCCAACACAACAAGGTACCACGTATAACACATGCAGTATGATAAAGCAATATAATAACTATACTCAAGCTCAGCATAATATCAAGTCAATAGTTCAGATAATAATAGTAGTTCTAGCACAAGGCCATATTCATAGGTATATGGTACAGAGCCACAAAATGAGTGTTATTACAACACCTCAGATTTGGGGCAGAGTACAGTTCGGAATATAACTGGTAAGTTGGGGTCAATGTAAGTATTGACATAAGTGTAACCACCATGACGAGTGTCATGAGACCCTCAAAATCAGTGGGATCAACAACAAGAATTGTGACCGCGTTGGTACAAGTCCACACAGGTCACCGATATGACCATGGTCACCTCCATCACTTGAGTTAGTGATATCATGCATGGAGGCAAGACCACGATCTGATGAGATGCAGACAAGCCAAGGTGGGATCAATGTCCATGAGAAGTAATGTCATGCACGGAAGCAAAAGTAGCAACTGAGCCACTTTCCAGTATTGCTTAGGGTGGACAATTTTATTCTTTGATCTTGTTAAACATCCAATATAAGATCAAAGAAGTAGCGTGGCATATGTATCACTCAAGCATAGCATATCCAAAATATTTATGAGAACTAGGATATCAGACAAGCCCGAATAAAAGTATAACTGCAACACATAACAAAATCGGCAGATAAAACTAGCACATAAATCATAACCCGCAAATATTTCAAAAAACACATGTGCAAAGCTTAGAGGTACAATTTAGGTGGTTGGCTTGCCTTAAACAAAAGGGTTACAAGGGGAAGGTGATCATCTTGACTATCCGGGCTTCCGAGGTGGCACTTCTTTGGAACTGACTTTAGATTGAATATATAGAGGTGTGCCAATGCCATGGCATGGAAAAGGTGTGAAAGTGGTATCATTGGAAAGGTGACTTCAAAGTAAGAATGTCAGAATTTTAATCGACTCAATCGAAGTTATGGTTGAAAAGTTATGGTCGTTCTTTGGTTAAGCTTTTAAACAAATAAAAATAGAAAAACCCTGTTCATTTCTGTGCTTAACTAGCGAATGCCCACACTGCAACTGCATCGGTTCTGGACTGGGAATAGGAGGTGACGTCGAAGGCGCATTTTAGCGAATACGCTTTCTACACAGGGAGGTGCATTATCAGGAAAACACTTCCACCTAAACAGAGCAGGACCGGGGTGTCAGCGAGTTATGGGGTTCTCTCTCGCGGTGCATGTGGGCCACTGGACCCACATGTCAAGGTCAAAATTGGTCAATGCCCAATCGGGAGCGTGACCAGGGGGCTTGGCTGTCGCCGGCGCCGGCGAATGGCGGTGCGGTTGGGGAAATAGGCGGCAGCGTTCGACTCAGGGGAGGGAGGCGAAGCGATCGGTGGTGGAGATGGTGGCAGAGGTGGAACGACGGTGAGCAGAGCATGCTCACGGTAGCTCAAATACGGGTTGGCCATGACAGGGGGCCGCCGGCGATGCTCCGGCTCGAATTCGATCAGGGCAAGTGGTGGCAAGCACAGGAGATGCCCCAGGAGTGCTACTCGTGCAGAGAATTAAACCTAGGGGGAGAGAGCTCAGCAGCGCTAAGGTGCAGTGCGGCGGTGCATTCACCGGAGAGGAGGAAGAAGCTTCGCTGCCTAGATAGAGAGATCGAGGGGGAAGAGGTGAAATATCAGAGGCACAATGAGCTCTGGATTAGAAGAAACAGAGGCGAGGGTGCTCTTTTATAGCTCCGGGAGAGGGCAGGGCAGAGCGCTGACCGAGAGCCTCGGTGGTTGCCGTGGAGGAGACTGGGAGCTACAAATAGAAGGTTCCCGCAGTGCTCAGCCACACATAGGAGCTCGGAGGTAGACGCGAAGCCCCTCCAGCAATAGTGCCGCCATTAACGGTGCACTGGCTGCTCCGGCTGGGTGGCCAGGGAGCTTCCACGGAGGAGGGGGTGACGGTCCTCGCGGAGACACGGTGAGGCTAAAGGCGTGGCCACGAGGACTAGTGTGACTGGACGGGTCGGTTTTGGGCAGAACAATGGCCTGGGGGCAGTGTCGACGCGCTCTGGTGCATGCCATAAGCATGGTCACCATATGCACACACGCTCTGGGGTTGCCAATTGTTCAAGGAGCTTGTCTGGGGTGTTGCTCATTGATGGTTTAAGAAACAGGTTGGGTTACAGCCACTAGCTTGCACATGTATAATACAATTATTTTCAAAATGCAAAACAATAGCCAGGTGTTTGTTACAAAGTAAATAGTCAAGGTCAACAAGCCTTGAGACAATCTTCTTCTCAGGTGACACATTTGGCAAGGTGATCAATGGGTCAAAAATTCAGGTCAAGGAGATATATGGAAAATATAGTTTCTTCACAAGGTGGCATATCGGGTAGATATGGTTTCTGGTTGCTGGCCTCACCATGAGAGTGGGGCTAGCTAATTTGTGGGTGGATCTAGTTATCATATTCATACATGAACATCCACGAATAATTTTAGATTTTTCTGACCAATATAAACGAGGGTTGCTTTGGAAAGGTTACAAATGGGTATTTCCTCAAATTGGAAAATGATATTTTCCTAACTCAAATGGAGTTAAGAATTTTACTGGATGGCAATGTGGGTAGAAATGTCATTCCCACAAAGTTTCATAAAATTTAGATGCAGAGAAGTATGCTTTCGAATTTATAAGCCAAAAATGCCTATAAATAGAATATTTAATAAATGGAAATATTGCATAATGACATGGCAATATTTTTATAGGTTTGGATTTCATATGTATCATATAGGCTATGATAATAATTTTGGTAGCATTGGTGCAAAGGAAAGGGAGCTTCCTTTGTAGTGGCTAGGAATCAAATCAGGGTTCCAATATGGTGGCATTAAGGTTTTGGAAATAAACCTTAAGAAATCATCTGGGATCAAGATGTCACTTGAGAAAGTTCATGGTTTCCAGGGGAGAGAGCTTGCCAAGTTACCAATTCATTCACCAAGGATCCAAATAAACTCCAAGACAGTCAATGCATTCAAAAAGAAAAGGCTGGGAGGCATGTTCACACGCCAAATTTCACCAAGTTATGTTTGGTCTGTAACAAAACTACCCCCCTTAAAAAGAATCTCGTCCCAAGATTCGGCACAAGATCCAAATGTTGACATACCTTTGCATTGACTCATGGGCCAACTTATCGCTTGTTACTTTTACACCTAGAGAATACCATGCTTTGTCCAAGCTTTCATCAAAATCCTCATACTGGTTATTGGGGTCATATCGGGGGTGTTTTCTCTGTACTTTCATCTTCAGTCTCCTTAACCATAGCCAGATTGTTTCTAGTCCATGGGTAATAGTTGAAGTTGCCTATCTAGGTTTTCCAAAACTTTCCCAGATTTACTGCAATACTGTGTACTTTCCTCTGAGGTCTGTCACTACTCCTTTAGAGTGCTTATCCTTCATCAAACATATCTGTCTTGGGTGGAGAAGGATTTTGAATTTTCCTTGTTGTTGGTCTACCTCCCACTTTTAGGCAATCTTCATGCTACATGCTGAAATAAGACGGCTGAAAGCGGTACTTAAGGTAAGCATGCATCACTTCGCAAAATATCAAGCTCTGCCAGACTGGAATGAAGGTGATGAGACTGGACAGATTCTGATCTAGCAGACTGAGTTCTCGTGCTACCAATACTGTGGATGTTGACCTTCTGGGTAGGTCCTGGTGGGTCTGAGGGCTGTCATCTCTATCTGATGGTGGCTCGTCCTTATAATTGATAGGTACCAAGCTTTCATCACTTCCCCCAAAAGATACCAAGCCTTGCTTAAGTGGGGAGGATACCAAGCTTTGCCATCATCAGGAAGATACCCAGCTCTGTTTCTTGTCATCATTCGAATGATATCAAGCTTTGTTCGAATATTAAGCTTTGTTATTGCCATCACACAACTGTTGTCAGAGGTGGTACTCATTCCATGGGATTTCATCCCAATGTTGTCCCAACCTTTTATAACCTCGGGGTCGGTTCCTTACGTCTAACTTCTCTCTTGAACCCGAAAGTTTTGTTTTCTGAATGATCATTGGCGGATCATAATATCTTCAATTCATACAAACACATGGAACTTGCTGAACTTTTCTACCATGGTGAAGACGATCTTTGGTTGAGTTGGATAGGATTAGAACTTTCTGTCAAATCCATGCCTAGATGAGGCACAATCCATATCTGAACACTTCATGTGTATTCCGGGGTCCAATATGGTGCCAAGGGTAATTTTGCCTTTGCGTCCTTGGAAGATCAGAACTTCTTCTTTTTGGTCCACAAGGAGTAAATGCTGGTTGGCAGGGTTGTTGGAGTTTTTGTCATTTCTGGCTGACTTTTACCAGGGGTAAGGCGGCGGGATTCCTTCTGTACATTTTGTTACTTAACGGTCTCTTCCCTACGGTTACATTCTTCCATACCAATAGATGCTTCCGTATGAAAATATGCTTCCATACCGAAAGATGCTTCCATACCAAAGGATGCTTCCGTACGATAAGATTCGTTCGTACGAAAAGATTCCCCGTACAGCCGACTTATCCGTACATTCGGTTAGTGGCTTCCTTTGTAAGACTCATCTGGACTATGTCATGCTAATGACATCTTGTTGATGTATCTTCCATCTCAGAATTGGAGGAGTGTACGCGTCATTACCATTTGAGATCCTTGGACTTGATATGGTATCATCATGGTGGTGCACAATGACTGTCTTGTCTTTAATAATTTAGAATCCCCTTTCCTCTGCTTGTAAACCAAATGTCCGCTTTGGCATACCTCCCGCTTTTAGGCATATCGAAAATGAGACCACATTATTTACATGAAAATTTGCTCCAGCTTTTTCACATGGCTTACATATATGGATCTTAATGTCGATGGCATACCCGAGCATATTGACAAATCCCACGTATATGACCAGACTCTTGGCAGGCTATATTGGTGGCAAAAATTTGTTTCGAACCTTCGGGGTATATCCCCAAATATTTTCAAGCCCATTGGGGAACGAGACTTGATCTCAAATATTTCTGTTGACCAAAGAGATTCCAAATTGAGGAACGGATATTTGTCCTTGGGAGGGGTTTGTAGTGGGTATGATGGTAGAGGTTTCCTTTTTTAACCATCCATTTGCATGAAGTAAATAGATAGCCCTTGTAGAAACTCTTATTGCGATGAACGAGTACCCTGTTCTGAAGCTCATCCCAATAATGACCAATACCTTTGAGCTCAGAGTGAATATTTCCTTGAATGTTGTCACAATATTTTCCTCATACCTTTTATCCATAGTGCTCGCAGAATAGATGCATATGCACGGATAAATCCAAAATACATACTGTATTTTTTTAAGGATCATACCATTTCTCCGGGGCTGTCTGGGTATCTTGAGATGAATATTTGGTTTTCACTAAATTGATGCTTGAGTCTATATTTTAGAAAGACCCACGATTTGATTCCATAGTTTGTAGAAATTTTTGGTTTGGGGAGGAGCAAATCTTGTCTTGCTAGCGACTATTTCTGGATTCCTTTTTGATAGCTAGGAAACTTTCCATAGTTCTGATTGGTTGCAATTGAAAATACCTCTAGTATGCGAATGCATGATTCTTCATTCTGTCTGTTTGTTGTAGGAGAAATCTGCCTACTTTTGTTGCTCTTCTTTTTCAGCCTTGTGTTGTGGTTCTGCATATTGAAATATCTCTGGCAGCTTCTACAAATCTTGACTTTGGACTATTGAGAAATTATCTAACATGTATCTTTGCCCGTTGCAACTTTCAGGGGAACGACAGAGAGTAAGGACCGAAAAAACCAACTAGAGCCGAATAAAATGAAGAAGTAAATAAGAAGCTAATTCCTAGCATGAAGATATTTGCACAGATCCACTAATAAAACTAGCGCACCTAATGCAGTTGCTAAGTATGGAAATAAAGCATATGATGCTCCTGGCAACGACAATGATAAACTCCCACTCGATCCTTAGGAAAAGCAAACTATAACTAGATAGAAAACTGTAGCCAAATACTGACCTAACCAACATGACTAACCTCAGTTATGTGGGGAAAGAAAGTTACCTTGCGTTCCATGGGGAACTAGATCCAAGATGCGAGATCCATGGCTAGCAAGAAGGGTGGGGATACCTGGCTTACCAATGGTTTGTACGGGCACATGTGTCGGTGCCGGGTGTGCTCATTTCACACGGAAGGCAAGGGTCACGAGTGTTGGCGGTTGACACAGGGGTAAATCCTACTGCGTCACTTGTTGGTCAATAGCAGCCGTGCCGATATGCAAGAGATGGTTGAAATCCATCCGGTCTTCCTATTGAGCAATAACCAACTAATCCATGCTAGGGTAACCTATAGGCAGCCTTGCACTCTGATACTAAGCCTTGTCAGACACCAGTTCACACAACAATTGCGTCGCCCGTGCTAGTCCTGGAATCACACTGGCATGAGCCTTGACATACTCTTGATATCATACACACATAAATTTATTATGACAATGGTTCATGAAGCCATTGTAAAAATCAATAAGGGTTCGCAAGACCTTAATAAAGTGACTGAATACTGTGTCATGATAAAGGCTTGATAAAATAGAGTTTAGAGTGGCAGACTAAACTGGGGCACCAATTGCTTAAGGTTGTACACCAATCCACAGGGAATTGGCTAGGAAACTCTCCTAGCAAATGAACACTCTGGCTTCACGCTAGTTGAAGATGGCACTTCTGCTAGGATCTGGCCAAAATAACAATGCTAGTGAGTGCTTTGAAAGTACTCACAAGAACCAATTAACATATATCACTAAGCGAAGCAATACATGGCATACAACATAATCATAGCAATTCTAGCTATCATGGTAATCTTTATCTAACAAGTATGATGGTAAAGCATACAGATAAATATATAATATTTCAAATGTTTGTCAAGATCATCCCGAGATCATAGACAAACTCTCATGGTCACCAAGACCAACATTTCTCACAATCACCAATCTTTATATTCTCACAGCCATCCCATGGCTCTCTTGTATTACTCAACACGATATAACAGACAGTCCAACTGTCAAAATAGTACAATTTGTGCCCTTCCCAGTATCAACAATATCAACAATCCAACTGTCATAATAGTGCATCTCATGCACTTCTCAACATCACTGATCATATTTGTTTCACCTGCTCTCTCATTTTCATTTAAACCTCCGAGTTTGACAATTACTGAATAGTGTGACTGATACCGACAACATCCATGATCGCGGACACGGCTACTCGAATAGATTTGACTCTGGAGAGGGCGCACACTGTACCCATATGATGGCACTTCCTTTGTGGGGCGTATCTCGACAAGATTATCCCAAGTCGTACCTTCTTACCACATATACCAATGAGGACTCGAACCTCACTTTGTGTAAGAGTTACTTGCACCTTTTCACCTATCTCGTGATTATCAAATATCCCCTTCTCGGGGCTCTATCAAGTATCCAACTTGACGGGCCAAGCCTCTTATCCAAGTTGGTGGTAGCCTAGACAACGGGTTGTACTCCCCACTCAACCCGCTCTATGGGAAACATTAAATAGAAAGGTAGGACCAACCGCCTAATCAAGGTTTCCCAACAAACCGTATGGTCGTACTGATATTGATCGGTTTAGTGGCACTATGACTCGATCTAGCCGATGGAGGAAGTTATTATAAAGTTGGTTTTGTTACCACCACAAGATTATAAACTGGTCCAACACAACAAGGTACCACGTATAACACAAGTAGTATAATAAAGAAGTATAATAACCATACTCCAACTTAGCATAATATCAAGTCAATAGTGCAGATAATAATAGCAATTCTGGCACAAGGCCATATTCACAGGTATATGGTATAGAGCCACAAAATGAGTGTCATTACAACACCTCAGATTTGGGGCAGAGTACAGTTTAGAATATAACTGGCAAGCCAGGGTCAACATAAGTATTGACATAAATGTAACCACCGAGACAAGTGTCAAGAGACCCTCGGAATCAATGGGATCAACAAGAAGAATTGTGACCGCATTGGTACAAGTCCACACATGTCGCCGATATGACCATGGTCACCTCCATCACTTGAGTCAGTGATATCATGCATGGAAGCAAGACCACGATCTGGTGAGATGCGGACAAGCTAAGGCAGGATCGATGTCCATGAGAAGTAATGTCAAATAAAGTCAAATGTGTCCCTCACTGGACAAGAAGCAAAAGTAGCGGCAATGCCACTTTCTAGTATTACTTAGGGTGGAAAATTTTATTCTTTGGTCTTGTTCAATAGCCAGTATAAGATCGAAGAAGTAGCATTGCATATGTATCACACAAGCATAGCATATCCAAAACATTTGTGAGAACTAGCATATCAAACAAGCCCGAATAAAAACATAACTACAACACATAACAAGACCAGCAGATAAAACCAGCACTGAAAGCATAACCAACAAATATTTCATAGAACACATGTGCAAAGCTTAGAGGTATAGGTTAGGTGGTTGGCTTACCTTAAACAGAAGGTTTACGGGGGGGGGGGGAGGCGATCATCTTAACGATCATGGATTCCAAGTGGCACTTCTACGAAAATGACTTCAAAATGAATATATAGAGGTGTGACAATTCGATGGCATGGAAAATGTGTGAAATTGGTATCATTGGAAAGGTGACTTAAAAATAAGAATGTAGGAATTTGAATCGACTCAATCGGAGGTATGGTTGAAAAGTTATGACCGTTGGTTGGTTAAGCTTTTAAACATAAAAATAGAGAAAACCATGTTCATTTTTGCGCTTAACTGGTGAATGCCCACACTGCAACTGAGTCCGCTCTGGACTGGGAATAGGAAGCGACATCGAAGGCACATTTTCACGAATACGGTTTCAACACAGGGAAGTGCATTATCGAAAAATGCTACCACTTACCCAGAGCGGGCCCGGGGTGTCAGCAACATACGGGGTTCTCTCTCTCGGTGACATGTGGGCTACTGGACCCAAACGTCAGGGTCAAAATTGTGCAATGCCCAATCAGGCGCGTGACCGGGGGGTCGGGCATCACCAGCGCCGGCGAACGGCGGCTTGACTGGGGAAATAGGCATAGGCGTTCGACTCGGGTGTGGGATGCAAAGTGATGGGTGGTGGAGACAGTGGCAGAGGTGGACTGACGGTGAGCAGAGCACACTCGCGGTAGCTCGGATAGGGGACGACCATGACAGGGGGTTGTCGGCGATGCTCTGGCTCGAATTCGACCGGGGCAAGTGGTGGCGAGGACTGGAGATGCCCCAGGAGTGCTACTCATGCAGAGACTTGAACCAGGGGAGAGAGCTCATCATCGCTGAGGTGCAGTGCGGTGGTGCATTCGCCGGAGAGGAGGAAGAAGCCTCGCTACCTAGACAGAGAGCTAGGGGGAAGAGGTGGAATCTCAGAGGCACAATGAGCTCTGGATCAGAATTAACGGAGGTGAGGGTGCTCTTTTATAGCTCCGGGAGAGGGCAGGGAGGATCGATGACCGGGAGCTTCGGTGGCTGTAGCGGAGGAGATTGGGAGCTACAGATAGGAGGGTGATAGGACTCTAGAATGTTCCCACAGTGCTCAGCCATGCATAGAAGCACGGAGGTAGGTGCGAAGCCGCTCCAGCGACAGTGCCACCATTAA
Organism: Elymus sibiricus; assembly: GCA_039707655.1. Classification (NCBI taxonomy): domain Eukaryota; kingdom Viridiplantae; phylum Streptophyta; class Magnoliopsida; order Poales; family Poaceae; genus Elymus; species Elymus sibiricus. The sequence continues at coordinate 26,525,486 of CM077672.1, forward strand.
TGGCGCACTGGCTGCTCCAGTTCGGTGGCTAGGGAGCTGCCGTGGAGGAGGGGGTGACCGACTAGTCCTGGCAGAGACACGGGGAGGCTAACAACACGGACATGAGGGCTGGGGTCACTGGACGGGGTTGTTTGGGCCGAACAATGGCCTAGGGGCACTGTTGACGTGCTGTAGTGCATGCCATAAGCATGGTCACCATATGCACACGCGCTCTGGGGTTGCCAATGGTTCAAGGACCTTGTCCGGGATGTTGCTCATCAATGGGTTAAGAAACATGGTTGGTTTACAGCCTCTAGCTTGCACATGTATAACACTATTATTTTCAGAATGCAAAACAACAGCTAGGTGTTTGCTACAAAGTAAGACGTCAAGATCAACAAGCCTTGAGCTAATCTTCTTCTTAGGTGACACATTTGGTAAGGTGATCAATGGGTCAAAAATTCATTTCAAGGAGATATATGGAAAATATACTTCCTTTACAAGGTGGCATATAGGGCAGAAATAGTTTCTGGTTGCTGGCCTCACCATGAAAGATGTGCTAGCTAATTTGTGGGTGGATCTAGTCATCATATTCATACATGAACATCCATGAATAATTTCAGATTTTTCCAAGCAATATAAATGACAGTTGCTTTGGAAAGGTTGTCAAATGGGTATTTTCTAAAATAGGAAAATGATATTTTCCTAACTCAAATCGAGTTAAGAATTTTACTGGATGACAATGTGGGTACAAATGTCATTCCCACAAAGTTTCATAAAATTTGGATATAGAGAAGTATGCTTTGGAATTTATAAGCCAAAAATGCCTCGAAATAGAATATTCAATAAATGGAAATATTGCATAATGACATGGCAATATTTTTGTAGGTTTGGGTTTCATATGTATCATATAGGCTATGATAATAATTTGGGTAGCACGGGTGCAAAATAAAGGGAACTTCATTTGTAGTGGCTAGGAATCAAATTAGGGTTCCAATATGGTGGCATTAAGGTTTTGGAAATAAACCTTAAGGAATCATTTGGGATCAAGATATCACTTGAGAAAGTTCATGGTTTCCAGGGGAAAGAGCTTGCCAAGTTAGCAAGTCGTTCACCAAAGATCCAAATAAAATAAAATATAATAAAGTCAATGTGTTCAAAAAGAAAAAGCTGGGAGGCAGATTCACACGCCAAATTTCACCAAGTCATTTTTGGTTTGTGACAAAACTATCCCCCTTACAAAGAATCTCGTCTAGAGATTCGGCACAAGATCAAAATTTTGACATACCTTTGACTCATGGGCCAAATTATCGCTTGTTACTTTTACACCTAAGAGTACCATGTGTTTGTCCAAGCTTTGATCAAAATCCTCATACTGGTTCTTAGGGTTTTATCGGGGGTGTTTTCTCTAAACTTTCCTCTTCAGACTCCTTAACCATAGCCTGATTGTTTCTGGTCCACGTGCAGTAGGTGAAGTTGCCTATCTGGGTTTTCCAAAACTTTTCCAGATTTACTACAATATTTCGTACTTTCCTCTGAGGTCTGTTACTACTCCTTCGGAGTGCTTATCCTTCATCAAACATATCTATCTTTGGTGGAGAAGGATTTTGAATTTTCTTTGCTGTAGGTCTTCCTCCTACTTTTAGACAATCTTCACACAGCATGCTGAAATAAGACAGCTGAAAGTGCTACTTAAGGTAAGCATGCATCACTTCGCAAAATATCACTGTGCCAGACTGGATTGAAGGTGCTGAGGCTGGACAGATTCTGATCCAGCAGACTGAGTTCTCGTGCTGCTAATACTGTGGATGTCGACGTTCTTGGTAGCTAGGTTTGGTGGGTCTGATGGGTGTAATCTCTATTTGATGGTGGCTCATCCTTATAATAGATAGGTACCAAGCTTTCGTCACTTCCCCCCAATGACACCAAGCCTTGCTTCAGTGGGGAGGATACCAAGCTTTGCCATCATCAGGAAGATACCAAGCTCTGTTTCTTGTCATCATTCGGAAGATATCATGCTTCATCCAGATATTAAGCTTTGCTTCCATAACAATAGATACTTCCATATGAAAAGATGCTTCCATACCATAAAATTCATCCATACGAAAAGATTCCTTGTACAACCAACTTATCCATACATTCCATTAGTGGTTTCCTTCGTAAGACTCCTCTGGACTATGCCATGCTGACGACATCTTGCTGACCTTTCTTCTTCCTCAGAATTGGAGGAGTGTACGCATCATTACCCTTTGAGATCCTTGGACTTGATACGGTATCATCATGGTGGTGCACAATGTCTGTCTTGTCTTCAATAATTCAGAATCCCCTTTCTTTGGTCTATAAACCAAATGTCTGCTTTGGCGTACCTCCTGCATTTGGCATATCCAAAACGAGACCACATTGTTTATGGGAAAATTTGCTCTAGCTTTTTCACTTGGCTTTCGTATATGGATCTTAATGTCGGTGGCATACACGAGAATATTGACAAATCCCACATGTATGACCTAACTCTTGGCAGGCTATATTGGTGGCAGAAATTTGTTTGGAACCTTCGAGGTATATCCCCAATATTTTCAAGCCCATTGGAGAACGAGACTTGATCTCAAATATGTCCATTAACCAAAGAGATTCCAAATAGAGGAATGGATATTTGTCCTTGGGAGGGGTTTGTTGTGGTATGATGGTAAAGGTTTCCTTTTTCAACCATCCACTTGCATGAATGGAATTGATAGCCCTTGCAGAAAGTGTTATTGCGATGAACGAGTACCCTGTTCTGAAGCTCATCCCAATAATGACCAATTCCTTCAAGCTTAGTGTGAATATTTCCTTGGATGTCGTCACAATATTTTCCTCATCTCTTTTATCCGTAGTGCTCACAGAATAGATGCATATGCACGGATAAATCGAAAAGACATACTTTATTTTTGTAAGGATGATATCACAGCTCCGGGGCTGTCTGGGTATCTTGAGATGAATCTTTGGTTTTTACTAAATTGCTGCTTCAGTTTATATTGAAGAAAGACCCACGATTTGATTCTATAGTTTCCAAAAAAAATTCAGTTTGGGGAGGAGCAAATCTTGGCTTGCTAGTGACTATTTCTGAATTCCTTTTTGATAGCTAGCAAACTTTCCATAGTTCTGAGGGGTTGCAACTGACAATACCTCAGTTATGTGGGGTGCTACTTGTAGCTTGCGTTGGTATTTCCCCGAAGAGGAAGGGATGATGCATCTAGTGTATTAAGTCCATAAGAACGGAGTAATGCCTTAAGAACGATGACATGATGTAGACAAGATAAACTCACGTATGAATTAACCCCATCTTTTTACCCTTAGTAGCAACGATACATACGTGTCATGTCCCTTTCTGTCACTGGGATTGGGCACCGCAAGATCGAACCCACTACAAAGCACCTCTTCCCATGGCAAGATAAATCAATCTAGTTGGCCAAACCAAATCAATAGATCGGAGAAGAAATACGAGGCTCTAATAATCATGCATAAAAGAGTGCAGCAAAGACTCAAGTAACTTCATGGATAATCTGATCATAAACTCACAATTCATCGGATCCCAACAAACACACTGCAAAAAGTGATTACATCGGATAGAACTCCAAGAACATCGAGGAGAACATTGTATTGAAGATCAAAAAGAGAGAAGAAGCCATCTAGCTACTGCCTATGGACCCGAAGGTCTGTGGTAAACTACTCACGCATCATCGGAAGGGCAGCAAGGTTGATGTAGAACCCCTCCGTGATCGATTCCCCCTCCGGCGGAGTACCGGAGAAAGCCTCCAGATGGGATCTCTCTGGAATAGAAACTTGCGGCGTCGTAAAAAGTATTTCATGGACTCCCCTGAGGGTTTCTGATTTTTTTGGAATTTATAGTGCTGGAATTAGGTCAAACGGAGGTCAGTGGGCCCCACGAGGTACCAGGGCGCGCCCCAGGGGGCGCGCCCTGGTGCCTCGTGGCCCACTGCTCCATCTTCTGGCCCTCTCCCGAAGCTTCTAGTACTTGTTATGTCCAATAAAAAATCTCCAAAAAGTTTCGTGGCATTTGGACTTCGTTTGGTATTGATTTTCTATAAAACAAAAACAGGGCTGAAAACAGCAACTGGCACTGGGCACTAGGTTAATAGGTTAGTCTCCAAAAAATGATATATAATTGCTGTAAATGATTATAAAAACATCCAAGATTGATATTATAATAGCATGGAACAATCAAAAATTATAGATACGTTGGAGACGTATCAGCATCCCCAAGCTTAATTCCTGCTTGTCCTCAAGTAAGAAAATGATAAAAACAGAATTTTTGATGTGGATTGTTGCCTAACATATTCATCACATATTCTTTTCTTTTGTAGCATGGACATTGGACTTGAATGATTCAAAGCAATAGTCTATAATTTGACATGAAGATATAAATACTCAAGCATGCTAACAAGCAACCATGTCTTTCAAAATATTAACGCTAAAGAAAGTTATCCCTAGCCCATTATGCTCAATCATTAATCCATTCATGAAACTCACTCAAATATTAGCTACATCCAATGCACAAGTATGACAATAGTGCTCTCTAGTTGGTGCTTTTGTAAGAGAAGATGGAGACTCAAATAAAATAAAAATTGCATAAAAGTAAATAGATAGGCCCTTCGCAGAGGGAAGCAGAGATTCCTCAAATATGCCAGAGCTCAAAGCTGAAATTAAAGAGATAAAAACATTTTGAGAGGCATGCTTTTCCTGTCAACGAAAACGACCGAGAATTCCCAATATTTTCCATGCTAGACACATCATAGGTGGTTCCCAAACAGAAAGTAAAGTTCATTTCCTTTCCACCATTCTTTCACAATCCATGGCTAGCCGTATCCACAGGTGCCCTCCATACCAACACTTTCCAAGGAATTTTGTTGTTATTAATTTGATTTCATTGTGGGACTGGGCATCCCTATTACCAACCATTCTCTCGTGCAATGACAAGTGAATAAACACTCATCATGAGAATAACACACCTAGCATGGAAAATAATGGCCACCCCTACCGCTTCATGAGCGGTACGGGCACACAAAATAGAAAAATTATTTTGAAAATTAGAGTTGGCACACGCAAATTTACTTGGAACGGCATTGAAATACCGCATATAGGTAGATATAGTGGACTCATTTGGCACAACTTGGGTTTAAGGATTTTGGATGCACAAGCAGTATTTCCGCTTACTACAAATGAAGGCTAGCAAAAGATTGAGAAGCAACCAACCAAAAAACGAAAACGGTCATAAACATGCATTGAACACAACTAACACCGAATAATGCACCATAAGTAGGATATAATTTCATTGCATAACTATTGACTCAACGTGCATGCACAGGGAATCACAAACCTTAACACTAATATTCTTACTAAATCACAATTACCCACCAACATGGCTCACATATTATCATTTCCATATCGCAAAACTATTGCAAGGAATCACACTTATCATATCCAATGATCTATATGAAAGTTTTTATTTATATCCCTCTTGAATATTCATCACTTTTGGACCAATTTCATATCTTGTGCAAATTACCATTACTATTATCATCTCTCAAAAATATTTAAGTGAAGCTTGAGAGTGCCAATATTTCTTCAAAATTTCAATCTTATCAATTCTCAAAAAAATATAAGTGAAGCATGAGAATTCATTTCTTCAAAATTTTAGTCTTGTCAATTCTCAAAATAATATAAGTGAAGCATGAGAATTCATTTCTTTAAAATTTTAATAAACTCTCAAAATAATATAAGTGAAGCATGAAAGTTCATTTCTTCAAAATATAGCCACCACCGTGCTCAAAAAGATTTAAGTAAAGCACTAGAGCAACTGCCTAGCTCAAAATTTTTAAGTGAAGCACATAGAGTATTCTAACAAATGATGATAAACGTGTGGCTCTCTCAAGATAGGTGTGTTCAGCAAAGATGATTGTGACAAACTAAAAAGCAAACAAATCAAAGACTCATATAATACAAGACGCTCCAAGCAAAACACATATCATGTGACGAATAAAAATATAGCTCCAAGTAAAATTACCGATGGTTGGTAGAAGAAAGAGGGGATGCCTTCCGGGGCATCCCCAAGCTTAGACGCTTGAGTCTTCCTAGAATATTACCTTGGGGTGCCTTGGGCATCCCCAAGCTTAGGCTTTTGCTACTCCTTATTCCTTCATCCATCGTGATCTCACCCAAAACTTGAAAACTTCAATCACACAAAACTCAACAAAACCTTCGTGAGATCCGTTAGTATAACAAAATAAATTACTACTATAAGTACTGTTGCAAACCCATTCATATTTTATTTTTGCATTACACCTACTGTAATCTAACTTCACCATGGCTTATACCCCCCGATACAATTCATAGATTCATCAAAAAAAGCAAGTAGTGCATCAAAAACAGAATCTGTCAAAAACAGAACAGTCTGTAGAAATCTGAATTATGGTCATACTTATGTAACTCCAAAAATTCTGAAAAATTAGAACGACGTGGGAAATTCATATATCAATATTGTGTAAAAAATTCAGAAGGTATTGACATTCCAGAGAAAAAGCAAAATTCCAGCACTGGACACAAAACTTTCTGTTTTTAAACAGCATCAATTATACTATCTCCCAAATCATCCCAAAGGCTTTACTTGGCACAAACACTAATTAAAAACACAAAAACACAATCATACCAGTAGCATGACAGTGAAAACACACAATAACAGAAAAAAAATTATTTTATTCATTGGGTTGCCTCCCAACAAGCGCTATTGTTTTATGCCCCTAGCTAGGCATAATGCATAGTTTCAAGTATTGTCATCTTTCAAGTTGATTCCATAAGTGGCCCTCATAATTGATTCATATGGTGATTTAATTCTTTTCCTAGGGAAATGCTCCATACCCTTCTTTAATGGAAACTGAAATTTTATATTCCCTTCTTTCATATCAATAACGGCACCTATAGTTCGTAAGAACGGTCTACCAAGTATTATGGGGCAAGAAGGGTTGCATTCAATATCGAGAACAATAAAATCAATGGGCACATAATTTCTATTTTCAAGAATGAGAACATCATTAATCCTACCCATTGGTTTTTTAATAGTAGAATCCGCCAAGTGCAAATTAAGAGAACATTCATCTATATTGGTAAAACCTAGCACATCACATAGAGATTTTGGAATTGTGGAAACACTAGCACCCAAATGACATAAAGCATTGCACTCATAATTTTTCATTTTAACTTTAATGGTGGGTTCCCATTCATCATATAATTTTCTAGGAATTGAGACTTCTAGTTCTAGCTTTTCTTCTAACGTTTTCATCATTGCTTCTACGATGTGTTTAGTAAAAGCCTTGTTTTGCTCATAAGCGTTGGGTGAATTTAACATGGATTGTAACAAAGAAATGCACTCAAGCAAAGAACAATTATCATAATTAAAATCTTTGTAATCCAAGAGAGTGGGCACATCGCTATTTAAAGTTTTTACCTCTCCAAATCCACTTTTAGCAATATTCTTATCAAGATTTTCACCCTCCGAATTATGGGGACGCTCTTTAGCTAAAGTTGAGTCTCCTTCAGTCCCTTTTTCATCAAGTTTAATATTGCTAAACAAAGAATCAATAGATGAAACACCAATCATTTTAATATCCTCGTCATTGTTACGATAGAAATCGGGAGGAATCGCTTTTTCCAAAAATTCTCGTTTAGCTTTTAGCATAGCGGTTCTTTTCTTACTCTCATCCATGGAGACATATAAATCTTTAATTGATTCACTAATATCAATTTTGGGTGGCAAGATTTTGGTCTTAAGATTTTCCACATCATGAATAATTCTATCAATGCTCCTAGACATATCATCAATTTTACTCAACTTTTCTTCTATCGTAGTGTTGAAAACTTTTTGAGCATTAATAAATTCTTTAATATTACTTTCAAGATCAGAGGGCATCCTACTATTATTGTAAGAATTACCATAAGGATTGCCATAATTATTAGAGGAATTTCCAGGAAACGGTCTAGAATTGAAATTACCTCTATAAGCATTATTATTAAAATTATTTCGCGAGACAAAATTCACATCTACGGGATCATTATTTTTCTCAATCAAAGTGGACAATGGAACATAATTAGGATCAATAGGAGCATTTTTGCTAGCAACCAATTTCATAAGCACATCAACTTTATCACTCAAAGTATTAATTTCTTCAATAGAATTCACCATTTTACTAGTAGGAGTTCTTTCAGTATGCCATTGTGAATAATTTGCCATAATATTATCAAGCAATTTAGTAGCTTCACCCAAAGTAATTTCCATAAAAGTACCACCCGCGGCGGAATCTAAAAGATTTCTAGAAAGAAAATTCAACCCCGCATAAATTTTTTGTATGATCATCCATAAATTTAAACCATCAGTAGGGCAATTTCTTATCATTAATTTCATCCTCTCCCAAGATTGGGCAACATGTTCATGATCAAGTTGCTTGAAATTCATAATTTGATTTCTAAGAGAAATAATTTTTGCGGGAGGAAAATACTTGGTAATAAAAGCATCTTTACACCAATCCCAAGAATCGATACTATTTCGTGGTAAAGATGAAAACCAAATTTTTGCACGATCTCGTAATGAGAATGGGAATAATTTTAATTTCACAATATCATTATCCACATCTTTTTTTTTGCATGTCACACAATTCTACGAACGTGTTAAGATGGGATGCGACATCTTCATTAGGACTACCGGAAAATTGATCTTTCATGACAAGATTTAGCAGAGCGGCATTAATATCACAAGTCTCCGCACTAGCGGCGGGAGGAGCAATCGGAGTACTAATAAAATTATTATTAGTAGTATTAGAGAAATCACACAATTTTGTATTTTCTTGAGACATTGTGACTACGCAAACAAGATAGCAAACAAGCAAACTAGAAAAGGCAAACAAAAAAAATATTTTTGTATTTTTGTAAAAACGTTTTAGAAGTGGGGGAAATGAAAACGAGAGGCAAATGGAGAAAAAAAATAAATGCAAGGAGATGAGAGTTTATGCAAAGGTACTTGATAGATGTTGATGATGTCTCCCCGGCAATGGCGCCAGAAATTCTTCCTGCTACTTGTAGCTTGCGTTGGTATTTCCCCGAAGAGGAAGGGATGATGCAGCATAGTAGAGATAAGTATTTCCCTCAGTTATGAAACCAAGGTTATTGAACCAGTAGGAGAATCACACAACACCTCGTTAGCAGCACCTGCACACAAACAACAAATCCTTGCACCCAACGCAAACGAGAGGTTGTCAATCTCTCGGCGGTAAATTGCAAGATTAAATTGTATGTGATAGATAGATAGATTGAAACAAAAATATGAAATAAAATAAATAAAATAAGATGGAAGCAATATTTTTAGGGTTTTAGTAATATGATTTAGATAGACCCGGGGGCCATAGGTTTAACTAGAGGCTTCTCTCGAGAAAATATCATACGGTGGGTAGACAAATTACTGTTGGGCAATTGATAGAAAAGCAAATAATCATGACGATATCCAAGGCAATGATCTTGTATATAGGCATCACGTCCAAGATTAGTAGACCGACTCCTGCCTGCATCTACTACTATTACTCCACACATCGACCGCTATCCAGCATGCATCTAGTGTATTAAGTCCATAAGAACGGAGTAATGCCTTAAGAACGATGATATGATGTAGACAAGATAAACTCACGTATGAATAAACCCCATATTTTTACCCTTAGTAGCAATGATACATACGTGTCATGTCCCTTTCTGTCACTGGGATTGAGCACCGCAAGATCCAACCCACTACAAAGCACCTCTTCCCATGGCAAGATAAATCAATCTAGTTGGCCAAACCAAATCAATAGATCGGAGAAGAAATATGAGGCTATAATAATCATGCATAAAAGAGTGCAACAAAGACTCAAATAATTTCATGGATAATCTGATCATAAACTCATAATTCATCGGATCCCAACAAACACACCGCAAAAAGTGATTACATCGGATAGAACTCCAAGAACATCGAGGAGAACATTGTATTGAAGATCAAAAAGAGAGAAGAAGCCATCTAGCTACTGCCTATGGACCCGAAGGTCTGTGGTAAACTACTCACGCATCATCGAAAGGGCAGCAAGGTTGATGTAGAACCCCTCCGTGATCGATTCCCCCTCCGGCGGAGTACCGGAGAAAGCATCCAGATGGGATCTCTCTAGAACAGAAACTTGCGGCAGCGTAAAAAGTATTTCGTGGACTCCCCTGAGGGTTTCTGATTTTTCTGGAATTTATAGTGCTGGAATTAGGTCAAACGGAGGTCAGTGGGCCCCACGAGGTACTAGGGCGCGCCCTGGTGCCTCGTGGCCCACTGCTCCATCTTCTGGCCCTCTCCCGAAGCTTCTAGTACTTGTTATGTCCAATAAAAAATCTCCAAAAAGTTTCGTGGCATTTGGACTTCGTTTGGTATTGATTTTCTGTGAAACAAAAACAGGGCAGAAAACAGCAATTGCCACTGGGCACTAGGTTAATAGGTTAGTCTCCAAAAATGATATATAATTGCTGTAAATGATTATAAAAACATCCAAGATTAATATTATAATAGCATGGAACAATCAAAAATTATAGATACGTTGTTGACGTATCATGGGGAAGGAAAGTTAACTTACATTCCACGGGGAACTAGATGCAAAGATGCGAGATTCATGGCTAGCAAGAAGGATGGGGAAATTCTACTGGTCACTTGTTGGTCAATAGTAGCCGTGCCGGTATGGCAAGAGATGACTGAAATCCATCCGGGCTTCCAATTGAGCAATAAGAAACTAATCCATTCTAGGGTAACCTACAGCTAGCCTGGTGCTCTGATACTAAGTCTTGTCGCACACCTATTCGCATAACAGATGCATTGCCCGTGCTAGCCTAGGAATCACACTGGCATGAGCCTTGACATACTTTTGATATCATACACACAGACCTTTATTATGACAATTGTTCATCAAGCCATTATAGAAATCAATAAGGGTTCTCAAGACCTGAATACAGTGTCATGATAAAGGCTTGATAAAATAGAGTTTATAGTGGAAGACTAAACCGGGGCACCAATTGCTTCAGGCTGGACACCAATCAACAGGGAACAGGCTAGGAAACTCTCCTAGCAAATGAACACTCCGGCATCACGATAGTGGAAGACGGCACTTTAGCTGGGATCTTGCCAAAACAACAATGCCAGAGAGAACTCTGAAAGTATTCGCAAGAACCAATTAACATATATCACTAGGCAAAGCAATACATGGCATACACCAGAATCATAGAAATTCTAGCTATCATGGCATGGCAATATTTATCTAACAAGTATGAAGGTAAGGCTTACATATAAATACATAATGTTTGAAATGTTTATCATGATCATCCCGAGATCATAGACAAACTGTCATGGTCACCAAGACCAACATTTCACATGCTCACCAAGCTTTATATCCTCACAGCCATCCCATGGCTCTCTTGTATTACTCAACACCATATAATTGACATTCCAACTGTCAAAACAGTACAACTTGTGCAGTTCCCAATATCAACAATATTGACAGTCCAACTGTCATAACAGTGCATCTCATGCACTTCTCAACATCAATGATCATATTTGTTTCACCTACTCTTTTATTTCGATTTAAACCACCGAGTTCGACAATGACCGAATAGTGTGACTTATTCCTAATCTGTCAATGACTGCGGACACAACTAATTGAATAATTTTGACTCTGGAGAGGGCATACACTCTGCCCATACGATGAAATATCCTTTGCGGGGAGTGTCTCAACAAGATTATCCCTAGTCGTACCTTCTTACCACATATACCAATGAGGACTCGAACCTCACTTTGAGTAAAAGTTACTTGCACTTTTTCACCTTTCTCATGATTATCAAATATCCCCTTCTTAGGACTCTATCAAGTATCCAACTTGACCGGCCAAGCCTCTTTTCCAATTTGGTGGTAGTCTAAACATCACATCGTACTCCCCACTCAAACCGCTCTATGGGTGACATTAAATAGAAAGGTAGGACCAAACGCCAAATCAAGGTTTCCCAACAAACCGTATGGTCATACTGATATTAATCAATATAGTGGCACTATGACTGGATCTAGCCGATGGAGGAAGTTATTATAAAGTCATTTTTGTTACCACACAAGATTATAAACTAGTCCAAGACAACAAGGTACCACGTATAACACATGCACTATAATAACCAAACTCCAACTCAGCATAATATCAAGTCAATAGTGAAGATAATAATAGCAGTTATGGCACAAGGCCATATTCATAGCTATATGGTACAGAGCCACAAAATGAGTGTCATTACAACACCTCAGATTTGGGGCAGAGTATAGTTCAGAATATAACCGGCAAGCCGGGGTCGATGTAAGTATTGACATAAGTGTAACCACTTAGAAGAGTGTCGTGAGAACCTCGGAATCAGTGGGATCAACAAGAAGAATTGTGAATGTGTTTGTACAAGTCCACACAGGTCACCGATATGAGGTCACCTCCATCACATGAGGCAGTGATACAATTCCCGGAGGCAAGACCACAATCAGGTGAGATGTAGACAAGCCAAGGTGGGATCGATGTCCACGAGAAGTATTGTCAAAGAAAGTCAAATGTGTCCCTCACTGGACAAGAAGCAAAAGTAGCGGCTGAGCTACTTTCCGGTATTGCTTAGGGTGGACAATTTTATTCTTCGATGTTGTTCAACAGCCAGTATAAGATCAAAGCTTTAGTGTGGCATATGTATCACACAAGCATAGCATATCCAAAACATTTGTGAGAACTAGGATATCAAACAAGCCTGAATAAAAGCATAACTACAACACATAACAAAACCGATAGATAAAACCAGCACATAAAGCATAACCAACAACTATTTCATAAAACACATGTGCAAAGCTTAGAGGTATAGTTTAGCTGGTTAGCTTGCCTTAAACAGAAGGGTTACGGGGGGAAGGCGATCAAATTGACGATCCGGGATTCTAAGGTGGCACTTCTTCTGAAATGACTTCAGAATGAATATATAGAGGTATGCCAATTCGATGGCATGAAAAAGGTGTGAAAGAGGTATCATTTGAAAGGGTACTTCAAAATAAGAATGTAGGAATTTGAATCGACTCAATCGGAGTTACGGTTGAAAAGTTATCACCATTCGTTGGTTATGCTTTTAATCAAATAAATATAGAGAAAATCATGTTCATTTCTACCCTTAACTGGCAAATGACCACACTGGAAATGATTTGGCTCTGGATTGGGAATTGGTGGTGATGTCGAAGGCGCATTTTAGCGAATACGCTTTCAATACTAGGAAGTGCATTATCAAAAAAATGCTTCCACTTAAACAGAGCGGGCCGATGAAGCGATGGCTGGTGGAGTCGGTGGCGGAGGTGGACCGATAACGAGCAGAGCATGCGCGCGGTAGCTCAAGTAGGGACGGCCATGACAGGGGGTCACCGGTGATGCTCCGGCTCCAATTCGACCGTGGCAAGTGGTGGCGAGCACTAGAGATGCCCCAAGAGTGCTACTCATGCAGAGAATTGAATCAGGGGGAGAGAGCTCAGCATCACTGAGGTGCAGTGTTGTAGTGCATTTGCTGAAGAGGAGGAAGAATCCTCACTACCTAGACAGAGAACTTGGGGGGGGGGGAGAGAGGTGGAATCTCAGATGCACAATGAGCTCTGGTTCAGAAGAAGTGGAGGCCAGGGTGCTCCTTTATAGCTTTGAGAGAGGGCAGGGCGGAGCAACTACTAGGAGCTTCGGTGGCTGCAGTGGAGGAGACCGGGAGCTACAGATAGGAGGGCAACGGGACTCCAGAAGGTTCCCGCAGTGCTCAGCCATGCATAGGAGCAAGGAGGTAGGAGCGAAGCCGCTCCAGCGATTGTGCCACCATTAATGGGGCACTAGCTGCTCCGGTTGGGTGGCTAGGGAGCTACCGCGGAGGAGGGGCTGACCGGCTAGTCCTGGCAGAGACACGGGGAGGCTAACGGTGTGGCCATGAGGGCTGGGCTAACTAGACGGGGTGGTTTTGGGTAGAATAGAAGCCTGGGGCATTGTCGATGCGCTCTGGTGCATGCCAGAAGCATGGTCACCATATGTACACATGCTCTGGATTGCCAATCATTCAAGGACCTTGTCTGGGGTGTTGCTCATATATGGGTTAAGAAACCGGGTTGGGTTACAGCCTCTAGCTTGCACATGTATAATACAATTATTTTCAGAATGCAAAACAATAGCCAGGTGTTTGTTACAAAGTAAAGAGTCAAGATCAACAAGCCTTGAGCCAATCTTCTTCTCAGGTGACACATTTGGTAGGGTGATCAATGGGTCAAAAATTTAGGTCACAGAGATATATAGAAAATATACTGCCTTCACAAGGTGGTATATGGGGCAGAAATGGTTTCTGGATAGTGGCCTCACCATGAGAGCAGGGCTAGCTAATTTGTGGGTGGATCTAGTCATCATATTCATACATGAACATCCATGAATAATTTTAGATTTTTCCAAGCAATATAAATGAGACTTGCTTTAGGAAGGGTGTTGAATGGGTATTTCCTAAAAGAGGAAAAATGATATTTTCCTAACTCTAATGGACTTAAGAATTTTACTGGATGGCAATGTGGGTACAAATGTCACTTGCACAAAGTTTCATAAAATTTCGATGTAGAGAAGTATGCTTTGGAATTTATAAGCCAAAAATGCATATAAATAGAATATTCAATAGATGGAAATATTTCATAATGCATGACAATATTGTTTTAGGTTTGGATTTCATATGTACCATATAGGCTATGATAATAATTTGGGTAGCCTGGGTGCAAAGGAAATGGAGCTTCCTTTATAGTGGCTAGAAATCAAATCAGGGCTCCAATATGGTGGCATTAAGGTTTTGGAAATAGACCTTAAGAAATCATTTGCGATCAAGATGTCATTTGAGAAAGTTCATAGTTTCTAGGGGAGAGAGCCTTCCAAGTTACCAAGTCATTCACCAAAGATCCAAATAAAATCCAAGAAAGTCAATGCATTCAAAAAGAAAAAGCTAGGAGGCAGATTGACACACCAAATTTCACCAAGTGATGTTTGGTCTGTGACAGAAGTTGGAAGATGGATGGGAGCCATCCAATTAAAATTAGTATCAATAACCATACTTGTGATGATTTATGTGATATTGGTGAGGGTGTTTCAACTATACCTAAACCTTTGTATCATGCACTAGGATTAAAACCTCTTTCAAAATGTCAACTGAATGTGCATTTAGCTGATAGCCTAATAAAGATGCCTATAGGTAAAGTTGAAGATGTTCTTATGGTTAATAATATGAATTATGTTCCAGTGAACTTTATTGTTATGGATATGGAGGCCAATCCTCTGTGTCCAATTATTTTGGGTAGACCATTTCTGAGAACTATTGGAGCTGTTATTGATATGAAAGAAGGAATTATAAAATTCCAATTCCCTATGTGGAAAGGATTAGAGAATTTCTAAATCAAAGGAATAAGATTTGGTTATGATGTTGTGTTAAAAATTGATAGCTCCATGGGGAGTGGATATGATAAAACTTGAAAATCTTTCACATTATCATTGCCTAGCTAAAAGGCATTAAAGAAAGCGCTTGTCGGGGGCACCCCGTACTTATCCTTTTATTATTTATTTTGGTTGTGTTATATTGCTATGCTACTGTAGCAATGAAGTTTTTATGTTTTCTTTTAAATAAAGTGCCAAGGATTGCCTTTAGCATTGGTAGTTTACAAATAAGAGAACAAATAATTAATGTGCGGTGCTGAAACTGCAACTTTGCTGTTATTGTAAAAAATCAATGCTCTGTACTGGAGCGGTGATAAAATCTTGAAATTTTACCAAAGCAGACTATTATTAGTCTTCTATTTTTACTTAAAATTTTGAGTTACAGAGATTCTGTTAATAATTGCATCGTTACCTGCTGGTCTGTTTTGATAGATTCATCTCTTTCTTATGTTATAGCTTTCTATGAATAGTTTTGGGATTATCCTTGATCATGGGAACTCCTTCTATTTTGTTACCTACTATAGCCATTTATTAACTAAGTTGCCATGATTTATATACAACAAGTAGAGCTCTTAGTAGTTATTTTATGGACTAACCAACTCATGGTTTTATTTTAGTTGTGTGTGGATGAAAGTTTTTTGATTTAGGGGAGCCATAGCTATCAAGAGAAAGGTCAAGATGAACAAAAGATTCAAGCTTGGGGATGCCCAAGGCACCCCTAATTTATTTCCAAGAAGTCTCAAAAGGCTAAGCTTGGGGATGCCAAGCATCCCCATTCTTTCTCAACATATCAGTATGACTTCGTTAAACCTTTTTTATTCATTCATGCATTATGTGTAGTTTCTTGGAGCATCAATTTTATTTTTCCTTTTTGAATAAATATAATCATCACATATGAATGTCACCTATGAGAAGGGAGAGCATTTTGCATGGCTTGATCATTTACTATTTGCACTTCACTTGTATCTGTTAGAGTAAAAGTGGTGGTAGAAACACTGTTAACTTTCTATGATTCACTTATACCTGGGCAACTCAGTTTAATGCCATATATTGTGCATATTTTCATCGACTTGGTACTGAATATTTAGACTTGCATGCTTGGGAAAAACAAAATTTGATAGAACATCGACTAGAGTCTGAATAAATGAGATTGAATACTTGGCAATAGTTTTGAGACATTCTGAAAGCTATTAGATTTGCATTATGATAAAGCTCCTGCTATTTAGAGATAAGATAGTGTATTAATTCTCAATTAAACCATTGCCATTATTTCATGTAAATAAAACAAAAGTTGGGAACTCTAATTAGTGACTAGATTGGCATAGTCCTATTTTCTATGCAACCATTGCTAGACGAGTGTCTTTGATGCCGCCAAGGCGGCACGATGGCTAATTCCTACCAACCTTTCACCATGGGATACTTGACTTGCTATTCTATGAAATATGATGCCATGATACTCTTGTTTAGTTTTTGAGTTCTTTATGATTAATGCAATTTCTAGAGTTTCGTCCTTCCATTAAAATAATGTTTTTTGCAAGCCTCTTCGGTATCCAGCATTGCCCACTCTCACACTGAGACACGGTGCATACTTCACTGGTACATCCAACTCCATGGGAGAACTTCCTCTTGTCCTCCTACACATAAGCCCAACATCTCCACAAAACAGCCACCATACCTACGTATTATTGCATTTCCATAGCCATTCTGAGCATATTGCCATGCACTACCATCATTTATTTCCATTACATGATTAGATATGTGATCTACATTTTCATATGTTTTACGTGATTAGTATAGCTTGCTTCATATTAAATGGCACAAATGGCCATAGTTCATCACTTTCATAAGTTATGCTAGATCCTGTAATTACCTGGTATACTACTAAAGGTATTCTTATAGAATTTCTTTCATGTTCATAGTATGAGATATGTTTACATCGAGTTGAATTTGAGAAATTTGTATTGATCATCATTGCAAGGTCTTGCTTCTACCACAAGAGAAAAAAGGGAAAAAAGATGTGCCAAGGAGGCACCCAAAAAAATATGTGTCAAGGAGACACCAAAAAAGTGTGTGTGTGTGTGTGTGTGTGTGTGTGAGAGAGAGAGAGAGAGAGAGAGAGAGAGAGAGAGAGCAACACCATTTTCCTTTTTAATATACACAAAGTAGTGCTACAAAGAAGCACCATGCTTTGGAAGTAAAATCATAAGTGCTTCAAAGTAGCACAACTTCATGTATTGAAATGTAGGAAGTTTCATGAGTATCATTGTTTCATATACTAGTGGGGACTTTACATTATAGAACTTGGCTTGTACATTCCAATGATGAGCCTCCTCGAATGAGTTATACATCTTCATGAGAAAGCAAGTTGGATGCACCCCCACGTAGTCCATGGGAGAGCTTTCACATATTCATAGCTCTATGTGCATCCTAGTTGCATCGGAATCCCTACTGCTTACATTAACTTTGATTGTAAGGTCTTCCTCTTGGCCCAATTGTTAGCTGCATTAATGCTAGATTATCTTTATTTTTGGCTTCTTGCAACCCCCAACATTGTTATGCAATGCCATTGATTAGGGTGTGAAACCTAGACTTGCGCTCATATTCAATACTAGGTTGCTTGATTGGTTGATTAGCGCGGAAAAGCAACAAGTTGTTGTATTTGGTCTTGTATTTTGGGTTGGCCCTGGAGTGATTGCCATGTTAAACATTCTTTGTTATGAAGGTCATTATTATGTTCCCAATAAATATTATCATTCTTTCTAAACCTTTGGCAATGGGAATATTGACTTGATGCATTAGATTATTAAATAATAATGGGTACTTTTTTTGTATGCATTTAGATAGTTTAAGAATGTTAAAAATAGACCATTGACATGTATCTTTACTATTGTTTAAAATTCACCAAAGTTAATATATCACAAGATCAAGTCTTGTAAGGTAGCATTCACCTACCAAAATTATCTCTCTTTGTTTACCATCCTACATGCTCGAGGACATGCATGGATTAAGTTTGGGGATGCTGATATGTCGTAAACGCATCTATAATTTTTGTAGTGTTCATGCCTTATTTCTATCACTTGTGCAAAGTTCTGATGTTTATTTGGACTAACATATTAATAAAGTGCCCAGAGTCAGTTCCTGTTTTCCAGTGTTTATGTTTTCAGGGAAAACAAATATTTTGGACTTTCTTAAAAAATACAAGGATCATTTTTACATCAGAAGAGAAGAAAGGGGTCGAACCCTAGGGCCAGGTGGGCCTCAGGGGGCGCAGATGCCCTGGCCAGGGGCCTGGTGGGTGCCTGGGCCCACCTTTGCCCCCGGCTGCTTCTCCGATTCCCATGTCTTATAAATACCCCAAAACCCTTTAAAATATTGATCATGTATTTTTCTGCTGCCACCACTTCGTGATCCGAGGAAACCTCATCTACAGCCCAGTTTCGGTACGCAAGGGGGGGGGATTTAACGCCGTCTTCATCAACGTTGATCCTTGCTGCTCCCATGATGATGTGTGAGCAATCCATCCCTTGACTACGGGTTCATAGCAGTAGCCATGATGTAATCTCTCCTCCATTACTCAATACAATGGTCACCTGAGCCGCCCTGCATGATTGTGATCGATCTGATGTATTTTTAGCGGTGATGTTGTCCATGTGATGAATTATTCCTTTATGTTCAGATTGTGTGTTATAATTTTGCATGAGTTATAGATGCATATTTCTCTCTAATTATTTGTTTAATCTTGGCCAGTTTAGATGGGTAATCAATGGACGGAGTGGTGTGCATTAGTTGGGTTTAATCTTGCAAGTAATGTACCATGGTGATAGTAAATGGAAAAGACTTGCATTGTATCATTGCAACTAAGGATAAATGATGGCATGAGGCATCTAATGAATTGTTTATCAATAGTATGTCACCTTACCCAAAGCAATGCTCTATTTTATTACTTAATACCTGGATGTGCAGATGGTATATCGGTTGAAGGGTGGAGTATTAGCCATAGATGTAGGAAAGGTCTCGGTCTATGGATTTATGGACATACTACCTATGTAATCGCATCAAATCATACATATTCTAGCATGAGCAAGAAATATTTCACTTTCACATGTCTTTGTTATCAGTACCTCACATTTATCTTAGGGAGAGTTACTATTGTCAAAACTATGAACCCCGGTCTAATTTCCTACATAAGAAGCACCTTTCAACATATTTTACATGCACTTTTATTTTCAATTATTATTTATTCCAGAAATACAAAATACTTGCTACCACATTATACATCAATATCATGTACAACTAGCAAAGCTAGTAACGTTGACACCCTTCCTAGAGTTGTTGGGGGCACAAGTGAAGTTTTATTTGTGTTACAGAACTTATCATTGGGTAAAAGATGCATTACCTTCACAGATTGATACCTTGTTTCTCACTAAGGGAAACTTGCTACTTGCTACAAACCCTTGCACTTGGGGGCACAACTACCTTACATCCTAGTAGGACTTGTGTAGGCAGCAATGGTGCACGAGCCGAGAAGGCGACAGAGTGAAGCCACTCGAGGGCATTCTAGCTGTGGAGACGTGGTCTTGACGTGAAGTCAAGCCTGACATCAGGAAATCAATGAACACATACTTCATGCTTGATAGAACCTTGCGCAATGAAGCCTCGAGGATATGAAGTCCTAGCATGTCGAAGATGCGCTTGGGGGCATCCAAACGGTGGTGATGGAGTATCGACAAGACGAAACCCTTGGTTTTGCGGAAGACACACTTGGCAGCATCCAAGCGGCACTAATGAAGTCTCGCTTCGAAGACCAATGGGTGGCATCTTGGTGGAGAGGACGAATAATCTCTTTGCCAAAGGCTGCTTGGTAGTATCTCAGCGATGATGACGATGTCCCTTTGGTGTAGCCGCTTTGTGGTCTCTCAGTGATGAGGACAGAGTCCCCTTGACAGGCAATTGCTTTGTGGTGTCTCATCGGTAAATGTTCAGACTCTCTTGGGCAAAGGCCACATGGCGGCATCTCAACGATGAGGACGGAGTCGCCTCAATGGGTGACCACTTTGTGGTATCTCATCAGTAAATTAAGGTGGAAACTTTCTTTGGTGAAGGTGTAGCACCCTGGGACTGGCACTATGTAGATCTAGCCATGCTCCGCTAGACTCTGCATATAATCGATCCCAAGGACACTAAAGCTTCACACAATGAACACGTTGAAACATGCCTGCCATGTGGAACAGTTGATATCACAACACAGATAATGAAATAGTCCACAATTACAACAATATACATACATATACAACAACTCACACAACAAGGGTCTTTCGACCAAGATCCAATTCATACAATGAAAGCAAATATACCTTAGACAGGTAAGAGTACAAATTGCCTTAAGAAGGCTGAGACAAAAAGCAGATGGCGTCCATCCCTGCCCAGACCGCTGTCTGTGGGCTAACCAGCTAACGTCGTCCATCACCATACCTGTAAGTGCTTGTTATAGCAAGGTGAGTACATGACGTACTCCATAAGATTTACTGGAGACCCATAGTATTTATGCGTTAGGTATAAAGGGGGGTAAGGGGTTTAGCGGTAGCAAGCACTAGCACCTATAGAGACATGCTACAACTTGCGTCTATCAGAGATAAGGAAAGAGAGCGCATACAAACCTCCTATGCTAATCATTGTGCAACACAACCCCACAGGTTGTGCCCGCGTTGAGCAACTATCCTAATGCAAACACAATAGAGCCTTGCATTCCCCTTCGCACCCCACATGAAGAAGAATCCTCAAGGTTTAGTTGGCAAGTTTTATTAATTAGTTGAAGTTGTACAACCTCTATTACAAAGAATTTTAAGGGTGGTCAAATTTTAGAGATTAATAGTTGAAGTTGTGCTATGGTCAGGTCATCTAGCTCCAAGTCATCTATAACCATGAACATGGTTATTCGAATAGATTTATGCCAGTAGGGGTGCACCAATATACCCATTATAAGATCCACTTGCATGCTCGTCAAAACCAACGGTTGGCCCATTATAGGCATGAACCAGAAGACCTGAAATGACACGACGCTCCCCTAGCTACATCCAAGTCTAGGAAGCAACCTGGTTGAGTCGACATCCAACTCGAGAGTCTGGCCGATGCTCTGAATTGGTCTCAACCATATACGACTAGCTAGCCTATTCCAAGCATAGCTACAGGCTACTCCGCATTTGTTTGTGAGCCACCAGGGGGCTGATACCCTTCGTCTAGGGTCAACCGCACTAGTGGCTCCAACATAAGAAACAAAAGCAATAGTACCAGCGTTGCGGCTAATGGACATGTCTGTAGTTTCGGGTGCTGGTCGAGGGGGTGCCCATAACCACGCCCACATGTGGTTAGTGCGCTCAGTCTTGGATCAAGATCCTAAGTACTCGGGTCCTAGTCGGCTTGACTGAGACAAAACACCATGCGCTCAACATGGCGTCTCACCATTACCTTCCAAACTTACTACCTCATATTGACAAATAACATCATTAATAATAGAGTGCATCTGAACAAGATTAATAGTGTAACAACCCAAAGGAACAACAAGGGGATAACATAGTAAAGCATAAATCCTAAGCATGCATACTACTGCAGGGCAAGTTGAACAAGGATTCTACACAAACAAGCAGGTCTTGCTCTGATCTTGTAATACCAAGGCTGCATAGTGAAGTGTAAAAAAAGGCTATGCATCAGATAGGTATCGTGGACACACTACAACATCGTAAAGCTAATGCAAGCAGGAGGGAGAAGCATGGGATCAGATATGATCAAAAAGGGTAGTAAGCCTTGCCTGATGTCCATGCTTGGTAGAAGATCAGTTCTTGCTCAGAGCTCATGTCATCTTCGAGTCTTATCCGCCAAAAAGCAAACAACGCTGGAAAGAACAATGGATGCATCTTATTAGTACGAGGAAGAACCAACATGTTCATGATATGCGATGATATGACATGGCATGGATGATATGCAAATACAATGTGGAACATGGATCAAGTTAATGGGACGCCATGCAACACATATGGCAAGTTTCATAAATGCAACAATGAAATTAATTAATTAATGTGGATTAACATATGCATCACATTAATATAGTTGACATTGATGACATGTATAGATGGATATGGTAGATGAATTGCCAACTACTCAAATTAAATGGAATCGGAAGCTCCATATAGGCATTTCCAATTATTCCATAAAAGAAAGGTTACTTAATGAGTTAATCCCTAATTACAATTTTAGTTGACGCAAACATGGATCATCATGACATATTGATGATGTATGCATCATGGTGATCAAGATGACATGGTTAAACAGTTAATTAGGAGCTAGAATTAATTAATCATTAATTAGGCAGGTTCATTAAATGTGTTAATGCTAATTAACAGTAAACAGGATGTTAAACATGTCAAATATGGATGCAAATGGCATAATCATAATACTCACATTTTTTGATCAAGTTCCATATATAACTTGTCTCGATCAGCAACGGATGAAAAGATGTGATTTATGCAAGTTTTGCGATTATTTTGTAATTAATAAAGTGCATAATCCTATTATACTAGTGGGCCAAAATCTAATAGGCCGGCTGGGCACAACACATTAAATATCTCACAGCGGTGGTGGATAATATATTGCGCCTACGGATCTATTGGGCCGAAGCCCAACTTACAGGGGGGCGAGCACTGCCATTCAGCGCTCGCGCGCATCGCATAGCATCACAGGACATGGGCCAAGGCCCACCAACATGAGGAGGAGCGGCTCGGGTGCTCGGGAGCGAGGGGTTGTGCGGGCCATGGTAGATGGGCCCAGGAGGGCCCAATCTAGGCCTCCCGGGCCGCGGTGGGTGGAGGAGGCTGTAGAGGATCTGCAGGGCGCCTCTCGGCCATCCGATCCGGCGCTGACGAACCGGATCGACGGATTCGAGTGGCGGCGCAAGGTGGCTGGCATGCGAGGAGGTGACGACTAGGTGGGGTGGTACTGATTTCGAGAAGGAGTGGTGTGGCGGCAGCTGATTGGGGAAGAAGGCTAGAATTTATTGTTTGCCCAAAATTGGAAGGGGGTGACCAGCCTTAAATAGGCAGGGGGTTTGGGGTTGTTCGGGCTAGGCTTTAGGAGGGATTTAGGTGGGCTAGCTGGGCTGTTTAGTAGAGAGGGGAGAGAGGGAAATGGGCTGGCCTGTTTGCAATTTTATTTAGCAAAATGATTTATTATTTAACCGGCTATTAGCGCCTCATATTCACTCATTGGGGAATCAAATGAACTCCAATTCGAACGAAATTTTAAATGTAGGCTTTCTATAATATAACAAAGCCACTTAAAATATTTCAACCCATTCGGAGACTATTTAATATTTATTTAGAAAATATGTTCCCATTTGTTGAATAAATAGGGTTTGAACTACAAATGCTATCTAGGCTGGTGCTAAATCCGTGAAATAATTTGGGTGACTCCCAAATACCATGAAAACATTGTGTCCATGGTTTGGGGGTGAGTCTCGGTGTACAACATCAAAAGGGAGGGGGGCTTTACTTATTCACCATTTAACAAAATGGCAAAATAAATGTTCAAATTAATTATTTAATTAATGCAACATGATGCCGATGCAATGTTTATGCGATGCATATGATGCACAAACAATATGATCAGAGAAAAATATCTAGGGCTGTTACAACTTGACAGCACTCAATGGGAATCTCACCCCGAGATTCCGATGAAGGTACAGTGGGGGGAGGGAAAAAGAATGCAAGCTGATGAAGATCTCTCGTTTGTTGTTGTTCTTCTCGACACCACTCAACGGAAGTTTGCTCCACCATTCACTAGTGCCAGAACCCCTTATAGGATTTTGGTACTAGCAGCATTTAGCAATATATTCATGCCACCACTAACTTGGCCAACTACAGCGGCATTCGCCCAAAAAGCAGGCGCTAGTATTCTTATACTACTAGCAGCGTCCTTGAATTGTGCGCCCCACTAGAGATGTATACTGAGGGAGCTGTTCTACCATGAACTACTAGCAGCGCCTCCAATACAGGTGCGCCGCTAGTAGCGTAAGAACTAGCAGCGTGTGGTGAGCAAAGAGCGCCAACAAAACCACTTGCATCCAACATTGGCTAACCGCATGTGTGGGTTCAAACAACTTGTGGCGTCTAAGCACTCTGAACGCTGCTAGTGGACGTACGTATTAGCGGCACGTACGGCATATACACGCTATTGATATGTTCTCAGATTCAAAATAAATATTGTGCTGCCTGCCGGACGGACGCTGGCGAGCCATCGACATCGTGTTCTGGCAACCGACCAACTGCTGTGACCCCAATGGAGGACCCCTGGCCATGGCTGGGGGTGGGAAGGGCCTCTCCACAGGGGTCACACCACGAGGCAGCCGCCACACTCCGCTGGCCGGCCGGGAAAGTGGTCTAGCCACTGCGAGACAGCTCGCGCTCTACCGACCAGTCATCGCGAGAGAGCTCGCGCTCCAGGGGATGGTATGGATAAGACGAGCCAGCCGGGATGATATGTGGAATGGACTGAACTATGCCGCCGACATATGGCCTATATAGGGAAAATAGTAACAGTGTTTAGTCGAGGAAAGGAACGCCGGTAGTTCACACAATAGTAGCAGCTTGTATCCTAGAGCGCACGCTGCTAACTACCAAAGATTTTTTTTTAAATTCAAAACGAAAAGTCAAAGAGTTGGTGTGTTCGATTTTTTATATAACTTTCATCAAAGCACCTAAATGTACATTAAAAAACATGGAACAAAAGACCCCATATTTGTGTTCGAAATGGTAAAAGTTGAAAGTCCACTAGTAGCGCGCCCTTTTCGGCTGCGCACTGTTAGTTTGCACTCTTGCAGTGTCCACTTAACCTGCACGCTGCTAATGGAATAATTATATTAAATTGTTCTAAAATAGCAAAACCACCTCATTTAAATCCAAAAATTGGAGATGCAACTTTGAATTGTGTGCATTACATGTATACAAACTTTTTAGGTCACAAAAATGACAACACTACCATGTCTCTCTCGAACCGGACACTTTCGTCGTTCAAACCTATAAATCTCCCGTGGATATCGGTCCCTTTGGTTTGTAAGCAACATATCTCAAAACCATTGTGTAACACATTGAATTTGTAACCACGTATTCAAATGATCACATGATGAAAACATGCAAAGTTTCAATTTTTCAGACAGCATTTACAACTTTTTGAAATTGTGCTTAAAATCCTAAAATGCTAAATTACATATAGCAGTGTTCATCTATCAGCCGCGTGCTGCTTGTTTCCAATCTAGCAGCGTGTATCGTTGGGCGAACGCTGCTAAGTATCAACGATATAATTTTTTGAAAATTGAAAACAAAAATTCAAAGAGTTGGTGTGTTTGATTTTTTATATTACTTCCGTCAAAGCAGCTAAATGTACATTAAAAAATGGGAACACAAGACCCCATATGTGTGTTTGAAATGGTAAAAGTTAAAAGTCCACTAGCAGTGCGCCCTTTCCGGCCGCGCGCTGCTAGTTTGCACGCTAGCAGCATCCACTTAGCCTGCACGCTGCTAATTGAATAATTATATTAAATTGTTCAAAAATAGCAAAACCACCTCATTTAAATCCCAAAATTAGAGATGCAACTTTGAATTGTGTACATTACATGTATACAAACGTTTTAGGTCACAAAAATGACAACACTACCATGTCTCTCTCAAACTGGACAGTTCCGCCCTTCAAACCTATAATGTCCCATGGATATCGATGCCTTTGGTTTGTAAGCAACATTTCTCATAACTATTGTGTAATACATTGATTTTTTAACCACATATTCAAATGATCACATGATGACACCATGAAAAGTTTCAAATTTTCAGACAACATATGCAACTTTTTAAAATTGTGCTTAAAATCCTGAAATGCTAAATTACAGTTAACAGCGTGCATCTATCAGCCGCGTGCTGCTAGTTTCCAATCTAGTCGCGTGTATCATTGGGCGAACGCTGCTAAGTACCAAAGACATAAAAAATTAAATTGAAAACAAAAATTCAAAGAGTTGGTGCGTTTGATTTTTTATATTACTTTCATCAAAGCACCTAAATGTACATTAAAAAATTGGAACACAAGACCCCATATTTGTGTTTGAAATGGTAAAAGTTAAAAGTCCACTAGCAGCGCGCCCTTTCATGCCACGCGCTGCTAGTTTGCACGCTAACAGCATCCGCCGATGCCTACACGCTGCTAATGGAATAATTATATTAAATTGTTCTAAAATAGCAAAACCACCTCATATAAATCCCAAAATTGGAGATGCAACTTTGAATTGTGTACATTACATGTATACAAACTTTTTGGGTCACAAAAATGACAACACTACCATGTCTCTCTCAAACCAGACACTTGCGCCGTTCAAACCTATAAATCTCCCGTGGATATCGACCCCTTTCGTTTGTAAGCAACATATCTCATAACTATTGTGTAACACATTGAATTTTTAACCATATATTCAAATGATCACATGATGACACCATGCAAAGTTTCAATTTTTTCAGACAACATTTCCAACTTTTTAAATTATAGTTAGTAGCGTGCCCCTATCTGCCGCGCGCTGCTAGTTTCCAATCTAGCTGCGTTTATACTATAGGGCACGCCACCCTGCCTAACCTCGCTAGAGCATCCGGAGCTCCTCTGCGCTGCCCTGCACTGATGTGGCTGCCCGCGGTCATCGCCACCCCGTGGTCCTCTGCGCCGGACGTGCCCCTGCTCCTCTGCGTCGCCACCCAGCGCTCCTCTACATCACCGCCCAGTGGTCCTCTGCGCCGGCCCTGCCCCGTTGAAGTTCTTGGCATTAGACTATATATAGGATAAATTAGACTATATATAGGTTCTGTTCATGCTGTTCATATTGTTGCTCTATAGGGTTAGTCATAATTTTCATATTTTTTGCTTGTTGTTGCTCTATAGGGTTAGTCATTTTTCTTGCTTTTCTAGGTTTTCAGTTAGATAATAACTTGTTAATTTAGTATGTTGCTGCTACTCTTGCAAACAATGAAGTTATTGCTATTGTTGTTTCCATGTTCGCTGTTAGTAGTTACTTTAATTAGTATGTTCAATTAGTAGTTAGTTCAATTAGTATGCATCTTATAACTGCTTCCCAAGATCTAGGTTTTCTAGGATTTTTGAATTTATAGATTTATAATTTTTTAAATATTATCTATATTTTGTAGAAATGTCTTCACAAGATCACGGCACTGCCTCTTCTTCGAAGAGCACGCATTCGGGAGGCCAAGCCTTTGAACCGCCATCCCATCCTATGGGTCCTGACACCCACGGCGATTATTCCACGGCTCGGCAGGATCACCCGAGTGAGCATGAGTATGGGGACCACCCGAGTCAGCATGAACATGAGTCTGATGGGCAGGATCACCTGAGTGAGGATGAGAATGGTGACCACCTGAGCGAGCGTGACAAAGCAGGGACCAGCCAAGACCAGCCGACCAGTGGGAAGCCGAAAAAGAAGTGCAAGCCTAGCTACCGAAATGAGCTCGACAAAAATGCTAGGATTGTTGTGACTTGAGTGTGCCCGAAGGGCACGCCTATTAGTCCCTAGAAGGCCGAAGAAGGGTATAGCAAAAAGCTATGCCACATCCTTCGTTAGACGGTCAGCATTAACGACACCAACTTGAGGTCCCTGGCTAACACGGAAAAGCAAAAAAACTTCATATCAAAGCTGCACCAATGATACAAGTTCCCGGACGAGGACCAAAATGAGAAGAAAATCATCAATTTCATAGCCATCTCCATGTTTTTCAGACTTTTGAGTGGTTGGAAGTCCACGGTCAAAGCACAACACGTCACCGAAAAACTTGAGTTTGACGAGATACATAAGAAGTGGCCAATGATTGACAAGGCTGATTGGGAGACCTTCAAGAATAACCTCAAAGATCCTAAAGCCAAGGAGTTGGAAAACTAGGGGAAAATATGAAGGCGAAGAACATAGGAGTCCACAACCTCGGAAGCCATGGTTACCCAGGCAAGGGAAAGAGGTGGGCCACGGAAGATGCCGAGTTCGAGGCGGCGGGCAAATCTAATCCCTACAAGAAATTAAGAAACGACCGGCATAATGATTTTGTTCGTGCCCGGTACCATTGGGATTCCGAGAAGAAGGAGCCCATCCTATTAGACAAGAAGACAAAAGAAGTCAAAAAAGTCATGGTAATTAAATAACTGGTATGTTTTTTGTTACCTTCATGAACCCATTTCTTTACCAAAAGTCATGTTTTAAACGGACACTTCCATGTTGCAGACACAGTATTACACATAACTTGAAACCTCAGAGGAGTCGTCTATAAGGTGGAATGACCCTCTAACAAAGGCTTGCAATGTGGTCTTAAACAAAGAACGTTGACGAAGCTGGCGACTGGTCATGTGACCGGCGTCGACTTTCATGAAAGATGGGACATACATTATCCGGAAGACCCCAAGCTTAGAAAGAAGAGAAGGAAAGCTAGCCGGGAATCCTTAGATGAGAAAATGGCCAAATTTAAAGAAGAAATGGAAAGTAGTTTCGATGCTAGAGTAGAATTCGCCACAAAAGCCAATGTGACAGGACTATGGCCTGGTCTAGTTGAGGCCATGAGATAGAGCGTGGCCACGGGGCAGCCTGTTGCCCCACCAACCCAGATTTTATCAGCGCCGGCCACCGTGAACTTGGATAAGGATCCACTCCCAATGCAGGCCATCATACCATCCCACCCGCCTCTTACTCGGGCAAGATCATCGACGCCCTTATGGTAATTATCACCGCTTGAACACATGCATGTACCTTCTTCCATTGTATGTTTCCGTCATTTGAATCTCTAACATCGACAAGGCATACATCTATGTTTCGTAGGTGGATGCCCCGTACACTCTCCAAGCCATGGTGGGCAGGCAAGAATGTTCTGATGCCCCCCACCTTGGCTAGAGTGTTTATGTGTAAGGTCTTAGACGGTTTTGAAGATGTAGAACCTTTTGAACAACCTCAAGGTGCATAGGAGGGAACACACTACAAGCTCAGACAGTGCTCGGATTGGCCCCTTAGGTGGCCCAGGGTGCAAATCCTTTTGGGGACTAACTCGTCGCAACAAACATCCATGCCCTCGGCACCCAGTACAAGCGTCACTTCACTCGGAGCATCTCCCAAGGATGCCATACCTAATATGGAGAAAGATGAGGATACCGAGATAGATGGGGCCACAGAGAAAGATGAGGCTGCCGAGAGAGATGGGTCCGCCGAGGCCGCCGAGTACTCTGAGCCTGCAGATGATGATGATATTAGTAAGTATTTGAACGATGATGACTATGATGGTGGCACTCCTGCTGCAGCTAACCCTACCATTGCCAAGAGTCTAAACACCTTGAAGGGGTCAGACGTAAATGATCTGCTAGGTGTCTCAGCCAGTACGGTCGACAGTGGCAGCCAGAAACCGACTGACAACACCGGTAGTGTCAGCCCTCGTCGGTTCCAATATGTTGTCCATTACCCTGGCCAACCCATGTGTCGGGGGATGACCCTCGGGTAGGCTCAGGGAGACATGTCAACATTTCAAAACATCGGGACGGCTCAACTCCCTCAAACCGGCTGGCCCTTCGGCCGGCTCCACCCGCTTGAAGCCGGCTGGACATAGCACCTTGGCCGGGCCGGCTGGCGGCAGCCGGCAGCCGGCGGGGTCAGCGCCCGTCAAATCCAACCATACCAAGTACAGGGACGAGACGCCCCCCACGACGCGGGGGCATGGCTACAGCGCCGCCAGGACCGCTGACCGAGGCGACCAACTCTCGGACGGTCCGGCACTGTAGAATCATCGTGCCAACAACCCCATGACGCCATGGCTTACATGCTACAGCGACTAGCAGCCGGCGAGCCCCACGGCCGGCGGGACCCAGCAGCCAGTGGGCCCCACGGC
Source organism: Elymus sibiricus (assembly GCA_039707655.1). Lineage (NCBI taxonomy): Eukaryota > Viridiplantae > Streptophyta > Magnoliopsida > Poales > Poaceae > Elymus > Elymus sibiricus. The sequence goes on from CM077672.1 coordinate 26,555,985, forward strand.
CAACAGGACCCCGCAACCGGCGGGCCCGCAGGAGGCCAGAGACGCTGGCAGCCAGGGCCCACCCCACCTTCTTAGGCATTTTGTAACCTGGGAGGCCCAAGTATAAGACCTCCCAGGAGCCCCCCCCCCCCCCCGAGGAGGGGGTCGGCTCATTCGTTCCACACACACAAGGGAGAGAGCAGAGCTAGTGCCCTCTTCTTCCTCCTCCAAAACAGCTCCAGGAGCAACCTTGTAACACCATGTGTTCATCTCAGTGATCCTTGCAGGAGTAGGGGTGTTACCTCCACACAAGGGCCCCGAACCTGGGTACGTCTCTGCGTCCGTCACTGCTCGTGCCTAATCCCGCATCCAGACACCGTCGGCGTCCATCGGCCCCTAACCACACGAGATAAGCCATCCCATGGCATCTGCCGTGCCAAAACCACGACACCATGGTACCGGATGATGTGTACGAAAGCATGGGGTTGCCCATGAGGTCTCTTCATAATGATGTTCTGAAGAAAGAGCAAGTGGCCGATGTCTTGTTTCGCACTCCTCATGATCCGCGCCCGATATACATTGTGAAGGTGCCTACGGGTGTCAGCTTCGTTGAAGAGTTCCCCGCAGGCATGTTCTATATTGGTTTCGATCATATCTTCAACATTTTCCACCCAAGGAACCTAGATGGAAGAAACATAGTCAGGATATGCGCACTTCATCTAGCCTGTAAGGCCAAGGATGAGAGGAGGATGAAGATCACGGTGGCAGACCCTTCCTACATGCACGCGTTGAACCTTGACACTGTAGAAGGTCAAGACACACTGATCAAGAACCTAGGCGAATACCTCATTCAAAATAAGAACGCAGACTACCACCTAGTGCCCTTCCGTATGGGGTAAGTGTTCGCTAGCTCGCCCAAACCAATTTGAATATCCTTCCATAGATTTCCATTATCCTTCCATCGTATGAAGGTTGATGTTAGCTGATGTGTTCTCTGTTTGCGCAGCGTTGAACGCAGCAACAAACACTGGATACTAATCGTTCTATCCCTAAAGACCGCCTGTTCCTATTTCTTGGATTCGAATCGATTAGTCAAGAAAAACTACACCAAGCTGAATAATTTTTTTGACGAAGCTCTATTCATGTTTGTTTGCAAGGGAGGAAGCATTAGGGTTGCTAGTAGAAAGGCAGACTGCGATGGTATGATACCGTTCAACCACAACACCACCTTTTCTTGCGTGCAATAGGAGGGTGAATCAACAAAATCATCCACCTTGGTACATCATGATACACATGGATGAATTTACACGGAAGCATGCAAGCTTCCGAAATAAAGGACATATCACCAAATGGGGTGAAGCCCTTGCCCTTCTCGCACCTGACGATTGCACAGTCAAGTTCAAACGGATCCAACAGGAACTAGTTGAAATCATGAACAAGGACATCCTCAGCGAGACAGGGATCTTTTACAACAACGTATCCTCCATTGCGTAGAAGCGTCGTCGATATGGGGCATAAGATTGCGACATGCCCGACTCCTTGCCATCGATGAAGCAATGAACGTCTGGTGTTGTGTTTAAAACAACAGTTGTTGTTTCTAAAACATTGTTTCTAACTTGACCGTGTAGCTAGACTTACCTTACCTTTCCTGTAGTTGCTACTTAAGTCTTTAAGATGCATGCCGGAAGTGACCTAGTACATTTACTTCAGATATATGTTGCTATAAGTTTGATAAGTATGATCTGTGCTGATATTTGCTCTCTTCATTACCAAACTTCACAGATTCATTGACCACAATTTCAACAGCACCGAGCCGCCGCCCCACGACAAAGTCGCCGCAGTCAACCTAGACAATGTGTTTTACATATTCGGCATGTCAAATACACTTGTAATTCAACCATATCGATGTGTTATGTAAACATGTGTTGCAATTTGGATTCATTTGAAATTTTGATACACAATACTATTTATATAATTCATTCTTTTCATGTTGATATATGTAACACAATTGTGCAAATGCTGGCACAGCAGCAACCGCTGCCGTGGCAGTTTCTTTTGGGCCCATAAAAATGCACTAGGGGCGTGTTATGTAAGATGCATGCAACCAACTTCTTGATAAAGTAGTAGTGCACAGTAAACCTGGACACAGCTAGTACTATGCCATTCTTGCCGCGTGTACAACATCGAAACGCCGCTAGGTAAGAAGTCACCAGCAGCGTGCACCCGGGGCCCGCTATTAGTTTGTAGGATACTAGCAGCGTGTGGACACATGTTGCTAGTAATCTGCGTCCAGCAACATCATACTAGCGGCATGCCAGCCGAATGCTGCTAGAAGCTCATCTTGCACGCTGCTAACAAGGGGGTCCTGGACTAGTGATTGTGGCATGAAGGGAAAAGGAATGAAAAACTCGATAAGGAGTATCGATGAGCTCATGGTCAATTGAGCGAAAAGAAGGTAGATGGGATCAGACAAAGGATAGGGGCCCAACCAAAGAGATCCTAAGGTATTGAATGACCAGGAGAGGGGAGATTTAAATCACGTGGAAGGTAAGAGAGGAAATAGAGTAAGATGAGGAGTAAAAGAAGTCCTAGTTAAAACTATCCAATGCATTTTAGAAAATAGTTCTAGACACAACTCCGACCATTAGCGAGGTTATCCTACAGGCTTTGCAGACCCTAGCACTCCAAAAACCATTAGTGATAGATCTAGCCACAGGTTGATACCAACTTTAGCACCCCGGGACTGGCACTATGCAGATCTAGCCATGCTCCGCTAGCCTCGGCATAGAATCGATCCCAAGGACACTAAAACTTCACACAATGAACACGTCAAAACGTGCCTGCCATGTGGAACCATTGATATCACAACATAGATACCAAAATAGTCCTCAATTACAACAATATACGTACTTATACAACCACTCATACAACAAGGGTCTTTCAACCAAGATCCAACTCATACAACAGAAGAAAATATACCATAGACAGGTAAGAATACAAATTGCTTTAAGAAGAATAAAAAAAAGCCAATGGCGTCCATCCCTGCCCAGACTGATGTCTGTGGGATAACCAGCTAATGTCGTCCATCACCTTACCTGTAAGTGTTTGTTATAGCAAGGTGATTACATGACGTACTCTGCATGACTTACCGGAGAGCTACACTATTTATGCATCAGGTATCATGGGGGTAAGGGGTTTAGCGGTAACAAGGACTAGCAACTATAGAGACACGCTACAACTTGCATCTATCAGAGATAAGGAAATATAGCACATATGAACCTCCTGTGCTAATCGTTGTGCGACGCAACCCCACAGGTTGCACCCACATTGAGTGACTATCCTAACGCAAACACAATAGAGCCTTGCATTCCCTTTCACACCACCCATGAAGAAGAATCCGCAAGTCTTTAGTTGGCAAGTTTTATTAATTAGTTAAAGTTGTACAAGCTCTATTACTAACAAAATTAAGGGTGGGAAATTTTTGGAGATTAACAGTTCAAGTTGTGCTATGATCAAGTCATCAAGCTCCAAGTCATCCATAACCACGGACAGGGCTATTCGAATAGATTTATCCCTACAGGGTGCACCAATATGCCCATTATAAGCTCCACACACACACTTGTCAAAACCCATTGTTGGCCCAGGCATAAACCGGAAGATCTGAAATGACACGACGCTCCCCTAGCTACATCCAAGTCCAGGAAGCCACCCGGTTGAGTTGACATCCAAATCTAGAGTCCAGCTGATGCTCCAAATTGGTCTCAATCATATACGAGAAGGGCTACTACTAGCAAGCCTAATCCAAGCATAGCTTCCATGTGGCACCCCGGCTCAGAGGAACCGGAACACCCCGTATTCCTGCCCAGAGATCAAGTCTTCTGGAATACGGCACTGCTTGGCATAGAACAAATCAGCTCTGTATTACAAATAATACGGGTACAAAAGTTTGGGTATTACAAAGGATTACAAAGGCACGACAACACTACGCCTGCTAAGGTAGCTCTATGCTAGCAGCGGAACAACTCGTAGTAGCAGAATAACTTCTAGCAGCGGACCAACGACGATAGTGATGGACTCCACTCCGCAGGGACTCCGGCTAGGACGTGATCCTAGCTCACAAACTCAGGATCCTCGACAAGCAAGCACTCATGGCATGACCTGCAATCTGGCATGACACGCCAGGTGAGTACTTTGAATGTACTCGCAAGCTCACAGCAACCAAAGCAATCAAGACAAACAATAGCATGGCATTTACAGGTTAAAGATCAATAATGAGCATGATACCACTAGAACAACATGAGCATGGCATGTGCATATAATTCATGATATGAACATGATGATACTAACATGCAGCATGTTTAAAATATCACGGACCAACTTACTCTGTTCGGAGGTTACCTCGTAACCACCACATGTATCAAGCTTACTGTCCTGAACATCATACGATCACTCAGGCTCAACCAAGCTTGGTATCAATAGTACCATCGTGATCATCACATGACCACCAGGAGCTTGATCTTTACCTATGATCACCGCATGATCACATAAAGATCAACCAATTTCTTTCTTCCTGGAACCGGGGTTATTCATTATTCAGGTTAATATTACTGTTGACCCATAGTGTGACCTATTACGAACTGTGTCCATGATCGAGGAAGCGGCTATCGATAGATTATACACTCTGCAGAGGTTAGTACACTGTACCCACACCACGGAACTCATGGCCTCGTGCTCCCATTCGGGTGGACAAACGATATTCCGACAAAACCAATCTATTGCATGACACTCTCCCGGCCACTCCGACAAATTCCCCTTTGGGCTATGTCATGGGTGGCCCCGATGTCAATTTGGGACACTCGCCACCTTCGTGGCCGCCACTGTCATGGCCAAAACGAACTCGTCCCAAACGGGGACACCCGGGTACAACACAACTCGGGCACACAAGGTTATTGCCACCTACCGGGCCAGGGTAGTGCACGCACCTAACCTTCCCTAGTTGGAGGTACCGGCGAGAGGCATGACAATAGACCGCATTAGGGCCCCCCATAAGGCAAGTGTGGTTGCGCTGGTGAGCTCGATTCGGTGGCACCATGACTCAGCCAACAGATTTGTTCAAGTTTGATTATCGTCAGGTTTAACTTGAATGGTGATGAGCTGAGTCATAAAATAACATAATGAAATAACAATGCATATGAGCATGATATCAATGTGACCTTGGATGGGCAACATAACCATTTAACATCATAAAATCAACGATGATAAAACATTTAACCTACGGGATACAAATGAGCATGGCATGACGATGATCATAAATATCACAAGAATTTTTATAACGATTCATGTGAGCATATCATTATCACTATCATCAGAAATAATTACAAGAATGAACATGGTAATAATAACATTAGCACTTAATCATTTCACTTACTAGATGAAAATGAACAGGGCATAAGAAATGAGCATGGATTCATGAACATATCAGTAGCATGCAAAATAAATATTCAAACATTCAGGTCGAAACCATGACTATTGCGATGCCGTCATACAAGTGGCTGTCGTGGCTTGCCTGGGGATGATGGAGTCAACGGGGAGAAGTGCGGTGAGCTCGCGGAAAGATTTGCCGGAAACACTTCTCTCTCGAAGGGGGCTGATTAAGGGCAAGGGCAAAATGGTCATTTTTGCAGTGTGACAACATCATGAAAATGACACCAACGGAACGGGCTCAATGAACTGAGAACGTGAGCTTTGGAATCACCTGATTCGGAGTCACGGTTAAAAAGTTGTGGCCGTTCGTTCGTTAGGCAGAGAAACAAATAGAATCTGTCCATTTCTGCTGCTAACGGGTGAACGTTCACAAAATAAGGGTTTCGGCCGGTGGTTAAAAATAGACAGCGCATTTTACGAAAATACGCTTTCGCGGAAGCGAAAACGCATTCTGCCCTGGAGTTGCCCTTGTTTACGCTTTCAGTATAGCGAAAACGTATTCGGTCGAATACATTTTCACTTATCCAGCTGGACCCGGGGCCCGGTCGCTGACATGTGGCGTCGAGGGGATGTGGGGCCTGCCTGGCCCGGCCTTCGTCTTCTTCCTTCGTCGCCCGCGCCTGGCCGAGGGCAGGGCCGGCCCGACGGCGATTGCCGCCGCGGTAGGCCGTCTCTGGCGACGCCCTGGCTACCGGGGAGCTCGGCTCGACGTCGCGCACCCGCCTGGGCCATCCATTCTGTGGACAAGCTTGCACCCGAGCAGGGCACGAGCTACGGCGGGCGGTGGCCTCGGGTGAACTTGGGCATGCGGCCACGGAGCACCAGAGGAGGAGGTGAAGTGAGGAGGGGCTCCGCTGTGGCCAGAGGCTCGCGATGGTGAGGTCAGGAGGGAGAGGGAGAGCTCGGGTTGCTCCAATTTAGGAGGAGGCCGACGGCGGACATGGCGGCCATTGGAGAGCAGGGGAGCGATTTGGGCTCGGTGGAGAGGCTAGGGAGGCTTAGAGGAGAGTGGTGAGGGGGATGGATAGCTCGGAGGGGCTCGGGAACGGCTTAAATAGCCGGGGCGATGACGCCGTGGCCAGGGACTGCCGAGGACGCGTGGCCGCCGCTCCGGTGCGACCGCGTACGCGTGCACACGCGTGGAGAGGTTGATGGTGACGAGAGGGGCTAGTGGAGCGCCAGAGGAGGGCAGACGCGGTATGGACGAAGTCCGGTCGGCCATGCGGGCACTGTGTGCACACGGCCCTGGCTATCGTGGCGCGAGGAGGGCGAAGGAGGAGGGTGCGAGGGCTGGGGAGCGAGCGCGTGGCCACTGCGGGGCTCGAGGACACGCTAGGACGCGCGGAACCGGCTGGGAGAGGAGTGCCCGAAGCTAAACGACGAGCAGAGAGCGTCCAACGCTTGCCAATAGCACCGTCACCGCGTGGCATGGCGAGGAGAGGGCACGAGGGACTCGCAAAAGGTGTCTACCGCGTAGTCCTTCCTAAGTGGGACCTCCCTGAGGTGATGGGTCGAAGAAATCAGCTGTGTGCTGAAGGGAGTGATCATCGAAAGTTTTTTGTAGCAAACTTGATCCAGAAGCTGAGGTAAAATGCCTTGGTAAAAGAGGGGAACCAGATGTCACAGTGGTTAGGGGTAGGAAGGACTACAGTCCTGTGAATTTTGAAGCCATTTGGACAAATTTTGAATGCAGTTGCTTCACAATCTGAAAATATGACGAGAAACAAAGATTTGAAGGTGTTCTCACATAGATTGTTGGATAGAGCTCAAATTTTTTGGAGTGGAATTTTTTGAGCATTTGAAGGATATGACAAAATTTCAACTCATTTGGATAATCCTAGCTAGCACTTCCTTCACAAAGCTTCACTTTGGTCAAGAACTTTGGAAATTTGCTGAGGAAGATTTACTAGGCAAATGGAGCTGAATTCTGTCATGAGGCAATGATTTGGACGTGGAAGAGTGCCCAAAAATTTTGAAGGCAATCAAGAAAAGATAAATAGTACTTCCTTCACAAAGTGCCATTCTGGACAGAATAGGAAAATGAATATTCCTGAATTATTTTTGGGCTAGGCAAGGAAGGGTTTTGACATATTTGTGGAAGATATGATCCAAATAATTTATGAGAATTTTGTGGGAATTTTGGAAATGACAGAAATATAGGTTGCTTCACAACCTAGGTCAAGCAGGGCTATTCCTTTAATAAAAAAAGGAATATTCCCAAGAAATAAATATTAGGGTTGGGCCAAGATGGAAATTACATGGTCTTGGGAAATATTTGAGAGTGACGAGCCACTAGGGAGAGGAAGAAGAGATGATCTTCCCGGGTTTCGAGACCATAGAGCCCAACCAGAAGAAAACCCAACCAAATTCCAAAGAAAATCCAGGGAAAAAGAAAGGGCCAAAAATCGGGGTGTTACATTCCGGCTACTCCACATTTATTTGTGAGCCACCAAGGTGTTGATACCCCTCATTCAGGGTCAACCGCACTAGTGGCTCTAGCGTAAGAAACAAAAGCAATAGTACCAGCATTGCGGCTCCTACAAAGGTCTACAGTTTTGGGTACCAGTTGAGGGGGTGCCCATAACCATGCCCACATGTGGTTAGTGCGCTCAGTCTTGGATCAAGATCACAAAAACTCGGGTCCTAGTCAGCTCAGGTGAAGCAAAACACCATGCGCTCAACATGGCCACTTGTCGAGGGGATGACCCTCGGGTAGGCAACGGAGCCCGGATCCCTTTCAAAAACACCGGGGCAGGCCAAGCCCCTCAATCCGGCTGGCCCGCATGCCGGCTCCCCAGCGCCAGCTGGCTCGGCGTGGCGACCCGGCCTGGCCGGCTGGCCCATGCCGGCTGGCCACTAGAGAGCAGACCCTCACGACAAGACAAGTAAGGCAACAACGCCCCCTCCTTTACACCGGCCCCGGCGGGCGAGGCGACAACATTCCCTGTGCCCCCGCCCGTGGCGGGCGGTGACCGGGCGGCGTAACCCTGTTGCTAGGCGGTGCTGACCGTCCCTGACGAATGACAAGACCCACCACAGTGCCGAGCAGCCGACCGAGCCCGCACCCAGCGGACCCGGCGCACCCGGCGCACCCGGCGGACCCGGCGACCCGACGGTCCCCACCGCCGGCTCCTAGACAATGACACCCGAGCCCCGCTCCCATGCATCCTTACTCATCTACCCCTGGGGGTCGGCCTATAAGACCCCCCGGGAGCCCTCCATGCAGAGGGTCGGACAATTCAGTAGCAACACACACAAACACAGCTCCAGGAGCAACCTTGTAACCTTTGTGCGCTCCATAGTCATTTCGGCAGGACTAGGGGTGTTACCTCTCCGGAGGGCCCCGAACCTGGGTACGTCTTGTGTCCCGCACTTGCGCGTGCTAACCTCGCCTCCGGAACCCACCGGTGTCCTCTCGTAACCCCACCTCTTAAGCCATCCCATGGCATCTGCCATGATTCGCGCACCCCCTGCGAGAATACCACGACAGTTGGCGCCCACCGTGGGGCTGCTCGCGGCGCCGGACGGAGTCAAGTACCGGACGAGGCCCTTCACCAGCTCCGGCGAGCGCATCGTGCACGGTTTGGTCCGTGCGCCTCGCACGGCCAACCCGGCCAGCTGCAGCGCTACGCAGGGCGCGGACGTCGCCTGCCCCGCAGGCTGCCTCGTCGTCCCCTTCGGCGCGCTGCGCGTCTTCGTCGCGCTAGGCCCCGACGTGTTTCCCAGCGAAGTGTGAAATTGCACCGACTCACCTGTCCCCGTTAGCTGCGCCGTCTCCGACGATGTCGCCGCTCTCTGCGTCCGCGCGGAGGTGCTGACCATCGGCACCAGTTCCGGCTACCCGCGCGCCAAGGAGAAGGCTGCCACGGCTGCCGCAGCCGCGGCTGCGGCCCCTCCTCGCCGGGCCGACCCGCTCCGCGAGACGATCCTGAGTCTGCAAGCCCCCATCACGCCCGACGCCGACTCGGTGGCCGCAGCGGCTCGGCTCAACGAGGACCGCCAGCATCTGCTGGTCGAGGCCACGGAGCTCGCAGCCGCGTGGCGCCGGCTGGAGTCCGCCCAACGTAAGTACGACAGCGCCCACGGCTTCAATCCGCCCGCCGCCGAGCCCAGCCGGGTCGCGGAGGTGCGGATTCGTGGGGGCACACTCGGCCATGCGCTAGGCGCAGGCCGGCCCGTCTACGACACCCCCGTCAAGAACATGCGCGCGGCGCAGACGGCTATGGTGGATCTCGAGTTCCTGGAGGGCGAGGAGCTGCTGCAGCAACAGCAGCGCATCCGCGACCTCATCGCCATGGCAAACGAGCAGCAGGCGCGTTTTGATCCGGCCCAGCCATCCGGCTCCGCTGCAGGGAATACCGCAAACCCGGAGAGGGTTCTCCGGGACGCGCGACAGACGTCTTCGCACGCCACTAGCGCGAGCCGCTCTGGCCGGCACCGGACCGGTCGCAGCTGGCACAACCGAGCCACCACCGCCGGAGACGGCAACGCTGGCGAGACGGACGGCGACGGCCGGGTTCAGCAGCCGGAGCCCCCCGTGCAGCCAGCTCGGCGGCCCGAGCTGGCCCCGGAAGCTCTTGCTCCCCGCGGTCCCGTGGCCGACTGAATCGGTCCCCGCAGTCCCGTGGCTGACCGACTCGGCCCCCGCGAGCCCTACGACGAAAGCGACGCCCGTCACCGCATCGACTGGCTGGCGCGCTCCACGGCCCTAGAGGAGGAAAGCTCTGTCGGCCCGGCGTGCTTCGGCCCCCGCATTCGCGAAGAACCCTTCCCCAAAGGCTTCTCGTTGCCCCGCGACTCCCCAAAGTAGACCGGCACCACCAAGCCGGAGGACTGGCTAACCGACTACACCACAGCTGTCGGCATATCCGGCGGCAACCGGCGCGTGGCTGTCCGTTACGTCCCCCTCATGCTGCTCGGCTCGGCCCGGACGTGGCTTAACAGCCTCCGAGCCGGCAGTGTGAACTCCTGGCTGAATTTCGAAGACGCGTTCATTCGCAACTTCACCAGCACCTACAAGCGACCCGGCAAGCCTTGCCAGCTCTCCATGTGCGTCCAGAAGCCGGGCGAGCCCCTGCGCGACTTCCTCACGCGGTGGAAGGAGCTTCGCAACTCCTGCGAAGGGGTCCACGAGGTCTAGGCCATCCAGTACTTCATCGACGGATGCCTAGACGGCACTCTTGTCAAGCACCGGCTGGTGTGCGACGAGCCGGAGACCCTGGCGGAGCTCGTGGCTGTGGCGGACAAGTACGCTATGGCCGACTCCGCGATGAATGTGAAGATCACGATCGACGCAGACGGCAAGCTTCTCCCGGCCCAGCCGGCTCCCGCCAAGCCGGGTGGCAACCAGAACCAGCGCCGGCAAGACAACAACAACAACGGCAAGCGCCGGAGCGACCAGCCGGCGCCCCGCTACGACAACCGGCAAGTCGCCGCCATGGAAGGGGAGCAGCTGGCCGAGCAAGGCGCCAGCCAGTGCCCGCGCACTGGCAAAGCCGCCTGGCAGCCCAAGCTGACCTTCGAGCAGATGCTCGACGCCCCCTGCAAGAACCACAGCGGCGCGAAGCCGTCGACGCACATGCTCCAGCAGTGCAGTTTCACGCAGCGCCTGTTGAAGGGCAACCTTTCACCCCCGCCGCCTGGAGCCGGCCCGCAGCAGCCGCCGCTCCCGCCGCCTCCACCGCCACCCGGCGCCCTCGCCGACAACCCTTTCCCGCACCTGGACGCATCCTACGTCGTCCTCACCAGTGAGGGGGATGACAAGCACGCCAAGCGCAAGCACGCGGCCGAGGTGAACGCCGTCATCCCTTTGGTTCCCCAGTATATGCACTGGTCCGACCGACCGGTGAGCTGGACCCGGGAAGACCACCCGGCTATCATGCCCACACGCCCTCGTGCTCGACCCCACCCTCGTCTCCGAGAAATGCACCTGCCGCTTTTCGCGGGTGCTGATCGACGGCGGCAGCAGCATCAACATCTTGTACCGCGACACGATGACCAAGCTCGGCATCGAGGCGCGACAGCTGGAGCCGACCCGGACGGTGTTCCACGGCATCGTGCCGGGACTCTCCTGCTCCCCGATCGGCCGGATCCGGCATGACGTCCTGTTCGGCTCCAGCAGCCATTTCCGCCGCGAGTCGATCTGGTTCGAGGTGGTCGACCTGGCCAGCCCCTACCACGCGCTGCTGGGCCGGCCCGCGATGGCCAAATTCATGGCGGTCCCCCACTACGCCTACCTGAAGTTGAAGATGCCGGGTACCAAGGGCCTCATCACCGTCGTCGGCGACTACAAGAAGTCCCTCGAGTGCGCCAAAGCCAGCTCCCAGCTGGCCGAGTCGCTAGTCATCGCCGACGAGAGGCGCCAGCTCGACCGGATCGTGGCGCTGGCTAACGCGCAGTCGGCCGTGCCGGCTCCACCCAAGCCGGCCGACGAAGCCTCCTTCAAGCCGGCCAAGGACACGAAGCGGGTCCCGCTCAACCCGGCCGACCCCAGCTCCAGCAAGTACGTCGTCGTGGGCACCGGCCTCGACAGCAAATAGGAAGGCAAGTTCGTCGATTTCCTCCATGAGAATCAGGATATCTTTGCATGGTCTCCCAAAGACATGTACACCGAAGCCGAAGCAAAAGAAGCACGCGAAGACGGCGTCGATCTGCTCAAGGAGGCGCGCCTCCTGGCCCTCAGCCGGTCCGCCATCTACCAACAAGGCCTGCGCCACTACCACAGCAAGAAGATCAAGCCCCTCACGTTCCGCGAAGGTGACCTCGTACTCCGGCTCGTCCAGCGGACAGCCGGCCAGCACAAGCTGGCCTCCCCCTGGGAGGGCCCTTTCATCGTCAGCAAGGCTCTCTGCGACCGGAACGCGTACTACCTCATCGACGCACAGAAGCCGAACAAGCGCAAGCAAAATGCAGCTGGCGAGGAGTCCAGCCGGCCCTGGAACGCGGAGCTCCTACGTCCGTTTTACAGTTGAACTCGTGCATGTATGTATCACCGCCTTTTGAAATTAATGAAAGCAGGAAGCCCCCCCCCCCCCCCCCCCCCGTTTGCCGACTTGGGGGCTCAGGGGCTTCCTTTTCCGTCTTACTCCGTGTCTATGCACCTCACCGTTTTTTATTCTCCCGCCGAGTCGGCATAGCCGGCTCGGGGGCTCGGGGGCTAGCCGGCCAGACCGCGCCCCGCCATTTTCCCTTAATCCGTCTTGAAACGTACGAACTGCCAAAGCCCTCTCTTCGCCAGCCACAGCCGGCTTCCGGCTGTCCGGCCGGCAAGAGCCAAAGGTCGGAAGCCTCGTTATGCAAGAACGGCTAAGGGAGACAGCCCGGCATGGCCAGCCCGGCCCAACCCTCCCCCTCTCACTAATTCGCCGCACGACCGGCTGCGCGCCAGGCGGCTTCGCCGCCTGCCGCCAGCCGGCCCAGTGGGTGTTTCGCTCGCGCTCAACGTCCGAAAGAGCCTAAGTATTGTGCGTCCGCTCTCAAAGCCGGATCCCCGTCCTAGCCACAGTTCGCAACCCGGTTGTCCGGCTAGCGGGAACGAAGCTCGAAGAAAAGACAAACGAGAAAAGGCCCAAGGCCGAACAGCAAAAAGTGAAATCACATGCAAAATTTATATACAGCATGGGCCTTCGGCCACAAGTTCATTACATGGAACTACACCCCTAGTGGGTGGACCTGCTACCTAACTGAGTTTGAGTACAGGAAGGATAAAACGGAAAAAAGCAAAAGCCCTAAGCAGCACCCGCGTCATCTCCCGCCGGTGTCGGCTCAGCCGAGGTGGACGCAGGCGCCGGGTTGGGTCCAGCGCTCTCCGCCGTCCTCTCGGCCGCGGCGTCGTCGTCCGAGGCGGCCTCGTCATCGGCGTAGGCACCCGTCTCGGCCGAGCTGCCGTCCGGGTCGTTCAGCAGCAAGCCAAACTCGTCGGCGGGGACCTCCTCGCCGTCTTCCGTCCGCTCCAGGACGAACTCATCGTGTGGGGCGAACGAGGCCAGGTAACTGGCCCGCCCGGCGATTCGCTACGCCCGCGCCAACAAGTCCTCCTCCGCGCTGGCCCGTTGCGCCGCCAGGCGGTCGTGGTCCACGCCCGGGTACCAGGACACGACGAAGCGCAGCACCGTCTCCGCTCCGGCACAGGCCGCGGAGGCTCTCCACGCGTCGAGTCGCTCTACCCCGGCCTCCAGCCATCGCGCCAGTCGGGTGACGCTGTTCGGCACCGCTGCGCTCGGCCAGAGGCCGCTCGGTAGGCCCAAGCCGGCCTCGAAAAGGCGGTGCATCTGCCCCTCCACGGCCCGAAGATGGGCCTCGTCGGCGAGGACGAGTCCGAGAAGGACCAGGCGGCGTAAGCGTCGATGTCCGCCCCTAGCTCGCGCTGCTCCACCTGGTGGGCGTACACGGCCGCGTCGGCCGCCTCCTGCGTCTCCGGGAAGACTCCTGGCAAAGGAAAGAAACAAATCAGTCAAAGAAAGCAACTTGTCGGCTACGCCAGCCGGCCCAAAGAAAAAAAATTCACTTACGGGCGAAGGTCTCGTCGAGGTGTTGCGCCTCGCCCGGCATCCCGTTCTCCCGGATCGCCGACGCGCGAGCTTGGGCTTTGAGATCGTTCTCGAGCCGGGCGATCCTCCTGCCGGCGTCCGCTAGCTCCTCGGCCACCTTGTCGTGCTCCTCTGCCAGCCGGCCCAGTTCCGCCCGGTGGGCGTCCTCCGCTTTGGCCTTCTCGGCCACCAGCCGGTCCACCTCGGCCTGGAGCCGGTCGCGGTCGCCGACGGCGTGGTCGCGCTGCTCGCCGGCTTCGGCAAGCCGGTCTCGAAGGCCTGGCACCTCGGCCGCGTCGGCTGCGCGACAAGATTCCCGGTCAGATGCCGGAAGCAAGGATTAGAAGAAAAAGACAAGGCTCTAAGATTCGACCCGGCTGCTCCGCAGTCCGTCCCGAATCTCGGGGGCTACACCCAGTGGGTGCGCTGGCGCGCACCCACTGAAGGCATGCAAGATATACCTTGGACCCGACGCAGCTCCTCCTCCATGGCGGTGAGCTGGGTTTTGGCCTCGCGGTACCGCTCCCGGAGCCGGTTGTACGCGCTGGCCCGCAGGTCGTACAGATGCTGCGCGTAGACAGAAGATTAGAAGAATGCAAAGACGAGCTATAAGATTCGACCCGGCTGCTCCGCAGCCCGGCCGAACCTCGGGGGCTACACCCAGTGGATGCGCTGGCGCGCCCCCACTGATTCAGCAACCAAGACAAGCAAAGGACAAAAAACTCACCGCGATCGCCTGCTCCAGCTGCCGCACCCGATCCTGCTCCTCCCGGACGAAGGCCTGCAGGCGCTCGCCCCGACCGCGAAGCTGCGAGCGCAAGGCATCCGCGCGTCGTCCTCCCGGGTTCGCGGCCCGACCATGACTTCACCGGAGCTCGCCCATGGCTGCTGGATCGCGGCCCCAGCGCCGGATCCGCTTCCACCCGGCCGCTCGGGGTTCGTGGCGGCTTCGGGCGGCACGACCACCAAGGCACCGGTGTCCCCGGTCGCGGTCTCCGGGGCTGGCGTCGGCTGCGCTTGGCCGGATGGCACGGAGTCCGCCTCGCGCCTCTCTCCGCCGCCCTCGCCTCCCTCCGCCGGGTCGGCCCGGGGTGGCGTGTCCACGACGATGTTCTCATCGACGTCCGACTCGCCGCCGGCCGGCTCCGCCCTCCTCTCCGGCTCGCCCGCTCCCTCCAGCTGCGGCTCGATGATCGTCGCAACCGGCGCCGAGCCCCTCTCCATCTCCGGCCAGGTCGTATCCGCGGTGGGCCTGGCCCGCTTCGCGGAGGCCCTCTCCCACGCCTGGGCCGAGGCCTCCTGCATCGCCTTCTCGGCCTCGTCCCGGTCCCGCCAGGTGGAGTGCGTCGCCGCGTCAAGATCTTGGCTAGACTGGCGGGCCTCGAGGTCCTCCTCCGCGGTCCGGCCCGGCTCGCGGTCGATGGCGCTGCTCCGGGTCTACCTCCAGACGGCCTCGCCCGCCGCGGCCTCTGTCGCCGCCACCGCCAAGTCAAGAGCCGACCTATACACGGCGGATTTGTCACGGCGAAGGCATAGGGAAGAAAAACACAAGCCATAAGATTCGACCCGGCTGCTCCGCAGCCCGGCCGAACCTCGGGGGCTACACCCAGTGGGTGCGCTGGCGCGCCCCCAGTGATTCAACAAGCAAGGGTCAGAAATAAGATGAGAGACACTTACCCAATAACCGTCGGGACCTCCCGCCTCGGCCCCACGGACGGGGCGAGCCGGCGCTTCTTCTTGAGGATGGCCCTCTCGCGCGCCGGCCCCGTTGCAGAGCGCTTCGCGGCCGGCCTCGCCTCGACCGCCTCCTTCCCATGCGGCCGGCTGACAGACGCCGCCGCACGAGCCGGCCCGGCGCCGGCCACCTTCCGCAGCCGCCTTGGGGCGTCGACGCTGGCGTCCTCCCCAGCCGAGGCCCTCCTCATCATCGTCCGGCCAATCGCAAAGAGGATCTGAGGGCGGAGACTTACCCGCATGCCGCGACCCGCCGGCCGCGGCGTCGGCCAGGCGCGCCTCGACCGCCCCCTCTCCCGCCTCGGCGCCGGCGTCCTCCATGTCCGACTCGGGCAGGTCGGCCCGCAGAAGCTGAGGATTCGGCCCGTCGTGGTCCGCTGGCTGGCGAATAGCTGCGGCCCTCCCATCACGTCAGGACACAAGAATAGCGTCGAAGCAGCAAAAAATAAAGACCAGGGACTCACCGCCGGCGCCGGGTTCGCCCGGTGATAGGGCTCCTTCCCGAAGTTCCACCCCTCCTCCTTCAGCCCGGCCTTGGAGATGTAGTTCACCCGCTGGACGATCCCAGCCGGCGTCAGCTGCTTGGTCGACATCCAGGTCGGGTCGTGACGGTCGCTCATGTCGCAGATCCGGTGTGCCCGGCGCTGCAGCGGCAGAACCCAGCGGGCGATGAAGGCCGCGATGAGGTCAACCGGCTTCAGCCCCTCGCGATCCGTCATCTCCCCGACCCGGCTGCAGATGTTCACCATCTCCTGCGGCGGCTTCTTGGGGCAGTAGCCCCAGTTCGGCTTCTCGAGCGGCGGCACGTCGACGAACGGCGGAAGGTTGATGACGTCCACCGCCGGGACGGCGTTCCGGACGTAGAAGAACGTCGTCTGCCACTTCTTGGCCGAGTCCTCAAGCGGCAGCTTGGGAAACGGCCCGTTCACCCGGCCGGTAACCACCGCTGCGCCGCAGTCGGACATGACGCCGGCTGACGCCACCTGCTGCTTGAGGAAGAACATCTTCGCCCACAGCTCCACAGTCGGCAGCATCCCGAGATAGCCTTCGCAGAGCGTGGCGAAGCCGGCAACCTGCAACACGGCGTTGGCGCCGAGATGATGCGGCTGCAGCCCGAAGAAGTCGAGCCACGCGCAGAAGAAGAGACTTGCGGGGAGGCCGAGCCCGCACTCGAAATGCGAGAAGAAGACCACGTGCTTGCCCTCCCGCGGCTGCGGCACCCTCTCCGAGCCCGGCGCGCGCGCGAGCAGCGCCTCCGCCGGCGGCAGCCGCCTCGTGCGGCGAAGATAGCGAATGTTCTGCTCCATCGTGATGGATCCCTCCCAAGAGCCCTTCGGCAACGCCATTGGAGGGCTCTACGGGCGGCGAGATACGGTGATGAGGAGGAGGAGGAAGAGAGAGCTACGCGCTGTGGACCCCGGGTTGCGGCGCGCGGCAGCGGGCGTGGGCGAGGCGTGCGACGGCGGCAGCGCTTCACTCGGTCGCGGCGGAGAAGAATCAGGGGCAGCGGAGGAGCGAGGGGCGGGAGTGTGCGGAAACGTTTCCGTCGCACCTTCTCTATGCCTCATTTATAACCGCAAGAGATCGTGGGGGAGTGGGATCATTTGCGCCCACGATCCCCACTCCCCCGCACTATGCGCGCACGTTCCCCACGCACATTAACTGCGCGGGGAAGCGCAATCGCCAATGGCCGCCGCAGTAAATACTTCGCGCGCGGGCTGAGGGCGCATCGTGGCGGGCTCGGGCCACAATCACGTCTCGTCGCGTGCGTGGGCTGGCAGGCCTCGCCCGCCGCGAGGCTGCACGTGGCAGCCTGTCAAGCTGCGGCGGGCGCGAATCGGCGTACAAAGCAAGACTCATCTGGCGGGCGTTTCCGTTTCCCGCCCAGGCAGGGGTGCCGCGACCCGGTCTCCGGAAGCCGGCCCCCAGCGGGTGTTCCCGGCGCCCGCTGCCGCGGTGCCGGCAAGCGGCCAGGCGAAGCCGCCCGACCGGACTTCGGCACTTCATCAACAAACCGGCTCCTCAGGGGGGTAAGCTGCGAAGGCCCCCCTGCCTGAAGCCGGCGAACCTTCACAGCTTCGGGGACTACTGTCGGGGGGATGACCCCCGGGTAGGCAACAGAGCCCGGATCCCTTTCAAAAACACCTGGGCAGGCCAAGCCCCTCAATCCGGCTGGCCCGCACGCCGGCTCCCCAGCGCGAGCCGGCTCGGCGTGGCGACCCGGCCTGGCCGGCTGGCCCATGCCGGCTGGCCGCTAGAGAGCAGACCCTCACGACAAGACAAGTAAGGCAACAGCGCCCCCTACTTTACACCGGCCCGGCGGGCGAGGCGACAGCATTCCCTGTGCCCCCGCCAGTGGCGGGCGGTGACCGGGCGCAGTAACCCTATTGCTAGGCGGCGCCGACCGTCCCTGACGAACGACAAGACCCACCACAGTGCCGAGCAGCCGACCGAGCCTGCACCCGGCGGACCCGGCGCACCCGGCGCACCCGGTGCACCCGGCGGACATGGCGACCCGGCGGTCCCCACCGCCGGCTCCTAGACAATGACACCCGGGCCCCGCTCCCGTGCATCCTTACTCATCTACCCCTGGGGGTCGGCCTATAAGACCCCCCGGGAGCCCTCCATGCAGAGGGTCGGATAATTCAGTAGCAACACACACAAACATAGCTCCAGGAGCAACCTTGTAACCTTTGTGCACTCCATACTCATTTCGGCAGGACTAGGGGTGTTACCTCTCCGGAGGGCCCCGAACCTGGGTACGTCTTGTGTCCCGCACTTGCGCGTGCTAACCTTGCCTCCGGAACCCACCGGCGTCCTCTCGTAACCCCACCTCTTAAGCCATCCCATGGCATCTGCCGTGAGTCGCGCACCCCCCGCGAGAATACCACGACACCACTCACCATTACCTTCCTAACCTACCACCTCATATTCACACATAGCATCATTAATAATAGAGTGCATTTGAAGAAGATTAACAGTGTAACAACCCAAAGGAACAATGGGAGGGTAACATAGTAAAGCATAAATCCTAAGCATGCATACTATTGCAGGGCAGGTTGAACAAGTCTTCTAAACAAACAAGCAAGTCTTTCTACGATCATGTAATACCAAGGCTAGATAGTGGAGTGTCAAAAAAGTCTATGCATCAGATAGGTATCAGGGACACACTACAACATATCTAAGCTAATGGGATCAGATATGATCAAAAGGGGTGGTAGGCCTTGCCAAATGTCCACGCTTGGTGGAAGATCAGTCCTTGCTCGTAGCTCACATCATCTCTGAGTCCTATCCGCGAAGAAGAAAGAACACTGGAAAAAACAATGAATGCATCTTACTACTACGCGAAAGAACCAGCATGTTCATGACATGCGATGATATGACATGGCATGCATGATATGCAAATGCAACGGAGAACATGGATCAAGTTAATGGAATGACATGCAACACATATGGCAAGTTTAATAAATGCAACGATCAAATTAATTTGGTAAAGTGGATTAACATATGCATCACATTAATATAGTTGACATGGATGACGTGTCATAGATTGATATGGTAGATGAATTGCCAACTACTCAAATTAAGTGGAATTGGAAGCACTATATAGGCATTTCCAATTATTCCATAGAAGAAAGATTACTTCATGAGTTAATCCATAATTACAATTTTAGATGATGCAAACATGGATGATCATGACATATTGATGATGTATGCATCATGGTGATCAAGATGACATGGTTAGATAGTTAATTAGGTGCTAGGATTAATTAACCATTAATTAGGCAAGTTAATTAAATGCTTTAATGCTAATTAATAGTAAACAGCATGTTAAACATGTCAAACATGGATGTAAATGGCATACTCATAATCCTCAAACAGGGGTGGCAGATAATATAACGTGCTTACGGATCTATTGCGCCGAAGCCCAACTACCAGAGGGGGCAAGCATTGCTGTTCGGTGATTCCTATACGACGCTCGTTAGCGTCAAATCTTCGCAGCTTCGCTGAGAGCGAGCTACCCGTCACTTCCATTGGGCCGGCCCACGATTCGGCTTCGCTCCTATTTCTTCGTTACGGGATCCTTGGGGAACCTTCCTGAAGGTTCCTGGCCGGTTTTGGGAACCTTCTAGAAGGTTCCCCGGACCGGTTTTGCCTGTTTTGTTTTTAACCAAGTTTTGCTTATTTCTTTCTTTTCTTTTCTTTTCTTTTTTTCTTTTTTTCTTTTTTGCTGTTTCTTTTCTCTGTTTTCCATTTTGTAGTATATAAAAGGTCCACTGCGTATTAAAAAAATGTTCATCGTATATTAAAAAAATATTCACCTTATATTATTAAAAAAATGTTCATCATATATTAAGAAATTGTTCACCTTCTATTTTAAACTTGTTCATCGTATATCAAGAAATTGTTCAACGTATATTAAAAAATGTTCATTGTGTATTTTGGAAACTTGTTCAGCGTATATCACAAAAGTGTTCACTGTGTTTTTTCAAATTGTTCGGGGTATATTACAAAAATGTTCAATGTATATTTAAAAATTGTTCAGCCTATATAAAAAAATTGTTCATGTTTTCAATTTTTGTTCACTTTTTTCAAAATTGTTTGCGTTTTAGAAGTTGTTCGAAATTTGATTTTTTTTTCACATGTTCAAATATTATTCGCATTTTTGAAGGAAATTTGATCACATTTTCTCAAGAAATGTTGGAACTTTAAAAAAACGGGTGCGCCTCTGTAGCTATTACTTAAGCATTTGCGCTGCGTTTTGGCCAAGCAGAATGGCTAGCTCGACCGGTTACCAACTGTAGTTTGTAGCGTGCGGGTGGGAGTTCGAGTCCAGGCGCCTGCCTTTTAATTTTCGTGAGATTTTACATTCAGCGCCTGCAACTGGGCCGGCCCGTTTTGCATGCTCTTTAGCGAATGCTCTGCCGTTTGCCACTCGCGAGCCCAATAGGACCTCTCTTGCTATTCAGCCCTCACACGCGTCGCATATCATCACAGGACATGGGCCAAGGCCCAACAATATGCGGAGGAGGAGACTGGGTGGACGCTCACCAGTGGGCCTTCTTGGCCGTCAGTGTCAGGCTGGCCACCGCAGGCCGGCTAGCTGCGACGTGGCTGCGGGCCGGCGGCCAAGGCGAACTGGCACTGGTTCTGCATGGGCCAAGACAAATCTGCAGGACCGGAGTAGTCAAGGGGAAGAAATCCAGATGGTCATCTTTTTCCATAGAGGAACATGGGAGGAGGCTGACCAGGGAGCTCGCCGGTGTGGAAGAGGCGGCCGATGGCAGTCGGGGCGGTGCCTCGCATTGGGCGGCGGTGCGGATCAAAATGGCAGTGAGGCAGTGGGTGAAGTCGAGCATATCCAGGTGCCTCAGGGATGGCGGTGGCTGCTTGAGGTCCCAGCGAGATCGGGGGCGCGGCCGGCGAAGAGGTTGTGGCGGCTGCGGTCTCCAGATTGGGAGGTCCTCGGGCGAGCTACACGGGAGTGAGCAGCTCTGGTGCAAGGGGTTGTATGAGGCATGGCAGATGGGCTTAGGAGGGCCTAATCTGGTCCTCCTGGGCCACGGTGGGTGGAGGAAGCCTCGGAGGATCTGCAGGACGCCTCTCGGCCATTCGATATGGCGCTGACGGCCCGGATCGATGGATTCGAGCGTTGGCTTGAGGTGGCTGGCATGCTAGGAGGCGAGGACTGGTTGGGTCAGTGTAGATTTCGAGGAGGAGTGGTGAGGTGGCGACGGCTGGTTGGGAAAGGAGGCTATAATTTAGGGTTTGCCCAAAATTGGAAGGCGGTGACCTGCCTAAAATACGAAGGGGCTTTAGGGCTGTTCGGGCTAGGCTTTAGGAGCGATTAGGTGGGCTAGCTGGGCTGTTTAGGAGAGAGGGAAATGGGCTGGCCTGTTTGCAATTTTATTTAGCAAATGATTTATTATTTAACCAGCTATTAGCACCTCCATATTCACTCGTTGGGGCATCAAACGAACTCTGATTCAGATGAAATTTTAAATGCAGACTTTCTATAATATAACAAGGCCACATAGAATATTTCAACCCATTCGAAGACCGTTTAATATTTATTTAGAAAATATATTCCCATTTATTGGATAAATGGGGTTTGAACTACAAGTGCTATCTAGGCTCATGCTAAAATCGTGGAAACATTTGGGTGACTCCCAAACACCACACAAAGATTATGTCCAAGGTTTGGGGTGAGTCTCGGTGCACAACATCGAACGGCGGAGGGAGTTTTATTTATTCACCATTTAAAAAAATGGCAAAATAAAATAGGTAACATATCCTATGCATCCGGGGGGCTCGTGTATCCTATGTATCCGGCTGTCCTCAACCCTCCGATTCAAATCTCACGCGCACCATCAAATGCATGACTAATTTGCATTTACACGCCTTCTGAGGCACACAAGTCACCGTGTCTTTGCAGTAACGCCCAATAGTTTCTTCATCTTATAGATCTCAAACCGATCGATTCCTCATGTCAATGACACATGCGACGACCACACACGGCAGCGGGCTGGGCATCGACGACGACCGCACAAAACACAACGCGGCGGCTGGCGGCCATCCACACAACGCCGCGGCCTCTGGACGGCCATACAATCGCGACGCCCCGCGGACGGGCACACAACGTGGCAGCGGCTGGCCACATAACGCGGCGGTCGGCGGCCAACAACTTCGGAAGGATTCGTGGCATGCATGCAAACTCACGTTTTACCTAGAGCTAATCAGACCCATGTTCTACCTAGATCTAATTCGTCACCGCCGCTGTCTTTTAATTAAAGGGGGTTTATCACAAAGATGCTTTGTCTTACGTGCCTAGGCGAGCGTGTCTTTGCAAATTGGGCACGCTTTTGATGTTGGACGTGGGATTTGAATCGGAAGGCCCATGTCAGATGGACACACGGATACACAAAGCCCCCCAGATGCATAGGATATCTTGCCAATAAAATATTCAAATTAATTATTTAATTAATGCAACATGATGCCGATGCAATGCTTATGTGATTCATATGATGCACAAACAATATGATAGGCGAAAAATGCCAAGGGGATTACTCCCGGGCTATTACAGAAGGCCACTTGGTGGCGTCTCAGCGATGAAGATGGAGTCCCGTTGACCGGCGATTTCTTCGTGGGGTCTCATATATAAAGGTGGTGACTCTCTTTGGCGAACGCCGACTGATGATGTCTCAGGGATGAAGATGGAGTCCCATTGACCGGCGACTGCTTTGTAATGTGTCATTGATAAAGGCGGAGACTCTCTTTGGTGAAGGACAATTGGTGATATCTCGAAGATGAAGATGGAGTACCCTTGATCGGTGACCGCTTTGAGGTGACTCGTCGGTAAAGTCGGAGACTCTCTTTGCCGAAGGATGCTTGGAGGCGTGTTGGCGATGAAGACACCTATGTTTTCTACCTCACAACTTTGCATGCTCAAGATGCGCTTTGGCATGTGGATTATCCCATCATGCCATCATTTCATGTGGGCACATCGCTTGGTCCAGAGCTTTGATGAGATGTTATATTTTTTAGCGGATGCTTTGCCTTGCTTGCGAGTCAGCTTGTGGCCAGTGATGCACATCCGGCATCACTGTCGTGACTCGGCTTTTGCCTATGGCCATGGTGATGTGCTAGGGAACCATTGTACCTAGGTAGGTAGTCATTGACACCCTGGGTCAGAGGCGTGCCAACTGCCTAAGCTATCACTTAGGACTTTTTTGTTGTAGTCGCAACTCAGTTGTTCGCCTAGGGCCATGGGTGACTAGCCCAATGGAGCCCTTGTACCTAGGAAGGTAGTCATTGGCACCCTGGGTTAGAGGCATGAGCCAACCGCCTAAGCTGAAGCTCATGACTTTTTCGCTGCTGTCATGACTCAGCTGTTCGCCTAGGGCCATGGGTGATCATCCTAGTGGAGCCCTTGTACCTAAGAAGGTAGTCAATGGCACCCTGGGTCAGAGGCGTACCAACCGCCTAAGTTGTAGCTCAAGGCGTTTTCTCCGTTATCACCTAGGGCCATGGGTGACTAGCCTAGTGGAGCCCTTATACCTAGGAAATTTTCCTTAGGTAGTTGCTCGATACCCTTTGTCAGAGGTGTGTCGGACCCGTAGAGAGCCTCGTCATGCTCTGCTTTAGGACTTGCATGGTTGCATCCCCCCCCCCCCCATATCATTTGTTCTTTTCAAACAAAGAGGCCTCAAGTGGTTTCTCCTTGTGATGCATCGATGATTGCGCTTTATGAAGAATGAAGAACACAATGTGAAAGATCACGGTTCATGCGCCCCACGACGAGGAGGGAGGGAAGCCATGTGTCGGTGTAAAAACCGGCAGATAGACCTTGGGGTAGGGAGTCCCGAGCTGCGGATCTCGGATCGATGGTAACAGAGACAAAGGGAGACGATGTTTTACCCAGGTTCGGGCCCTCTTAATGGAGGTAAAACCCTACGTCCTGCTTCTGTTTATATTAATGGAGATGTATCGAGTACAGAGTTGATATACCTCGAGATCGTAATATGTGTCTAACTTCTAAAGCTAGGTGTTCGATGTTGTGTTGATGTCCCCTACGGGCTAAACCCTATGGCTTATATACACGCCAGGGAGGGTATCTAGGATTACAAGGTCGGTCCCTTAGAGTAAGGCGGCTGGAGAAATCTTGAAGCCTACTGCAAGTCTTCGGTAGAGGCAGCCTTGATCACGTCTTCCATGCGCAGCTCCCAAAGTCCATCTTGATCACGTGCGGGGCTATACCGGCCCATCCGAGGAGACGGGAAGACTAGGTTAGCACCCCCTAATCCGGGACACCGTCAGTAGCCCCTGAACTGGTCTTCGATGCCGAGGTCGACGTCGTTCACTTCCCAGAGTCTTGGCTCGATAGACAAGTTCCCGTGCTTTATTCTCCAATCAAATTTTAAAGACTTCGGCCAACCCTTAGAATTCCGTTGGGGCCCGACTTTAGTTTTCGAGAATCGTGCCGCCTAGGCGGCTGAGCCTTTTTATGGAGAAAACGCCGAAACGTCAGCCCCCTGTGCCCTTATTTATCAGACGCATAACCCCTGCTCGCGGCAGTTCACATTCGCCACCACCGCAAAAAATCCCCTCCCCTCTCCAGCTCAAAAAGCTTGAACAATGGCAAGCGGCGAAGGATCGTCAAGACGTCCTCATGGCCCTGATAAGGGGGGCTGGGGGAGCTGTTCCGTCGCGCGCCTTCAATTGGAGCGCTTGGCGACGCAAGGGTACCTGCCTGACGCAGATCTAGCTGCTACTCGTCCTGGACTGACGTCCGTTGATGGTCAAGCCCATGCCGAAACTTACCCCTCGCCACGAGGAGATGAGCGGGTATGCTTCGTGCCTTTCCTCCTCCGTGGCTTAGGGTTTCCAATACACCCCTTCCTCCGCGGTCTGCTGGAGTTTTACGGGCTGCAGTTACACCATCTCTCCCCAAATTCGATACTGCATATTGCGGGGTTCGTCGTGCTCTGCGAGTTACACCTCGGCTGTCAAGCACACTTCGGATTGTGGCGGAAGTACTTCTGTGTCGTGCCCCGCTCTTCGGCAGATAAGAAATTCACCAGAGATGCGCACGGTAAGTGCTTCTTTAGTGAAGGAAGTAATGTCCGAAAGGTATGGCCGACGCCAGGATTGCTTGTAGCAGCGGAAGCCCTGGGCCATCTCGAAAGAGACCTGAAATAGGCCCGCGACGATTTGGTGTATGCTGAAGCGCAACGCCAGGCGAATCAACATGTGGTTACACAGAGAGCGGGTAGCGTGAATGTGCTTAGAGCTGAGAATGCTCGCCAAGCCGAGGAAATTGAGAGCTTAAAGGCTCGCCTGGCTGCTGCAGAAGCAAAGAATCGTCGAACGGACGACATGATTTATGGTAAGTGTAGAAGTCTCGACAAACATTTGTTATGCGGTTTATCCGAAAGATTTGTCATGCGTAATGTTATTTGTGACAGCTTGCTTGACCGGCCTTCCTCCGGAGTCTCGGGGCCCAGTGTTCGAAGACATGAGCATGCGCTTATCCGAAGTGCATGAAGGAACGCGGAAAGTGATGAGGGATGTGCACCAGGCTTTATGGCCCGAGGTGGTGCCAGTTCCCGAGGACATGGCCGCGCTGACCGAACAGCTAAAGGGAGCGCGTGTTGGAAATATGCCCTAGAGGCAATAATAAATTGGTTATTATTATATTTCCTTGTTCATGATAATCGTTTATTATCCATGCTATAATTGTATTGATTGGAAACTCAAATACATGTGTGGGTACATAGACAACACTGTGTCCCTAGTAAGCCTCTAGTTGACTAGCTCGTTGATCAAAGATGGTTAAGGTTTCCTAGCCATTGACATGAGATGTCATTTGATAACGGGATCACATCATTAGGAGAATGATGTGATGGACAAGACCCAAACTACGAACGTAGCATATGATCGTGTCAGTTTATTGCTATTGTTTTCTGCATGTCAAGTATCTTTTCCTTTGACCATGAGATCATGCAACTCCCTGACACCGGAGGAATACCTTGTGTGTATCAAACGTCGCAACGTAACTGGGTGACTATAAAGGTGCTCTACAGGTATCTCCGAGGGTGTCTGTTGGGTTGGCATGGATCAAGACTGGGATTTGTTACTCCGTGTGACGGAGAGGTATCTCAGGGCCCACTCGGTAATACAACATCACAATGAGCCTTGCAAGCAATGTGACTAAAGTGTTAGCCACGAGATCTTGTATTACGGAACGAGTAAAGAGACTTGCCGGTAACGAGATTGAACTAGGTATAGAGATACCGACGATCGAATCTCGGGCAAGTAACATACCGAAGAACAAAGGGAACAGTATACGGGATTAACTGAATCCTTGACATAGAGGTTCGACCGATAAAGATCTTCGTAGAATATGTAGGAGCCAATATGGGAGTCCAGGTCCCGCTATTGGTTATTGATCGTAGAGGTGTCTCGGTCATGTCTACATAGTTCTCGAACCCGCAGGGTCTACACACTTAACGTTTGGTGACGATTAGTATAGTTGAGTTATTTTGTTGGTGACCGAAGGTTGTTCGGAGTCCCGGATAAGATCCCGGATATGACGAGGATCTCCGGAATAGTCCGGAGGTAAAGATTGATATATGTGATAATAGTGTTTTGGTTTCCGGAAGGGTTCCGGAATTCACCGGAAGAGGTTCCGGATGTTTCCCGAAATGTTCGGATACGAGAACACTTTATTTGGGCCAAGGGGTAAAGCCCACGAGGCTTAGGCAAGGTGCGAAAGGAAGTTTTGCTGGCGTCTGGGGCGGTACTACCGCTTATCGTAAGCGGTACTACCGCTACGGGCGGTACTACCGCTTATCGTAAGCGGTACTACCGCTACGGGCGTTACTACCGCTTATCGTAAGCGGTACTACCGCTTGTACGCGATACTGCAGGGATCCGAGTTGGACTCTTTCCCTGCGGGCCAAACCGACCTTGTGCGGGCAAAACCGACCTGGAGGAAGCTTTTACTCCAAGTTTAGACCGCAAGGCTCAACATATAAATAGAGGGGCAGGGCTAGCACACGGGATACATCAAGATTTCCCAAGCCGTGTGTCGGCAACCCTAACCCTCTAGTTCTCCCGTCATAATCTCCATAGTGCTTGGCGAAGCCCTGCAGAGATTGTTCCTCACCACCATCACCACGCCGTCGTGCTGCCGGAACTCATCTACTACTTCATCATCGCTCGCTGGATCGAGGAGGTGAAGGCGTCATCAAGCCGTACGTGTGTTGAACGCGGAGGTGCCGTCCGTTCGGCACTAGTTCGTGATCGGATCGAGGGACGACTTGCGATTTGGATCGCGGAGACGTTCGACTACATCAACCACGTTTCTTAACGCTTCCGCTTAGCGATCTACAAGGGTATGTAGATTCACTCTCCCTCTCGTAGATGCTCATCACCATGGATAGATCTTGTGTGTGCGTAGGAAATTTTTTGTTTCCCATGCAACGTTCCCCAACAGCGCGGCGCCGGATTCAAGCGTGGAAAGTGTCATCTTGTCGAGAAGGTGCGAGGTAGGCCTGGGCCATGGTGAAGACCCACTATACCGGTCTGAAGACGACGGAATTGGCAGAGGTGGGACCCATGGGTCCTGATGGGGACGAGATCCCTACCAGTCAAGCATATGATAGTGTAATGCCTGCGGCATGCCTCTCGCAAAAGGATTGTTCGTTAAACATACTGATAGACGGGCTCGACCGTGCGTGAAAAGTATTGTATGACTTTATGTACCGAAGTATACTATGTCAATTTTGTCCGTTCGTTTATCCAAACTCTGTCAGCCAACCGTCAGCTTCTCCCTCCCTGGATAAATTCCGGGGAGTGTCCCATACTACTGGCCGAGGTCATCGGGCCAGATGCTTCAAGTGACCAAGCAATCGGGCTATCCGGCTCGATGGACGAGAGGGTAACGAAGGGTTATGTTATATTAGTATTTAACGTAAGAAACATCTTCCGAGGAAAATAGTTCATCCAACGGTTCCTTTCCTCGGGTGATTGTGTCGAACACGCCCGTTCAAAGACGGATGACCTCGGGGGTAAAGCCCCTAGTCGGGGTTTGAAAAGATCCATGCCACATTATTCCCATGTCATAGCCGACCAACCCACATTATAAGAACGCTACCTTTCGGCTTTGTCCGTCTGAGGTACTACATCGGTTAACCCGTGAGTAACAATCACAGTGGTGCTCCCTTTGCCCCCTAGCCGAAATATCGGAAACGTAGAGGGCAAGCACAGGAGCCGGGCAACCCAGCTTGGCCAAATCTTAAAGTGGATCGATGCATATATTGGCTTGAAAGACAATAGTCCATAAGGGGCAGAATAACTTATGTTTTGAAAAGAACATACTGGATTATTCTCGGTGTCGTTGAACGACTTACCGAGGTCAAGGAAAAAAAAAAGGAAGAAAGAAAAATGCACAAGGTATTTACACAGACCGTATGCTAAGTTTCATGCATAGAAACGTCAGAATAGCGCCGCGTTCCACGGATGGGGCTCTAGTCGTCCATCCTCTGGATCTCGGATTCGATAAGCTCCTCCGATGAGTACTTGGTCGATGACAAACGGTCCGTCCCACCTAGGGGAGAGCTTGTATTTTTGTTTCTCGGGATGTAATCTCATTACGAGGTCCCCGACATTAAAGTCTTTGGCGCGAACCTCTCTAGCGTGGTAGCGCCATGCCTGCTGTTGATAAATAGCTGATCGAGCCCGTGCGACGTTGCGCTCATCTTCGAGAGCGTCTAGGGCGTCTTGCCGATCGAGTGCGGCCTCCAGCTCCTCGTACATGCGCACCCGAGGTGCGTCGTGTATGATATCGGAGGGGAGGACCGCTTCGGCACCATATACCATAAAAAATGGGGTATACCCTGTGGATCTGTTCGGTGTGGTACGCAAGCCCCATAATACGGAATCAAGATCCTCAACCCATTTGCAGTCGGCTTTTTTGAGGGAGCGGACGAGCCGTGGCTTAATTCCACTGAGGATAAGTCCATTGGCTCGCTCCACTGGGCCATTAGACTGCGGGTGGTAGACGGACGCGTAATCGAGCTTGATGCCCATTTTCTTACACCATGCCTTGACCACTTTGGCCGTGAAGTTGGTTCCGTTGTCTGTGATCAGATTGTGGGGGACACCGTAACGGTGGACTACCCCCGAAATGAATCCGATGACTTGGATGGCCTCGGCCGAGGTAACTGGTTTTGCTTCGATCCACTTAGTGAATTTGTCTACCATAACGAGTAGGTATTTGTTTTTGTTCGATCCTCCATTGAGTGGCCCGATCATATCAAGCCCCCAGACCGCAAAGGGCCACGTAATGGGGATGGTGCGCAGGGCCGTGGGGGGCATGTGGCTCTGTTTGGCGAATACCTGGCAGCCTGGGCAACGCAGTACTAATGCCGAGGCATCGGCGCTTGCCGTTGGCCAGTAGAAACCGGCGCGAAAGGCCTTGCTGACCAGGGTCCGAGCAGCGGCGTGATGTCCGCTCATGCCGGAGTGTATCTCGTGTAGCACGAGTTTTCCTTCTTCCTCGGATATGCATCTCTGGAGGACGCCCGTTGTACTCATTTTATAGAGTTCCCCTTCATAAACCTTATAAGCTTTAGACTGTCTTACAATCCGACGGGAGTCGGCTTGGTTATCAGGGAGCTCTTTTCGGAGTAGGTATGCGAGGAGTGGCTCGGTCCATGGTGCGATAGCTGCCCTGACCTCATGCGCCGAATCGGTCTTCCGGATTGTTCATCCGCCTATGATACCGTAGTCCTCTTCGGGCGGGGCCTGTTGCCCGACATCGGTTGAGTCCGGTGTTCCTTTGCTGTCTAGCCAGACTACGGATGTCTTAAAAAGCCGCTTGAGGAAGGTGTTCTCGGGAACCTTGTCCCATTTTGCGCCCATCCGGGCGAGTACATCTGCGGCCTGGTTACTATCTCGGGGTATATGGTGGAATTCCAGCCCCTCGAACCTGGCCGAGATCTTTATGACGGCATTGCGGTAAGCTGTCATCTTCGGGTCTTTAGCATCGAATTCGCCATTAATTTGCGAGATAGCTAGGTTGGAATCGCCTCGGACCTCGAGTCGTTTGACACCCATAGAGACTGCTATCCGATGTCCGTGTAAGAGGGCTTCGTACTCGGCCGCGTTATTGGAATCGGTGTACATAATTTGCAGTACATATTTAATGTTACCTCCCGTGGGGGAAGTGAGCACCACGCCAGCCCCTAGGCCGGCAAACATTTTGGAACCGTCGAAGTACATCGTCCAATGCGAGTAGGTACTGTACTCACGGAGGAGTTCGGCTTCGGTCCACTCGGCGACGAAGTCCGCCAACTTCTGGGGTTTAATGGCCCGGCGTGGTTTGTAGGTGATTTCAAAGGGTAGGAGCTCTATAGCCCATTTGGCGATGCGCCCCGTTGCATCTCTATTGTTGATTATGTCGCTCAACGGGACGTCGGATGCCACCGTCACCGAGCACTCTTGAAAGTAGTGCCGAAGCTTGCGCGATGCCATGAAGACTGCGTAAGCTATCTTTTGATAGTGAGGGTAGCGTGTCTTGCAGGGGGTTAAGACCTCGGACACGTAGTATACGGGTTTCTGGACCTGGAACTTGTGACCTTCCATGTCTCGTTCGACCACGAGGACCGCGCTAACCACCTGGTTTGTGGCCGAGATGTATAATATCATCGGTTCGCAAACACCTGGTGCTACCAGGATAGGATTAGTGGCGAGGAGGGCCTTGATGTCTTCCAGGGCCTCCGCAGCCTCCTTAGTCCATTTAAATGTTTTAGTCTGCTTTAACAACCTGTACAGTGGCAAGGCTTTTTCTCCAAGCCGTGATATAAAATGGCTCAGTGCTGCGACGCAACCCGCCAGTTTTTGAACGTCCTTGAGCCCTGTTGGAATCTCCAAACGATCTAAAGCTCGAATTTTAGCCGGATTGGCTTCAATTCCTCGATTAGATACGATGAAGCCGAGGAGTTTGCCAGCTGGGACTCCGAAGACATATTTCTCCGGATTAAGTTTTATTTGATACTCCCGTAAGCTGGCAAATGTGTCGCGGAGGTTGTCGACCAACTGGTCGACGCGTTTAGTTTTGACAACGACATCGTCTACGTAGGCCTCAACGGTCTTTCCGATGTGTTTTGGCAGGCATGTTTGAATCATGCGCTGGTATGTGGTGCCGGCGTTCTTTAGTCCGAAAGGCATTGTGTTGAAGCAAAACGGCCCGTAGGGCGTGATGAATGCTGTCGCTGCCTAGTCCGACTCCCTCATCTTTATCTGATGATATCCTGAGTAGGCATCTAGGAAGCACAATGCGTCGTGGCCCGCAGTGGCGTCCACGATTTGGTCAATACGGGGTAAAGGGAAGGGGTCTTTGGGGCAAGCTTTGTTGAGGTCTTTGAAATCGACGCACAACCGCCAAGACTTGTCCTTTTTTGGCACCATGACCAAATTGGCTAGCCAATCAAGGTGTTTTATGTCCCTGATGAATCCAGCTTCCAACAGCTTTGCCAGTTCTTCGCCCATTGCTTGACGCTTGGGCTCTGAGAAACACCGAAGAGTTTGTTTAACGGGCTTGTAGCCTTTCAGTATGTTTAGGCCATGCTCTGCAAGCCTACGGGGTATCCCTGGCATATCGGATGGGTGCCAGGCGAATATATCCCAGTTTTCTTTAAGGAAATCGCATAGGGCCTCGGCCACTTCTGGGTCGAGGTTAGCCCCCATGGACACCATTTTAGCAGGGTCCGTCGGGTGAACCTGAAATTTAATTATCTCATCGGCCGGTTTGAAAGAGGTAGGCTTTGATCTTTTGTCAAGAATGATATCGTCCCGGTCGACCTCGGCGCGTAACGCGGTCAGCTCCTCGGCCGCGAAGGCCTCGGCAAGGGTTTCGAGGGCGAGGGATGCAGTTTTGTTCTCGGCTTTGAGCGCCCTATCAGGATCACTTGAGACAGTAATGACCCCTTTTGGGCCCGGCATCTTGAGCTTCATGTAGCCGTAGTGTGGCACCGCTTGAAATCTAGAAAAGGCGCCCCGTCCGAGGATGGCGTGGTATCCGCTCTTGAAAGGCACGATGTGGAACGTAATCTCCTCGGAGCGATAATTATCCGAGGTCCCGAAGACCACGTCTAAGGTTATTTTTCCACTACAGTGTGCCTCTCGTCCGGGGACTATTCCTTTAATGGTAGTGGTGCTCCGTTCTATGCGCGATCTATCGATGTGCATTTTGTCCAGGGTGTCCTCGTATATCAAATTCAGGCTGCTGCCTCCGTCCATAAGGACCTTGTGGAGGCGACAGTGATCCACAATGGGGTTGAGGACTAGTGCAGCGGGGGACCTATCCAAGGCAGACCTCGGTTGATCGTTCTGAGTGAAAGTGATCGGCGTGTCTATCCACACGCCCCGAGGGGGCACCTGCCGGATGGCGTTGACTTCCCGCAGGGCCCGCTTGCGCTGATTGTTAGACGTAAAGGTCTCATAAATCGTCAGCACCTCATCGTCATCCGAGGTTTGTTTGACATGTTTGACGTCGGATCCGGGATGGCTGGGGGCGCCCATCAAGAGGGCGAGTCCTCCCTTTGCCACCTGCCTCAACACCCAGCTGTCACGAAGGCTGTGGGTTGGGCAGGAGTTAATTAATACAGCGTGGATCGGGCATGGTTTACCCAGGAAGCCTTCGAGGGCCGTTCTGGAGTGATCGGAGGTTTTATTCTTCTTCCGAGGTCGATCACCCAGGATGTTTAGTTTATGATTTTTGGCCGAAGCGCTAGCTGGTTGCGTCCCGAGTAGTCGTGACAGATCGAGTCTGTATTCTCCTCGGTCCGCCAGGCGTCTTCGATGGCGCAGAATCGAGTTACTAAGTTGGTTAATTCAGGGAGTGTTTGGACACAACGGCGAGCAAGGGCGTTTGAGACGCCTTTGTCCTTGCATCCACGCTCGAAGGCGATGATTATATCAGAATCTTGGTAATCCAGTACCTTGTCCTAGACGGATAGGAATCTGGCCCAGTATTGTCAGATCGGTTCGCCGGGGACCTGCCGCACGTAGGCTAAGTCCCAGATGTCGGACGGGCCGGAGTTGTCGGGATGATATTCTGCGTAGTAGGTGAGCGGGCCGGATCTGATCTCAAAAGACGGCGGAGCCTCGTCACCCCCGTCCGAGGCTGGATCCGCCGCTATCGGTCTAGCCGATTCGATCTGGGGGTCGGTTGCTGGTAAATCGCTATCTGATCCGCTTTCCAGGAAGTAACTCAGCCCCTCGCCCATGAGGGGGTTCTCTGGTAGGGTCAGAGAGGGGTCAGGGTTTGCTCCCACTTTATGTGAGGGTGTCGCCGTGACCGAGACTTCGGTTTTGGAGCTGTGCTCCATGGGTTTGAGTCCGTTAACCAGCGATCCCATCGATCCTTCTGGCGATCCCGCAGCGGAACTCTCAATGAAAGCACCAGTGTCGGTGTAAAAACCGGTAGACCTCGGGGTAGGGGGTCCTGAGCTGCGGATCTCGGATCGATGGTAACAGAGACAAAGGGAGACGATGTTTTACCCAGGTTCGGGCCCTCTTGATGGAGGTAAAACCCTACGTCCTGCTTCTGTTTATATTAATGGAGATGTATCGAGTACAGAGTTGATCTACCTCGAGATCGTAATATGTGTCCAACTTCTAAAGCTAGGTGTTCGATGTTGTGTTGATGTCCCCTACGGGCTAAACCCTATGGTTATATACATGCCACGGAGGGTATCTAGGGTTACAAGGTCGGTCTCTTAGAGTAAGGCAGCTGGAGAAATCTTGAAGCCTACTGCAAGTCTTCGGTAGAGGCAGCCTTGATCACGTCTTCCATGCGCAGCTCCCGAAGTCCATCTTGATCACGTGCGGGGCTATACCGGCCCATCCGAGGAGACGGGCCGACTAGGTTAGCACCCCCTAATTCGGGACACCGTCACCATGGTGTGATATGTCCTAAATGTATCTATAATTTTTTTATGCTTCATAGTATAATTTTGTCAAATGTACAAAGTTTTATCATTTATTTGTACTAACATATTAATAAAGTGCTAGAGTGCCAGTTCCTGTTTTTAGTGTTTTTGGTTTTAGGAAAACCAGGTATTTCTGCACCTCCTAAAAATCCATGAAAATCCGGAGAAAGTTTTTACGTCCGAAGGATGCCAACGCCAGGAGGTAGCACCCGAGGGGAGGCCCAAGGACCCCACACACCTAGCCCATGGGACTGAGGGCCTTAGGCGCATGGCTTGGGCCTGTCTGACCCATAGGGGTCACCTCCCCAAGGTTCTCATTCCCCTAGTTTTATATACACTCTAAAACTCCCATAGGATTTATCTCGTATTTTTTCACCGCCGCAAAATCATGGTCCAAGGTGATACAATTCGAAGCCCTGTCCCGGCACTCTACCAGAGGGGGGGAATCACCACCTTCATCATCAACATCGATCTTTGCTGCTCCCATGATGTCATGTGACTAGTGCACCCCCTGGACTACGGGTTTGTAGCAGTTTCTATGTGCCACTTATCTTTCTCTCATGATCATATGAGCTACCAAACATGATTGTGATCTTGGGATCTATTAATAAAGTTGACTATATGATGTGCTTCTGGTTATGAGTTTATTTATCTTGGATTAAATCTCGTTCATGTTGTATATACTAAACTTTGGGAATCATGAGTACGGTGATTATTTAGTATAATCTTGGGAGACACCTGAGGTGACATGTGTGCTCATTAGACCGGGATTAGAAAGATAGTCATTGGGTGTGATGCTTTAGCACATCTCCGGGGTCTCATCCTATTTTCATCCAATAAAACATGAACTTTTTGAGGTTATATGAGATATGTTAATGCAATTAATAATGTTGAGATTTGCCACTAGTGAACTTATGAACCCTAGGCCTTGTTTCCAACAATCAAAACCTTGTTTCGGTCACTTTTGTGCACTTTTAATTTGCTATTTTTATTTCTTCTAAAAATACAAAACCACTTCTATCATCTATATTATCAATCTCGTCGCCGAACTAGTGCACCAACACAATTAACAACTATGTTGGGGACACAAGAGACTACTTTATTGCAGGGTTTCTTGAGAGGAGCATACTTTCATCCTATGCCTCCCATGGATTGATAAACCTTATGTCACCCGCTTGAGGGAAATTGCTGATGTCCTATAATCCTATGCACTTGGAGACCCAGCAATTGTCTACAAGAATAGAAGAGCATAGCAGACATCAAGCTATTTATGGCGTCGTTGCCGGGGAGGTCAGTGCTTGGAGGTATCTTCTTTAGATCATGTAATTTTATCTTTTAGTTTCTTGTTCACTAGTTCTTTACTTTTGCTTATAAAATAATACACACACAAAAAATTGCCTTGTTGCTTTGATCCTACAAAAGTGCTTATGATGATTGCTCAGGAATTACTTAAAATTAATCTTGAAAGATTAGAGACAATAGCACATCACGAAGAAACTAAAGAAGAAAAAGCTCCTCGTGTATGCTCATTGAATATTAAATATGATTGGAATAGACATGATAAACTTTACGATTCAAGTGAGGAAGATGATGAATATTTTAATAAACAAAAAGTTTATTTTCCCTCCTATGATAAGTGGGTAGCTAAAACTTTTGGGGAAGAAACTACCTTAGATGATGGTACTCAAAATAACGACACACTTGATGAAGGTATTGCTTTTAATGATGAAACTATGTCTGTTGCCACTACTGATGATGATGCTTATGATATGTCTATTGCTTATGATGAAAATTATGATTTGGAAGAAATTTCTAATGCTATGGATGATTATATGTTTGAGGATGATAGGTTTTAAAATCCTTTTGCTAATATGGATGATGTAATTGAAAATATATTTGCTATGAAAAATGAGGATTGTATGTTTGATGATATTTATGTTATTAAGAATCCTAATTTTAATCTTCTTGCTTGTGATAATGGACATGATACAATGAATGAATATGAACTTTTTATTCCCTCCTACCTTGGAGGAGAAGATTTACTATGATGACAATATGCCTCCAACTTATGATCATTATTGGGGTGATACATATGCTATAAAGAAAAAACATAACCATATTTATGACAGTCACCCTAGTCATGAGGAGAAATACTCCCCCACTGAATACTACTCTTTGAATATGCAACTGGTTTATAACAATCAAGTCTCACCTGATAGCAAATATTGTTGAATTTTCTCCCACAACCACTACTGTGAGAAGGGAAAACGTAGTTATAGTCATACTTCTAAAATTCTCTTGCATGGTTTAAAAACTTTAAAGTGGCTGCTAGCCATCATTAATTTACTTATGACAATTGTACCATGCTTCAAAGAATTATTCATATATAAGATTCTCATACAAAGGAAGAGGGTGAGACTTAAATGTTGTTTGATTTATGCTTTCTTTTTGGTGCTCTCTATGATCATAAAAATTGATCCACCCTCATAACTTATCCTTTTATCTTCTATTCTATCTCTAAGAATAAGTTTTATTCTCAGGTTTTGCTTAATAAAGTGCAATGATCACCTTTATCATCTCTAGATTACAAGTAGTTGTGCTGTGGAGTTTCTATAATTTTTCTGTTATTGCATAAATATTAGCTCCATACTGGAATGTCAATAAATCATGATAAATTGACACAGAATGTAATTGTAAGTTTTATATTCTTGCTATTTTTTTCATAATTTTCTGAGTAGTCTAAATCCCATTATTAATTATGTTTCTCTTGGATGCGATGTTCAGACAGATTCTTGTTTTACTTGTTTTGAGTTTTGTGTGCCTACTTTTTGACGTTCCTATGCAGGCGTGGGAACTCAATTATGCTTAGATATACTATAGCTAATGATGGGTGATAGCATTATGATTTATACACAATAAGAACTATCATGAATGTTATTGTTTATGGACTAACCAACTCACGACTCTGTAAAAGTTTTGTGTGGATGAAGTTTTTAAGATCCAGGGAAGACATTGATGAATAGAGGAGAAGCAAAGACAAGCAAGAATTCAAGATTGGGGATGCCAATGCATCCCTAATTTAATTCCAAGAGGTCTCAAGCTCCAAGCTGGGGGATACCAAGCATCCCCCTCTGCGTCAACAATTATCAGTATGTCTTCGTTGAACCTATGTTTTATTTGTTCACATAATATGTGTAAGTTCTTCGAGCTTTTTTTATTTTTATTTTTGAATAAAGGTAATCATTACGTCTGAAAGATACCATTTGGAATGAGAGAGTTGCATTGTTCTTGCATTTTTATTACTCTATGTGCTTCACTTATATCTTTTAGGGTAATTGGTCGTGGAAACACTTTAAGCTATCTGTGCTTCACTTATATTTGTTGGAGAGTTGAACCATAACTGGCATTAGTATTAATTGCCATATCTATGGTAGCCTTTGTTAATGGGTTAGTACTGAAATTTTAAACTTGCATGGTTAACCAGAACAAAACTTGACTAGCACAATAACTAGAATCTGAAACAAATAAGATTGGATACTTGGCAAATATTTTGAAATAATTTGAAAGCTATCAATGTGCATTGTGATAGAAGAATTTTCATCTAGGGATAGTTGGTGTGTTAATGTTGGTTGAACCATTGCTTATATTTTGCCTAAATATGAAAGTTGGGGATTCTAGGTGTCACAAAAAAAGGAGATAGAGAGAACAACACCATTATCCTTTCTAGTATACACTAAAGTGCTTCAAAGTAGCACTACTTCATGCATTGTAAAGTAGAAAGATTTCATGAGCTTCATATTTTCATGTGCAATAGTGGTAAATTTACATTATAGAACTTGGCTTGTATATTCCAATGATGAGCTTCCTCAAATACTCCAGGTCTTCATGAGAAAGCAAGTTGGATGAACCCCCTCTTAGTCCATAGGAGAACTTTCATATATTCATAGCTCTATGTGCATCCTAGTTGCATGGAATTCTCTACTCCTTGCATTAGCATCGATTATAAGGCCTTCTCCATTGCCTAATGATCAGCTGCATTGATGCAAGATTATCTTTATTTTTGTCTTCTTCCAACCCCAATCATTATTCTATTTCCACATAAGTGTGAGGCCTAGGCTTGCGCTTATGTGCATAAGAAGTTGAGTGGTTAACTAACACAGAAAGACAATCCAGCTAGTGTACTTGGTTAGGGCTCATTTTTTTGTTTTGAAGTGAAAGCCAAAGCTAACTTTTTTTTGTCGATGACAGTCATTGCTATGTTCCCAACATAATATGGACATTCTTTCTAAACCTTTGACAATTGGAATATTGGCATGATGCATTGATTGTTGAAGGATAATGGAAATTTGTCTATGTGCATTGAGATAGCTAATAATTGTTAACTATAGACAATTGCCATATATTCTTTACTTATTATTTTTAGATTCACCAAAGAGAATTACATCAAATGATCATGTCCTTGTTAAGGTAGCATTCAACTACAAAAAAATATGTCTTCACCATCCTACATGCTCGAGGGTGAGCAAGGATTAAGCTTGGGGATGCTGACACGTCCTAAACATATCTATAATTTTATATGTTTCATGCTATAATCTTGTCAAATATGGATAATTTTATCATTTATTTGGACTAACATATTAATAAAGCGCCAGAGCACTAGTTCATGTTTTTAGTGTTTTTGGTTTCAGGAAAAACGGGTATTTTTGCACCTCCTAATAATCCATAAAAATTTGAAGAACGTTTTTACGTTAGAAGGAACCAACACCAAGAGGTAGCACCCCGAGCAAAGGCCCCAGGGGCACACACATGCCTAGCCCATGCGCCTAATGGCCAGAGACGCGTGGCTTGGCGTGTGGGGCCAACAGGGGTCGCCTCCCCTCGGTTCTCATTCCCTTGGCTTTATATACTCCCGAAAACTCCCGTCGGATTTATCGCATATTTTTTTACCACCGAAACATCATGTTCTGAGGCGATCCAATCTAAAGCCCTGTTTCGGTACTTTGTCAGAGGGGAGGAATCTTCGCCTTCGTCATCAACATCAATCTTCACTACTCCCATGATGATGTATGAGTAGTCCACCCCCTAGACTACGGGTTTGTAGTAGTAGCTTGGTGCCATCTCTCTTTCTCTCGTGATCATATGAGCTGCCAAACATGATTGTGATCTTGGGCTTTATTAATAAAGTTGAGTATATGATGTGCTTCCGGTTATAAGTTTCTTTATGTTGGATTGATCTTGTTCATGTTGTGTACTTAACTTTGGGAATCATGAGATCATATAGTGATTGTTTAGTATAATCTTGCGAGACACCTGAGGTGACATTGGGGTGCTCATTAGATCAGGATTTGAAAGATAGTCATTGGATGTGATGCTTTACCGCATCTACGGGGACTCATCCTATTTTCATACAATAAAACGGGGACTTTGTGAGATTGTATGATATTTGTTAATGCAATTTGTAATGTTGAGAGTTGCCATTAGTGAACCTATGAACCCTAGGCCTTGTTTCCAAGCATCAAAACCTTGTTTTAATCACTTTTGCGCACTTTTAATTTGT
The DNA here is from genome assembly GCA_039707655.1 of Elymus sibiricus. Classification (NCBI taxonomy): domain Eukaryota; kingdom Viridiplantae; phylum Streptophyta; class Magnoliopsida; order Poales; family Poaceae; genus Elymus; species Elymus sibiricus. Next base: position 26,595,767 of record CM077672.1, read on the forward strand.
TGTTTCTATTTATTCCGAAAATACAAAATCACTTCTATCATCTATATTATCAATCTCTTCACTGACCTAGTGTACCTACACAATTGACAACTATATGCTAGGTGTGTTGGGGACACAAGAGACTACTTGTATCTTGATTGTAGGGTTGCTTGAGCGGAGCATACTTTCATCCTAAGCCTCCCACGGACTGATAAATCTTAGGTCATCCAATTGAGGGAAATTGCTAGTGTCCTACAATCCTCTGCACTTGGAGGCCCAATGTAACGACCAAGATGTGGTTTCTAATCCCTACAAGACTTTGGCAATCTTGCGTGGGCTAGAAGCGCATTTGACCGCCCCAACATATGACTTCAGGACATACACACAGGGTCATATGTTGGTAACAAGGTGGACATCACAACACATACAACTAATAAATAGAAGAGATAATACAAGAATACAATACGGCATACATCTGCCATACATAAATAATTCACCAAACAGAGGTCACATAATCCAACATTACATCAATCATACATGCAAGAAGGCACGGGTCCGAGTACTGACAACAAGCAAATATGCCTAAGAGGCAAGAGAAAAATAAGCAACTTCCACCCTGCTAATCCCAGGCTCCCGACCGGGATCCCATCCTAATGATTATCGTCGAAGAAGAACTCCAAATAGAATGTGCATCACTCATGATACGTCTCCGTCGTATCTATAATTTTTGATTGTTTCATGCCAATATTTTACAACTTTCATATACTTTTGGCAACAATTTATATTATTTTTGGGACTAACATATTGATCTAGTGCCCAGTGCCAGTTCCTGTTTTTTGCATGTTTTTGTATTTTGTAGAAAATCAATATCAAACAAAGTCTAAACGCCATAAAAAGTTCCGATGATTTTTTATGGAATATATGGGATTTTTTGGCACAAGAATCAAAAGAAGGGGTGGCCCACAGGCCCCACAAGCTCACACGGCGCGCCCTCTACTCTGGGGCGCGCTAGGCAGGCTTGTAGCCTCCTCGGAGTTCGGTTGGAGGTGTCCTTCGGCCGCAACAAAGCTAATATCCAGATAAAAATCGTGTTAAAATTTCAGCCCAATCGGAGTTACGGATCTCCGGGAATTTAAGAAATGGTGAAGGGCCAGAAAATAGGGTCGCGAAACAGAAGAGAAACAGAGAGAGAGATCCAATCTCGGAGGGGCTCCTGCCCCCCGGGAGCCATGGCAGCCAAGGACCAGGGGGGAAACCCTACTCCCATCTAGGGGGGAGGCCAAGGAAGAAGAAGAAGGAGGGGGGCTCTCTCCCCCTCTCTCCCGATGGCGCCGGAGTGCCGCCGGGGGAATCATCATGATGACGATCTACACCAACAACTTCGCCACCGATACCGCCAAGTTTCTCCCCCTCTATGCAGCGGTCTAACCTCTCTATTCCCGCTGTAATCTCTACTTAAACATGGTGCTTTATGCCACATATTATTATCCAATGATGTGTTGCCATCCTATGATGTTTGAGTAGATTTCTTTTGTCCTACGGGTTAATTGTGGTATGGTGTGATTGATATGAGTTGTATGTTGATATGGTGCTGTCCTATGGTGCCCTCCATGCTGCACACACGTGTGGGAATTCCCGCTATAGGGTGTTGCAATACGTTCATGATTCGCTTATAGTGGGTTGCGAGAGTGACAGAAGCTTAAACCCGAGTAAGGGGGTTGTTGCGTATGGGAGTAAAGGGGACTTGTTACTTAATGCTATGGTTGGGTTTACCTTAATGAACTTTAGTAGTTGCGGATGCTTGCTAGAGTTCCAATCATAAGTGCATGTGATCCAAGTAGAGAAAGTATGTTAGCGTATGCCTCTCCCTCATTGCATATAACAAGTATCACACGTGTCATATTCAATTGCCTATGGACAATCTTTCTCATTGTTCTACAAAAGCTCTCTACTAAAACAACTAACTTTTATTATCTCGCAAAGTACTTCTAGTTTTATTCTCGCAAATTAGTTTCATACTTGTTCTAGGTAAAGCAAACGTCGGTGTGCGTAGAGTTGTATCGGTGGTCGATAGAACTTGAAGAGAATATAAATTCTACCTTTAGCTCCTCGTTGGGTTCGACACTCTTACTTATCGAAAAAGGCTACAAACGATCCCCTATATTTGTTGGTTATCAAGACCTTTTTTCTGGCGCCGTTGCCGGGGAGCAATAGCGTGGGGTGAATATTCTTGTGTGCGCTTGTTGGCTTTATCTCTAAGTAGATTTTATTTTTTGTTCTAAGTTGTTTTATATCTTTAGTTATGGATATGGAACACGAAATACCAAAAAAATTAGTTGTACTTGCTACTCATGGAGATGGGGAACCTCCTGAAACCCTCGATGCTGGTTATGTGGAAAACATTAAATACTACTTTGATAATCCTGATAAATTCCCATTCAACTGATAATGGGAGATACTTTGGATCACCGGGAATACTTTAGGGATTATTGTTTGTCTCAAAAAGGGAAACACTTATGCGATCAAATTAAAATGTTGTGTTGGTATGCTTGGAATTTGTGCTTAATGTATGATTATACTTGTTGCTCCAAGATGGAGGCTCCACACCTCCCCTTTCAATGTGAATTTAATGATAATGAAACCCTGGCTTCTTATGCTAATGGTATATATGATTACTATGATGTGGAACAAATAGAAGAATTTGTTGCTTTTAAGGGTGCTTATGAAATTGAATCTTTGTTTGAAAAGTATGAAAATTATGATGATGCTCTTTACAAATCTGAAAATTATGCTATACTTAAATATTGTTGTGAGAATTATAAATACAATGCAGATATTAATGAATTTATTGAGAAATTCTCCGCTGTCCAAGAAGAGACTAATATTTTGCAGGAATCTATGGAAGAAGAAATTGCTGAAATTGTGAGCTCATTAGATGAAAAAGATGAGGAGGAGAGTGAAGAACAAAAGGAGGAAGAGCGGATTAGCTACCCGTGCCCACCTTCTAATGAGAGTAACTCTTTAACTCATACATTGTTTAATTTTCCTTCGTGCTTACCGAAGGATGAATGCTATGATCCCTTGGATTCGTTTGAAGTATCCCTTTTTGATGAACTTGATGCTTGCTATGCTTATGGCCATGATGCCAATATGAATTATGCTTATGGAGATGAACTTGCTATAGTTCCTTATGTTCAAAATGAAATTGTTGCTAGTGCACTCACACACGATAGTCCTATTATCTTTTTGAATTCTCCCAACTACACTATATCAGAGAAGTTTGCACTTATTAAGGATTATATTGATGGGTTGCGTTTTACCATTACACATGATGATTTTGATGGATATAATATGCATGTGCTTGCTGCTCCTACTTGCAATTATCATGAGAGAGGAACCACATCTCCACCTCTCTATGTTTCCAATACGATGAAATTGCAAGAAACTGTTTATACTATGTATCGGCCTTTATTATGTGTGCATGAGTTGTTCTTTTATGACATGCCGATGCATAGGAAGAGAGTTTGACTTCGTCATTGCATGATATATGTTGCTTTGTGCTCACTACTAAATTATAAATCATTGTTAATTACAATTGGCTTTGACACACCTTGGAATCCGGGTGGATCAATTACTTGAGCACTATATGCCTAGCTTAATGGCTTTAAAGAAAGTGCTGCCTGGGAGACAACCCAGAAGTTTTAGAGAGTCATTTTATTCTGTTGTGTGCTTTTAAAAAGTTTAAAAACAAAAAAAAATATAGAGGGGAACCTAAAACTATTTCAAAAAGAAAAGTGAAAGTGAGACAGATGAGCAACGTGGAAGTGGGGGCCTTGAACTTTGTTCATGCCCATGGAAACTTTGTGAACCTTGATTACAGAAACTTTTCAACAAAAATAATTATCCCCTTGTACAAATCCATTGTATTATAAAAATAATGTGCCAAGATTTACCTTTAGGGTGTTTAAATTGCTAGTTTGGTATGTGCAGTGCAAAAATAGAAACTTTGGATGTAGTGTTGAATTTACATATTTTACGGGAATTCCAAAGTTTCTGAAACTTTTACACAATACTTCTACACAAATTGTTTATTACGTCCTAATTTTTCAGAATTTTTGGAGTTGCAGAAGTATATTTACCATCTGCATCTTTACAAACTGTCCTGTTTTCACAGATTGATGTTATAGTTTCTTTATCTGCTTGTGTTTGCAATTTTTCCAAGCCCCATTGATGTGGGAGCATTATAATTGTGATAGAATACAGTAGGTAATGTTTGTATTATAATTATACAATATTGTTACAGCAAGACATGATTGGATTTGATGTTATATGTACTAACCCCTCTAATAAAAGTTCAGTTATGTTTTGTGTGGATGAAGTGTTCGAAGACCGAGGAGGCATCGATATAAGAAGAATAAGGAGAGGGAAGAGTTCAAGCTTGGGGATTCCCAAGGCACCCCAAGTAAATATTCAAGGAGACTCAAGCGTCTAAGCTTGGGGATGCCCCGGAAGGCATCCCATCTTTCTTCCTCCACAATTATCGGTATGTCTCGGTTTTTGTTTTGTTCACATGATATGCGTAAATTCTTGGAGCGTCGTGTGCTTTTTATTTTTCTTTTAGTTATATACCATGTTGGTATGAGACAGTCCTTGGTTGATTTATAGATTGCTCTTTGCACTTCACTTATATCTTTTGAGTATGGCTTTATAGAATGCTTCGTGTGCTTCACTTATATCTGTTGAAGTTTGGATGCCCGCTTCTCTGTATTGGGAACACCGTTATTTGTAGAATGCTCTTTTGCTTCACTTATATTTGTCAGAGCTTGTCAAAGTATTTTGTAGAAAGAATTGAACTCTCATGCTTCACTTATATCTATTTAGAGAGTTAACAGGAATTGGTCATTCACATGGTTAGTCATAAAATCCTGCATAAAACTTGTAGATCACTGAATATGATATGTTTGATTCCTTGCAATAGTTTCACGATATTAAGATGGTAATATGTGGATGTATTAGTAGATAATCATGTTTTAGTAAAAATATCAATGATAAAGTTTGTGATTCCCGAAGCATGCACGTATAGTCTCTAGTTTTGCGATGAAGTTGGAGCATAATTTATTCTTGATTGAAATCCTTTGTGTTGTCCGGATCGGGGGTGCGCAATGGTGAACTCCTCCCAACCTCCCCCCTAGGGGCATGTGAGTAGTACTTTGCTTTGAGGGCTATTCAATTTTCACAATAAGTATATGAGTTCTTTATGACTAATGTGAGTTTGTGGACTTAAGCACTCCCACCTATCCATATTTTGCTAGCCTCTTCGGTACCGTGCATTGCCCGTTCTCACCTCGAGACTTGGTGCAAACTTTGCCGGTGCATCCAAACCCCGTGATATGATATGCTCTATCACACATAAGCCTCATTATATCCTTCCTCAAAACAGCCACCATACCTACCTATTATGGCATTTCCATAGCCATTCCGAGATATATTGCCATGCAACTTCCAGCATTACTAGTCACATGACTTGTGTGTTCATAGTCATATTGCTTTGCATGATCATATAGAGCTGACATGATATTTGTGGCAAAGCCACCGTGCATCATTGTTATACATGTTATGCTAGATCATTGCACATCCTGGTACACTGCCAGAGGCATTCATATAGAGTCATATTCTTTCAGTTTATCGAGTTGTAAGTAAATAAAAGTGTGATGCATTCTAGAGTGTTGCCCCTACCTGTGAGGATATAAAAAATTTGAAAAAAAAGAGGCCAAAAAGAGACCACCAAAAAAAGAAAAAAAGAAGAAGAAAAAAACAAAAAAAGAGAGAAAAAGATAGAGGGGGCACACTACTATCCTTTTACCACACTTGTGCTTCAAAGTAGCACCATGTTCTTTATATAGAGAGTCTCCATGATTTGTCACTTTCATATACTAGTGGGAATTTTACATTATAGAACTTGGCTTGTATATTCCGATGACGGGCTTCCTCAAATGCGCGAGATCTTCATGAGCAAGCAAGTTGGATGCACACACACTTAGTTTCAGTAGTGAGCTTTCATACACTTATAGCTCTAGTGCATCTGTTGCATGGCATTCCCTACTCCTCACATTGACATCGATTCTAAGGCCTCTCCATTGCCTAACGATCCGCCGAGTTGATGCGAGACTTTCTCCACTTTTGTCTTCCTTATAAACCCCTACCATCATTCTCTTTGCCACCCGTAGTGCTAAGTCCATGGCTCACGCTCATGTATTGAGTGAAGTTGAAAAAGCTGAAGCGAGAAAAACTATGATACAATTGCTTGGTTTGGCACCGGGGTGCTCATGATTTATACTTCATGCTAGGAAGGCTAAGCATGCTGAGCTATATGATTTGGTAGGGATAATGTTCATTAGCATTCTTTATTTTGAAGGGCATGATTGTTTCTTAGTATGCCTGAGTATTGATGTCTTCATGTCAAATGATAGACTATTGCCTTGAATCACTCGTATCCTAATATTCATGCCATGACTGGATTATTTGATCAAGATTATGTTAGGTAGCATTCCACATCAAAAATTATCTTTGTTTTATCATTTACCTACTCGAGGATGAGCAGGAATTAAGCTTGGGGATGCTGATACATCTCCGTTGTATCTATAATTTTTGATTGTTTAATGCCAATATTTTACAACATTCATATAATTTTGGCAATAATTTATATTATTTTTGGGACTAACATATTGATCTAGTGCCCAGTGCCAGTTCATGTTTTTTGCATGTTTTTGTATTTTGTAGAAAATCCATATCAAACGAAGTCCAAGCATGATAAAAAGTTATGGTGATTTTTTATGTAATATATGGGATTTTTTGGCACACGAATCAACTAAAGGGGTGGCCCACAGGCCCCACAAGCTCACACGGCATGCCCCCTACCATGGGGCGCACCAGGCACGCTTGTGGCCTCCTCGGAGGTCAGTTGGAGGTGTCCTTTAGCCGCAAGGAATCTAATATCTGGATAAAAATCGTGTTAAAAGTTCAGCCCAATCGGAGTTACGGATCTCCGGGAATTTAAGAAACACTGAAGGGCTAGAAAATAGGGTCGCGAAACAGAAGAGAAACAGAGAGAGAGAGAGAGAGAGAGAGAGAGAGAGTGATCCAATCTCGGAGGGGCTCCTGCCCCCCCCCCGGGAACCATGGCGGCTAAGGACCAGAGGGGAAACCCTCCTCCCATCTAGGGAGGAGGCCAAGGAAGAAGAAGAAGGAGGGGGGCTCTCTCGCCCTCTCTCCCGGTGGCACCGGAGTGCCGCCGGGGGAATCATCGTGACGGCGATCTACACCAACAACTTCGCCGCCATCACCACCAAGTTTCGCCCCCTCTATGCAGCGGTTTAACCTCTCTATTCCCGCTGTAATCTCTACTTAAACATGGTTCTTTATGCCACATATTATTATCCAATGATGTGTTGCCATCCTATGATGTTTGAGTAGATTTCTTTTGTCCTACGGGTTAATTGTAGTATGCTGTGATTGATATGAGTTGTATGTTGATATGGTGCTGTCCTATGGTGCCCTCTGTGCCGCGCACATGTGTGGGAATTTCCGCTATAGGGTGTTGCAATACGTTCATGATTCGCTTATAGTGGGTTGCGAGAGTGATAGAGGCTTAAACCCGAGTAAGGGGGTTGTTGCGTATGGGAGTAAAGGGGACTTGTTACTGAATGCTATGGTTGGGTTTACCTTAATGAACTTTAGTAGTTGCGGATGCTTGCTAGTGTTCCAATCATAAGTGCATGTGATCCAAGTATGGAAAGTATGTTAGCGTATGCCTCTCCCTCATTGCATATAACAAGTATTACGCGTGTCATATTCAATTTCCTATGGACAATCTTTCTCATTGTTCTACAAAAGCTCTCTACTAAAACAACTAACTTTTATTATCTTGCAAAGTACTTCTAGTTTTATTCTCGCAAATTAGTTTCATACTTGTTCTAGGTAAAGCAAATGTCGGTGTGCGTAGAGTTGTATCGGTGGTCGATAGAACTTGAAGAGAATATAAATTCTACCTTTAGCTCCTCGTTGGGTTCGACACTCTTACTTATCGAAAAAGGCTACAAATGATCCCCTATGCTTGTGGGTTATCAGCTCTCAAGTTAGAGCATCGCTTTACCTATACCTGCATCTGGTGGTGTTGTAGTATCTATGTGCCTTTTGGACTCAGCAAGTCTCTTTACCAAGGTTATCAAGTCTAACAATGCATAGGGTTGGAATGGTTAAGTGGTGAGGTCATAGCAAGCACTAAGCATTTGTAAACCATCTAGTCCTATGAGTACTAGGGCAAGTTAAGATAAATCCTATGCATAAGGGGTCGCAACTGGAATGATCAATAAGTGATCCTGAACACCAACCTACGAGTCATTCATAACCCCACCGTGTCCACTTCTTGCTTGCATCCCACAAGAAGTGACAATCATGGTACACACACGGATGTCATATTTCCAAGTCATCCATAACCGTGGACATGACTTTCCGAAAGATTTAACCCTGCAGGGATGCTCCAACTCCTCCATTATGGATTATCGCATGCATACCCCGAAACCTCATCAACGTGTAAACACGATGCGTCCTAGGAGGTTGGAAGTAACAAGTCCTCTAGCTAATGTAAAACTAATCCAACAAGGCCTCCTGGTGTGTGGACCCCGCTTCAGAGCCATGCACACTCTATCCTCGGACACCGCCGGATGTGCTATGGTTATCCCCCTTCTTGGGGATGTCCCGGGCATCCCCCTTCTTCCTCAAACAATTCTAGTATGATTATCTTGAGCCTATATTTTTTATTTACCACCATATTATGCGTAACCTCTTTGTGCGTTAATTTTACCTTTCAATAATAGGGAATCATTATGCTTAGAGGATGGATTATGGTAGTGCTATAAATTTATAAACATTGGGAGGCCACCTATGTGGAATTATTACCCTATGTGCTTCACTTATATGTTTTTAGAGTAATATGTCATGGAAAATATCTTTGTGGCATTTATTAAATGTTTATGACTTCGAAAAAGGATGAAACGCCATGCTCGATGGTGTGGAATGGTAAACTAAATGAACTACTACTTAGAGGTATGTTGTGGGAATAATTAATTTTACCCAGGGCTCCCACCTAGCGCTAGTTGGCAAGTCAACAATAGTCCAAGGCACTCAACAATATTCCAGGCAAATTGTTAGGGTCAACAAGTCAAAGGAGAAGAGGACATAAAAGACAAAGTCAGTAGAGTAGGCAAGAAATAAAGGTGCAGAGGCCTAGAATTGGCCGAAGTTGCAAAGGCCCATCATGGTGGAGGTATGAGAGGGAATGGCTCACCATGGACTATGGACACTCCACCTTTGACTAGTCCACCATGGACTAGTGGGCCAATTTTTGCCATCATACCCTTCCCACCTACCACTACAATGGGAAGCCTTGGTCATTTGTCAAAGACCCTAGCCCATATAACCCCCCCCCAATGGATATGTACACCATTCACTCTCACTTGAATGAAATTAATGGGAGGGCACTAGAGATCCCTAAGAAAAGACCAGGGAGCTCTAAAGTCGAGTCCGAGGAGTCACGGATGAGTCGAATCGACATTGAGGAAGAGAAGCTTGGAGAGGGTGCTGAGGAATCAAGAATGACTCTGGCATGTGACTAAACCACCCTCGACACCTTCCTAACATATGACTAGGTCCCTCCGTCGATGTGACTAAACCTATTCAAAAAACATTGCTGTGTCAATCTTGTGTCAACCCATATGGCCGCCGTACGCACCCCCCATAATCTTTGTCTCGACCATGTTGGAAAATACACCCCCTAATCACCCATTGTTTTCACTATGAAAACATTGGCACCAACTGTGGGGAATCCTCGCCATGTGTAAAGCCATGAACCGATGAAGATAGATGACCCCGCCTAAACAAGTTTTGACAGAAGCCAAAAGTAAGTAAATGTAAAGGGCATTGAGACCATGGGGTAGAAGTCTTCTCAAACATCGTGACGCCACTCGCTTTCGCCATGCTCGGAGTTGCACAGATCCCTAGCCCTGCTTGCCTTTGCTGGTTTGGAATCGCGTGGATCCTCGGCGCTATGATGCCACTCGCCTTCACTTGCTCAGAGTCGTGTGGATCCTCGGTGCAGTGAAACTGCTTGCCTTCGTCGACTCAGAGTCACACAGATCCTTGACACTGCTTGCCTTGACCAGCTCAGAGTCACTAGATTCATCACAATGCAATGCCATTCACCTTTGCCAACTTAGAGACATGTAGATCCTCATTACTGTGACACCGCTCGCCTCCGCTCGCTCGTAGTCACACAGATCCTTGACACCGCGACACTACTCGCCTTCACTAACTCAGAGTCCCATGGATCCTCGATGCCATGATGCCACTCTCCTTCACTAGCTAAGAGTCATGTGGATCCTCAATGTAGTGAATTCGGTCGCCACTGCTAGCTTAGAATCACACGGATCCTCAATGCTGCCATGCCAGGCGCCACCACCAGCTCGAAGTCTCATGTATTGTTGACATTGCAACGCTGACCACCTCCACCAAGCTCGGAGTAGCATGGATCCTCAATGCTACGAGCCTTCGCCAAGCTTGGACTCATGTGGATCCTCAACGCCATAGCACCACTTTCCTTCACCAAGCTTAGACTACCGTGGATCCACAGCATCATGATGTCGATCACCCCTTCACCAAATCAGAGTTGTGCAGATCCTCAATGACATGTCCTCACCAACTTGGTGCCACCACACTGAAGCCTTGACATTCCATTTTCGTCGACTTGAAGCCATACCGATCCTAGGAGCCGCAATGCCACTCGTCTCCATCACGTCAATGTCACATGGAGTCTTGGGGTCATGACACCACTGCTCCTCCGCCAACTTGAAGAGTTCATGAACTAAGCACACCGGCAAGAAGAGAACCTCCAAGGTGCATGACGTAGGCTAGCCAAACGCTCATCCATGAAGGGCACACTTCAACTGACCACCACGAAGCATCATAAGAGCAACAATGATGTCCTGCAAGTGCACATGGTTGATTTGTAGCCTTTTCAAAGGAAGAGTATCGTTCCCGTAGAGAGCTTCAGAAATGGTCTATGCCTCTTATAGAGGTTTATCACAAAGTGCCTGCAAGTTATTTGTGATCCAAAGCAAAAGTAGTTCGAAGGTGGAAATATTGCAAGAGTGTTTTAATAGGAATTAAAGTGCGCTAGCAAAGTAATAAAGAACAAGAGAGTAATGAAAAATGATGGAAACTACAGTAGGGCTAAGGCGTTCTCAGGGAGTCCAGATTAGACTCTAGTATGTATGTTACTTAATTCTACGGAAGTACTATTCTAGGTTCAGATATCTAATCCATGTTATATGTTTTCGTGTGTTGGCGGAGCCAAATAAAGATACGTGCATACTGCCGCAGCTCCGTATCACGCACGCCACCACCATCCCTCCCCCTGCTGGTGGAAGCGATGATGATTAAGGGTCTCCCCGTGGACACAGGATAAGGCTTTTGGGTCTCTGTTATTCCCCTTATCAAAGGTCCACAAAGGAGGGACATAGCTTATGTCACCGTAGTACCTCCGCATCCCCGCTTCCCAATGATTGTAACATCTTTCAAGTCCATTAAGGCTACTATGTTGTTCGGTCGACATTCAAACAACATCATGAAGAATAATTAACACAAACATATAAAGGGAATCATGTATCTTATCGTCATTCAGTTCGTCCACATACTAGGGTTCCTCCATATCCCCAAGAATTAGGGGTCTACTCGGACATAGATACAAAAGACATCATCATGGTGTTCACGGCATTAACGGATGAATGATTAATGTAACACATGTATGAATCCACACTAGGGTTCAGTATAACAAAGAGATGAATGGAGAAGTCGATGTCATGGACATGGATCATGATGATGATGACTGATTAATTGATTGATTGATTGATTGATGCCGTAGTCTCCTTGATTGAGGTGATGGCGTGGCGGTGCCCTTCTGCCGATTCCCCCTCCGGATCCCTTCTGGAGGTGAAGTTTTCTGCTTCTATTTTGTAGTTGTGGCCTCTCCGTTCGTCCTTCCAGAGATCCGATCACACGGGGTAGAAGTAGTTGACCAGGGAAAGGCAGCGCCGTATGGTACAACCAGCAGTACGAGCGCGTCTAGTCGTACCGCACACCATCTTCTCTCCTGGATGGCCTGGCGTGGCTGGGTGTCTTCCCACGTGATCTTCTCTTTGTATGGTATTTTATTATGACATTAATTAGCATGATTTTCACCCAAAATCGGTGTTTTTCTAATCAATGCTCTAAATCTCCTGCTCCTTTGGGATTCTGGCAAAAACAGGCAAAAAGAGTGCGCGATCATGGTGAAATTCTGAAAATCCTATGACTATGATGCAAAAACAAAGGGTAAAAAGTGATGCAAAATGCACTCATCAACCATGAAGAGCATCTAGCCAAGTTCACAACAGTCGTAATGCAAAGAAGCTAAGACAAACATTTAGTTCCATTGGAAGACCCCAAGGATGATATCTGGGTTCCACCAAAGAGGAAGGAAGCGATGACTGCATCCGCGGCAAACGCCGTCGACACCATGGGAATGCACAAACCTCCTCCCACGCGCACCGACGGAAATGTCATTAACTTGGAGAGACTCCATCAGGCCATGGGACGCCTCCAAAAGGCCTCCAGTGTAGGGGAACGCAGCAGAAAACAAAAAATTTCCGCACTACGAACAAGCCCAGGATCACTATGGAGTGCATACAGGGTTTTTGATCCGATCGTTACCGACTCGTAGCGTAGCGGAAGTAGAGTCGATGAAGATCGGTGGTGCAGATCCCCGCAGCTGGGATTTACAACCTCCCAACTCCGAAGATGTTCTCCCTTGTCTGCTCCTCAGACAGTCCCTCGGACAGCCCTCCGCGAGGCAGTCAGACAGTCCCCCGGACGGTGTCTCGGACAGCCCTTCGGGAGGACCCTCAAACTCGGATGGTATCTCGGACAGCCCTTCGGGAGGACCCTCGAATAGCCCCTCGGGCAAAAGATCGACCCTACGATCTCTCTACGGGGTTGCACACATACGGTGTCAGCTATCCGGCAGGGCTTCGCCGTCCAGAACTAGTTCCCACCAGAACCCAGACAGCCTTTCGGCTCTACGAAACTATTTCGTGGGAGGGAGAGAGAAAGCCAGATCATGCATGGCATTTGTGTGTGTGAGAGAGTGAGTGTGGAGAGCTCCTCTCCACCTCTATTTATAGGAAAACCAAGGGGTCGGATGGCACATGTAAATACCAAAACACCCATGCTTTATGTCACACATAAAGGGCATAAAGGTCATAAAAGGAAGGCAAGTGGAGCTCCATGGAGGAGCTCCACCCTTGGCTGCCACCCCATGGGGGCCCCCCCAAAAAGGGGTTCCTTAGTCCCCAAGTCCTTCTAGAAGCCATTTGGGAAAAAGCCCTAAAAGGTGGCTTTCCATAAAGTAACCAAAATGCACTTTCACTCTTCATGAAGACATTTTTCCGCGACCGTTAATTCCGAAAATATTTCTGTAGGCCTAGAACATTTCCAGTACCCACTAAAATAATTCTGGACGAGTTCCAAAAACATTTTCGGATCAATGATCTTCTTCAGCGAAAAGCAACCATAGCAATTCCGGCTGCTCCGAAAAATTTCCAGTTTTTCTCTCCGGAAAAATTCCAGAAGTTCCCAGAACAATTCTGGTACCTCCAAAATGTTCCAGGTGCGTGCCAAAATGTATTTGGCTAAATGGTTTACTCCGAAACAACTTTTCGGTTTTACCGAAACTTTTCCGGTGTTCTCTCATGTAACACCCCGATTTTTGGCCCTTTCTTTTTCTTTTGGTTTTATTTGGTTTTTGCTCTGGTTTTCTTTTTGGAGCAGTTCTTTGGACTTGAAACCTGGGAGACCTTCATTTCCTCCCCTTCCAAGTAGTGTTTCATCCTTGCATCGTTTCCAAGATCATGATTTTTCCATTTAAGCCCAACTCCAAAATTCTTTCTTAGGGAATCTTCCTTTCCTTATTAAAGGAATAACCCTATTTGACCCAGGTTGTGAAGCAACCTATATTTTTGTCTTCCACAAAATTCCCAACTAATTCTCATAAATCATTTGGATTATATCTTCTCCAAATGTGCCAAAACCTTTCCTTGTCTAGTTCAAAAATAATTCAGGAATATTCATTATCAATTCTGCCCTAAGTAGCACTTTTGTGAAGGAAGTGCTATTTATCTTTTCTTGATTGCCCTCTAAATGTTTGTGCATCCTCTCATGCCCAAGTGATGGTCTCATGACAAAATTAAGCTTTATTTGCCTAGCCAAACTCCCTGAGCAAAATTCCAAAGTTTCTGTCCAGTGGAAACATTTGTGAAGGAAGTGCTAGCATTCCAAAGTTTTGCAAGATCATTCATATGCTCAAATCATTGCTCTCCACCAAATTTCCCCTCTATCCAATCATCTATGTGAGCTCAACATCAAATCTTTGTTTCTGGTGATATTTTCAGTTTGTGAAGCAACTACAATTTATATTGCTTCATAGTTTCTAAAAATTTACCCCAGCCTTCTTACCCTTATAAAACATCACTCCACCAAATTTGAGCTCATTTCATCAAGCCAATAATTCCCAGTAATTTTTCTAAGTTTCTGATCAGGGGAGTCCTTTGTGAAGAAAGTACCATCTTGGCTTGGCCAAATGGTGTGAAATTTTTACAGTAGCTTCTTATATCCAAATCATAGTCCTATGCCAATTTGCAGCCCAAACCAATACCCCATGTGAGTGCTCCTCCTGCCTCCCCGCGTGCTGGCCCGCTCTTCAGCCTCTCCCTCTCCGCCGTCCCTAGTCCCTGTTGCAGCCGCTGGTGCTTGTCGCCTCACCGGGGTTTGTTCTTCTGGCCGCGGCGGCAACCGGCCCGTGCTCGCCTTTCCCCCACCTATTTAAGGAGCCCCAAGCTTGCCTCTCATCATCAGCCATCACCTCCCTCTCCCAATCACCCTCCCGAGAAAAGAACTCGAGCCGAGGCCTCCTTCTTCCTCCTCTCCGGCCACGGCTCTGCCATTTGGCCCCCTCCTCCTCGAGCTCGCTCCAGTGCTTCTCCGACCAAACCATGCACATCAGGC
Organism: Elymus sibiricus; assembly: GCA_039707655.1. NCBI lineage: Eukaryota > Viridiplantae > Streptophyta > Magnoliopsida > Poales > Poaceae > Elymus > Elymus sibiricus. The sequence continues at coordinate 26,610,899 of CM077672.1, forward strand.
AGCTCCCCTCCTTTCCCTGGTCCGACCCAACCCCTCTCCCTAGCCTATCCTCACCGGAGTCGCCTAGCTCGCGGACGCCCGTGGCTCTGCTCCGCCGGAGACAAAGGGCGCGTCTACGTTCGGCCACCATTCACGGAGCTGCGGGTACGGGCAGGTGCGCCATTGTGCGCCCGATCCATCTCCGCCGTCTCCTAGCACCGCCGTGGCTTTATCGCCGCCGTTTCATCACCGGTGAGCCCTCCGTGCTCTGTCCCTTCCCCTCTCCCTTTAAAACCGGCAAGCAGGCCCCATCCGTCAGCCGCAGTAAGGCCGCCCAAAACGTTTTCTGAGTGAAAAGGGTTTCTGGTTTTGCGCCTTCAACGTCAGCCTCTCTGAGGTTTTTCTGAAATTGTTTTTAATCAATTTTAAATCCAGTTTGACCTCAACTTTGACCTTGAATAACTCCTAAACTACAAGTCCAAATGAACTGATTCTTTTTGCATTATTTTTCTTCTGAGCTCCTCTATTTTCTGGCAGAATTTGATATTTTTATCTTCTGTCTAGAATTTGTGGACAGAAGTATTTGCTTTATGGTATATTCTTAAATACTTGCAAAATATTTTCAGAGTGTTTGTGGTGAGTTGGTGAAGACCAGGAGCTCTTCCCCTCTCTTTTGGAGCAAGGCAAGCCACACCCTCCATTTGCATGATTGCAATGCAATGTCATGGTTATTTGAAATAAATTTGCTTAATATTTTATTATTTAGAAATGATTTATTCATGGCATTATGATTAGATATATGAGAGTTTTCTACTGCCATGATGATGATGCTTGGATATTTAGGACTAATGCTTTGCAGATTGAGGATAACCTATTGTTCGGAATCACTAGTAGTAGTAGCCATGCTTTATTCATGATCATTTTGAATATGATGTTTTTGGAGTTCATTATGCTTGGATGGATGTTGCCATGATTTACATCGCAGGTCAATAGGTCATATTGGAGTAACAGTTTTATCATAGCTATGCCATGGGGATAAATTCCGTCATTCCGTTGGTCAGGTGCCACCGAACCGAGCTCACCAGTGCAGCCACACTTGCCTGGATGGGGAGGCCCTAATTCGGTCTATTGTCATGCCTCTCGCTGGTGCCTCCAACTAGGGAAGGTTATGTGCTCGCGCTGCCCTGGCCCGGTGGGCGGTCATAACCTTGTGTGCCCAAGTTGTGTTGTACCCGGGTGTCCCCGTTTGGGACGAGTTGTTTGTTTGGCCACGACGGTGGCAGCCATAGAGGTGGCGGATGTCACGAGTTGACATCAGGGGCCACCCAGGACATAGCCCAAAGGGGAGTTTGTCGGGAGTGGCCGGGAGAGTGTCATGCAATAGATTGGTTTTGTCGAAATGTCATTGGTCCACCCGAATGGGAGCCCGAGGCCATGAGTTCCGTAGTGTGGGTACAGTGTACTAACCTCTGCAGAGTGTACAAACTATCGATAGCTGCATCCTAGGTCATGGACACAGTTCGTTGTAGGTCACACCGTTCGATCAACACTCACAATGACGGAAATGACTTATACTATGATTTATTATTGTAAGTAAGTAACAGCTTGGCAGGATGTCGATGATGATATTGGGATGATCTTGAGGATGGTCACTTAGGATATGGTGTGATCATGCAGTAATCACGAGGAGGTATTGATCGTGAGGTGATCGAGTTGATATGTTGCTTGGCCGGGTAGCCAAGAGTGAGATGGTTTCCCATGATCATTATGGATGGGTTATCAGTGGTTCTGGTCTGACTATGTTAGCTTGGGTAGCTTCTCTCTTCCATCTCATAGTAGTTGGTAATAAGTTAACTTGATAATGCTATGTTGTTGTTTTGCCTTGATGCTTTTGGTTGTTGTGAGCTTGCGAGTACATTCAAAGTACTCACCTGGCTTATCATGCCAGTTTGCAGGTGATGTCATGATTGATCTCTTGATGTGGTGTCCGTTCGTGCGAGCTAGGCCGTGTCCCAACCCGAGTCCCTGTGGAGTGGAGATCACCACCATCCTCATCGTTCCGCTACTACAAGTGGTTCCGCTGCTAGCATAGAACTACCTTAGCAGGCGTAGCATCGCCATGCAGTTGTAACCCTTGGTAGGAGCAAACCTTTGTACCTTTATCCTTTGTAATAAAGCTGATTTGTTCTATGCCAAGCAGTGTCGTATTCCAGAAGACATTTCTGGGCTGGAATACGGGGCGTTCCAGTCCCTCTGAGCCGGGGTGCCACAACTGTTGGTATCAGAGCAGGTCTGGCTGTAGGACGCCCTAGTCAGCGCGAGCGTTAGAAACCGGTAGTGTAGAGTTCTAATTGTTTGTTGCATTTGATTGCTGCACTTGGTTGTTGCATAGCATGCATATAGATTCCGTTTTCTTCTGACCATCTGATCCATGAGTGCAGATGGCCACCGTTCCTATTGAGTACAACGCAGCCCCTGCGCCGCTCACCTTCGCGTCCCTGCTTCACGAGGTGTGGCATAGTCTCTATCCCAATCAAGAAATGCCACGGTACCAAGTTTTTGAGATGCAGCTTGGAGGCAGATTACTGGAGTATTATGCCCATGTTTTTCTGGAAGCCAAGATCCCTATCGGAAGGTGTACCTACATATTCCATGGCGGATATGGTGCTACTCCAGATTGCGCAGTTCAACTTGTGGCCCTAGCAGGAATCACGGATCTTCGTCATCAAGAGCTGGTGATGCAAGAAAACCGTGCTTACTCCTACTATCCTACCTTAGCCGAGAACCCCAAGCGAGTCAGGTTCCCCTCCACTTGCCCTGATGATGATGTGGCCATTCCGTCCATGTCTCGCTTCATGGCAGCCGAGTATATGTTGATTGCGGAGTTAGTTCGAGACGCGACCCGGGCCAGGAGATTGCTCGGTGCTGCAATGGCTCCGCGCCCATTGACTCTTTTGACCTCTGCACCTCCTACCTCTACGGCTCCACCCACTCCTCCACCAGCCGATTCATCAGCTACCCAGCTATTGTTTGTTCGTAGTGCAGTAGTACCCGTTTAGCTCATATTGCATCAGTTGTAGTAGCATGCTTGTTGTGTGTATTGAGTAGTAATGAATGCAGTGTCACTTATGGATGCTTATATGTCTGTTATGTACCGTTGTTCGATTGATTTGTTCTCTTTGGGTTCTCTTTTGGGCCTTTGGTGTTACCTTATTTTCCCCCCTTATGAAAGTTGCTCATCAATCACCATCGGACCCAAAGAAGCAATGAGGATCTCAATTATTTGGAAGCCCAGCTAAACAATATGGCACTCTTAGTTGGCTGCATTACATTGAAAATGATAGCCTGGATTTATCAGCGTCAAGTTTATCTCATTTGCGCAACCTCTACAAGCAGTAAGGACCAAGCCAGCAGGAAGGCAAGTCAGGAACAAGGTCAACATTATGTTTTCCATCAAAAGTATAATTATATATGAAGTTTGTTTCAGCCACGGGCGAAATTGGAGAAATGTTACCCTACGCAAGAAAGATAGAAGGGGCTATGAGATCAGTCCTCAACAAGAAAGACAGTCAGGAAATTCTTTCGTACACAGGACCAACATCAACAATGTTATGGGTATACATCATTTTTCCCACAGATCATAGTACAAAGCCTCTGGTATAAGGAGCTCAACCTTCACCCACACAGTACCGAAAAAACATATGGTGCAAGGCTCCTCAAGTCTTCTCGGTGCAACCCATAAACAGTTGCCTACCAAAATACCTAGTCTTCCATAGCGAGATATCCTGATGCATGCTTCGGGCATAAGGAAATGAATCTTCCCCAGTAAGCAACCCAAGGAGAAGCTTCTCAGGCACGGAACCCAGCCTCCTCCAGCACGCTACCACGACTACAGCTTCAAGAGTAAGGTATCCAGCCTTTTCCAGCAAAGCAATCCAGTTTTCTTCAGTACGGCATTACACACCGTCATCAGTATTGATACAAGATGTTACACAGTAAATCGACAGTATAAGGCAACTTCAGAATTTGGTCCGCAACAACATTGGCAGAAGTCAGTCAGGACATATGTCTATTCCGGAAACCTTGTATAACTCCAGATTTCCGAATAAATGGGGAATGTGCACCGCAAATCATGCAAGTCACTTATACGAGGATACCACTCTCTTCACATATATCTACCAAAAGAAGGTCAGGATACAACAACTCCATAAATCATGTCAGGAGAGGCAAAGTCAGAAATACATTTCATGTGAATCAACAAATGGTGAGGCAGATAAGCTTGAAACAACAGTTGTGACAACAACTACAAAGATCAGTTTTTCAGCACCGGAAAGGGGAGTATCACGGACTCTTGTTGCAACCTGGCTTGGTCAGCACAAATAACGCCCTCTGTACCAACGATATAGTGTGTCTATGGGGACTCGCTTCATACGCCGAAACAAGGGATGATAATGAAATATTACCCCAACAACAACTGTGGACACAAGAAGAACCGAGGGTAAATAAATGAGACCAAGCACTTTTCGTGAGGGATTCCGACACAGAAAGTACTGACAATCAAGGAGTAAGCCCAACAGCAGAAACAGGATAATTACCACACAACCAACAGGGTCCGGGTACCCAAGTCAGATTGAGACCATGGTTCCATAAGGAGCAACACGGACGTGCACTCCGAGGTCTACCCTGTTCCATAAGGGCCTCACGATAACTTGTTTGGCCGGTTATGCATGTGTAAAAGGGTCAGTATGATATATCCAAGTCTGTCCCATCAACTGCAAGATCTCCTCACTCGTTTCAGCACGGTGACCACCGCAACCAGAATAAAATATCTCACCACCTTGATAACAATACCAACAATATGGGTAAGACACATGCCAAGCATCCCATTCAGATCGGGTGCTTTTAATGGCAGAACTGAGTACAAGGACAACTGGACACAAGAAATATTTGCCCGGCAGCGCCACCGTCAGTCAAGACTTGAAATGCTATGATTTGCGACCTGCAAGCTCAGGTGGAGAGATGAATCTAGATACCACAGTATCATTCGCTGGCAGTCAGGTCTCGTTAAAAGAACAACTATGATTCTTAGCAATGATTGAACCAGGAAGATACGCATCTATTTGAGCAAACCAAGGGAAGAGATACAAAGGTTTTGTGTGCACGGGAAATTTATTCTCCAAATGTTATTGGCAGACAGGAACCCAGCTAAGTCAGTATAAAGTTTGACGTATGAGAAAAGATTTGTCAGAAAGTGAAGTCAATCATCTCAGAGGCAGAAAGTCTGATCATGGGTAATTCTAATGGAACAATATACAAAGGAGAAAGGACTCCCGAGTTGGAAACGGTTTCCTCAAGTCATAGTCATACTTGTTCCCTAAGCAACCAAATCTCGAGGACGAGATTTTTGTAAGGGGGGTAGGTTTGTAACACCCCGATTTTTGGCCCTTTCTTTTTCTTTTGGTTTTATTTGGTTTTTGCTCTGGTTTTCTTTTTGGAGCAGTTCTTTGGACTTGAAACCTGGGAGACCTTCATTTCCTCCCCTTCTAAGTAGTGTTTCATCCTTGCATCTTTTCCAAGATCATGATTTTTCCATTTAAGCCCAACTCTAAAATTCTTTCTTAGGGAATCTTCCTTTCCTTATTAAAGGAATAACCCTATTTGACCCAGGTTGTGAAGCAACCTATATTTTTGTCTTCCACAAAATTCCCAACTAATTCTCATAAATCATTTGGATTATATCTTCTCCAAATGTGCCAAAACCTTTCCTTGTCTAGTTCAAAAATAATTCAGGAATATTCATTATCAATTCTGCCCTGAGTAGCACTTTTGTGAAGGAAGTGCTATTTATCTTTTCTTGATTGCCCTCTAAATTTTTGTGCTTCCTATCATGCCCAAATGATGGTCTCATGACAAAATTAAGCTTTATTTGCCAAGCCAAACTCCCTGACCAAAATTCCAAAGTTTCTGTCCAGTGGAAACATTTATGAAGGAAGTGCTAGCTAGGAATATTCAAATGAGCTGAAATTTTGCAAGATCATTCATATGCTCAAATCATTGCTCACCACCAAATTTCCCCTCTATCCAATCATCTATGTGAGCTCAACATCAAATCTTTGTTTCTGGTGATATTTTCAGTTTGTGAAGCAAGTACAATTTATGTTGCTTCATAGTTTCTAAAAATTTACCCCAACCTTCTTACCCTTATAAAACATCACTCCACCAAATTTGAGCTCATTTCATCAAGCCAATAATTCCCAGTAATTTTTCTAAGTTTCTGGTCAGGGGAGTCCTTTGTGAAGAAAGTACCATCTTGGCTTGGCCAAATGGTGTGAAATTTTTACAGTAGCTTCTTATATCCAAATAATAGTCCTATGCCAATTTGCAGCCCAAACCAATACCCCATGTGAGTGCTACTTCCTGATCAAGTTTCTGGACCAAAAATGCAATTGCAAAGCAACCCCATCCTAACCTTGTCCATTTAGTCTCAAACTTTGCATTCCTGTAGTCCTTCTAACCCCAAATCCTTGTGACAAACTATTTGACCATTCTACCTCATGATTTGACCTCAGAACTTTGCAAAAGCTTGTTGTTGCAAACTTTGGGCGATGTGCCTGATCACCCCAAAAGCTCTTTTGTTGATCTGTCACCACAAAGTGTCTACAGTTTGGATGGACTTGTCACTGGACAAGCTTGTCTGGGCTTAGTCGTCGCGCTCGCGCCCGTGCACGCAGTGACTGCGCCACTGGCATGGCTGGCGCGCGTGCGCTTGCTGCAGTGCGCGTGCTCTGCGCCTCGGCCCCGCCTGGCCACCTTCCAAACCTCCTCCGTTTGCCACCTAGCTCCGCCGCAGCCCTTCCCCAGTTCCTCCTCGCCGCCCTGGTCCAATTTCCCCCGCTAGGAGCTCGCCGGAACGAGCCAAATGCCCGAGCGCTTGCGGGAACAGTGGCCGCGCGTGCCTGACTGCCCTGACCGCGCGTGCCCTACTCCTCCTGCCTACCCGCGTGTTGGCCCGCTCTTCAGCTCTCCCTCTCCGCCGTCCCTAGTCCCTATTGCAGCCACTGGTGCTTGTCGCCTCGCCGGGGTTTGTTCTTCTGGCCACGGTGGCAACCGGCCCGCGCTCGCCCTTCCCCCACCTATTTAAGGAGCCCCGAGATTTCCTCTCATCATCAGCCATCACCTCCCTCTCCCAATCACCCCCCCGAGCAAAGAACTCGAGCCGAGGCCTCCTTCTTCCTCCTCTCCGGCCACGGCTCCGCCATTCGGCCCCCTCCTCCTCGAGCTCGCTCCAGTGCTTCTCCGACTAAACCAAGCACATCAGGGAGCTCCCCTCCTTTCCCTGGTCCTACCTAGCCCCTCTCCCTAGCCTATCCTCGCCGGAGTCACCTAGCTCGCCGACGCCCATGGCTCTGCTCCACCGGAGACGAAGGGCGCGTCTCCGTCCGGCCACCATTCACGGAGCTGCGGGTACGGGCGGGTGCGCCATTGTGCGCCCGATCCATCTCCGCCGTCTCCCAGCACCGCCGTGGCCTTCTCGCCGCCGTTTCATCACCGGTGAGCCCGCCGTGCTTTGTCTCTTCCTCTCTCCCTTTAAAACCGGCAAACAGGCCCCATCCATCAGCCGCAGTAAGGCCGCCCGAAACGTTTTCTGAGTGAAAACGGTTTCTGGTTTTGCGCCTTCGACGTCAGCCTCTCTGAGGTTTTTCTGAAATTGTTTTTATTCAATTTTAAATCCAGTTTGACCTCAACTTTGACCTTGAATAACTCCTAAACTACAAGTCCAAATGAACTGATTCTTTTTGCATTATTTTTCTTTTGAGCTCCTCTATTTTCTGGCAGAATTTGATATTTTTATCTTCTGTCTAGAATTTCTGCACCGAAGTATTTGCTTTATGGTATATTCTTAAATACTTGCAAAATATTTTCAAAGTGTTTGTGGTGAGTTGGTGAAGACCAGGAGCTCTTCCCCTCTCTTTTGGAGCAAGGCAAGCCACACCCTCCATTTGCATGATTGCAATGCAATGTCATGGTTATTTGAAATAAATTTGCTTAATATTGTATTATTTAGAAATGATTTATTCATGGCATTATGATTAGATATATGGGAGTTTTCTACTGCCATGATGATGATGCTTGGATATTTAGGACTAATGCTTTGCAGATTGAGGATAACCTATTGTTCGGAATCACTAGTAGTAGTAGCCATGCTTTATTCATGATCATTTTGAATATGTTGTTTTTGCAGTTCATTATGCTTGGATGGATGTTGCCATGATTTACATCGCAAGTCAATAGCTCATATTGGAGTAACAGTTTTATCATAGCTATGCCATGGGGATAAATTCCGTCATTCCGTTGGTCAGGTGCCACCGAACCGAGCTCACCAGTGCAGCCACACTTGCCTGGATGGGGAGGCCCTAATTCGGTCTATTGTCATGCCTCTCGCCGGTGCCTCCAACTAGGGAAGGTTATGTGCTCGCGCTGCCCTGGCCCGGTGGGCGGTCATAACCTTGTGTGCCCAAGTTGTGTTGTACCCGGGTGTCCCCGTTTGGGACGAGTTGTTTGTTTGGCCACGACGGTGGCAGGCACAGAGGTGGCGGATGTCACGAGTTGACATCAGGGGCCACCCAGGACATAGCCCAAAGGGGAGTTTGTCGGGAGTGGCCAGGAGAGTGTCATGCAATAGATTGGTTTTGTCGGAATGTCATTGGTCCACCCGAATGGGAGCCCGAGGCCATGAGTTCCGTAGTGTGGGTACAGTGTACTAACCTCTGTAGAGTGTACAAACTATCGATAGCCGCATCCTCGGTCATGGACACAGTTCGTTGTAGGTCACACCGTTCGATCAACACTCACAATGACGGAAATGACTTATACTATGATTTATTATTGTAAGTAAGTAACAGCTTGGCAGGATGTCGATGATGATATTGGGATGATCTTGAGGATGGTCACTTAGGATATGGTGTGATCATGCAGTAATCACGAGGAGGTATTGATCACGAGGTGATCGAGTTGATATGTTGCTTGGCCGGGTAGCCAAGAGTGAGATGGTTTCCCATGATCATTATGGATGGGTTATCAGTGGTTCTGGTCTGACTATGTTAGCTTGGGTAGCTTCTCTCTTCCATCTCATAGTAGTTGGTAATAAGTTAACTTGATAACGCTATGTTGTTGTTTTGCCTTGATGCTTTTGGTTGTTGTGAGCTAGCGAGTACATTCAAAGTACTCAACTGGCTTATCATGCCAGTTTGCAGGTGATGTCATGATTGATCTCTTGATGTGGTGTATGTTCGTGTGAGCTAGGCCGTGTCCCAGCCAGAGTCCCTGTGGAGTGGAGATCACCACTATCCTCATCGTTCCGCTGCTACAAGTGGTTCCGCTGCTAGCATAGAACTATCTTAGCAGGCGTAGCATCGCCGTGCAGTTGTAACCCTTGGTAGGAGCAAACCTTTGTACCTTTATCCTTTGTAATAAAGCTGATTTGTTCTATGCCAAGCAGTGCCGTATTCCAGAAGAAATTTCTGGGCTGGAATACGGGGCGTTTCGGTCCCTCTGAGCCGGGGTGCCACATCTCAGGAACATTTCCGTTTGTCTCTGAAACTTTTCCGGTGATCTCCGAAACTATTCCAGTGACTTTCTCTCACACTCCCTATCTAGAATTCAGCAGATAGATGACCCTTAAGCATGTGACCCAGTAGGTTCGGTGAAGTATAGACATGACCGGAACACTTTCCGATCAATGATCAATAGCGGAACCGTGGACACCCATATTGATTCCTATAGCCACACGAATGAATATTCGAGTGAACCTCTAGTTGCCGTTTGCTATTCCTGTTGCTTCGTGATATGTTACAAACACCCGAGATGAGACTTATCGGCATCCCCGTGGATCAACAACTTGTCCACTATGCCAGTTACCTCATTACCAGTTTTGTTCTCTTTTCTCGTTTCCGTGTTCCGGCATCCATGTGATCAAATCACATTGTGTCTGGCCAGACGATGATGGATACCGTAACACCGAGAGGGCCCAAAGAATATCTCTCCATCATCGGAGGAGCAAATCCCAATCTTGAGCTATCAAGTTACTTGTCATACTTTTTCATGAACCCGTAAGCCGCCGTATTTGCCACCCATTTACAGATGACGTTTAACAAACCCCAAAGTTCATGAAGCAAGCATGAAGAAACTCGATACTCTCATGGTCTAAGGAATTATGCAAACGTTAACTTTCTCTGTGTTATTAACCATTAACTTGTGACGAAAGTATGTCGTAGCATAACATCAATTCGGGTCGATTCAACACAAGTGTTCTCCTAACATTGTGCCCTCAAAAGTTGCCTGGCATAGACATGCCCATGATCAGGAAAACGTGATCATCATGCAATACTTGAGCTAGTCTTAGAGGCCAGACTAGGAATATATTTTACTGTTTATTATTCCACACGTGCATATGAGTTTTCCTCCGAGCCTCGTGGTTATTGCAGACTCGAGAACCATAGCAGTTATAGCATGGAATATAAACATAATTACGAACATGGAGATAATAATAAAATTTATTATTGCCTCTAGGGCATATCTCCTACATCCACCACCAAGTTGCAAGGTCCCAAGCCACATCATAGGTGCACCAAGCACAACTGTCATCCATGCCTTCTTGCAAGCCTCTCTCCAAGGAGAGCTAAACCAATCCTTCAACCACAATTCGCCAAGAACCACGCTCGGCCAACTTCACATAAGCATACTGCCTTGCCAACATAGAAGACAAAGACCATGACCATTCTTGAAAAGTAGAAAAGCTTCATGAGTGTCACACTTAAACTCTCCGCTCCCCAACAAGGCCTTCACAAGATCTACAAGTTCTACTCCCACAAGGTTTGTATCCTCTTCATCAAAGAATAAATGAATTGCAAGCTCCCATGATTTTCGCAACTCTTCATCCGCACATGAGATGCAAGTGAACCGCGTACCATTAGGGTCATTTTCACTTTCCACCGTGTTCGGTCTGGAGGGGAGCTGTCATGAGCCGGTCCCCCCAGGCCCTCGCGTGCAGTAGTACGGTCAAGAGCATACCACTAGGGCACCGTGATGTCTACTACGCTCTTATATTCTTGTAGACACTTATTGGGTGTAACAGCCCGAGACTAATTCTCTAGTGTCTTTCCGTAATATAATTATTATAGTTGCGGTAATTGTTTATTCGTTGCATTCATCATGGCATCATCCATGTTGCATCAGCAGTCCGTTGCCATCGTACCAGATTTATCCGGGTGTTTTTCTAAAACTTATAGCTATTTGTAGTTTGCCACTTCTCCCGAAGAGGTAAACATATCCTTTTGTCGTCATTGACCTTTCTCAGACCAACCGGACACTTGCACGTGACCACGAGATCATTTAAAAATTATTTTATAAGTGGGGATTAAACGTTCTTGAAATGAGTCAGAAGTTTGCGTGTGGTCTTAGTATTTTATATAGAGGCTGCACGTTGAATGTCGTTCGATTCGGAGATCGTTTCATGCCCGAACGGTTAAACCTATGAGGCACTATAGCCGGATTAAAATAGTAATTGTTTTTTCCTAAATAAAATGTCTAATCGGCAGCCCACTTCCCTCTCTTCTAAATCCTAAAACCCATCCAAATACATCTCCAAATCTTAGCCCAAATATCACCTGCTACTTATAGCAGATGAACCCCTACCAAATTTGGACCAAGAACCCTAAATTCTAGGGCTCCTGTCCCATCCGCCGCCGCCACTTCTCCCACCTCGGGTTCCCCATCACACCACCCGCCATGGCCACCTCAAACTACATGGAAGCCGCCATCTGTGCTCTCTAGCTTGCCGCCGCTGACGTCGGCCGTCGCCAGGAACGCCGCCTCCGAGTCGCTCTCCTCCAGATCTGGCGATTCCCGGTCATCCCGCTGCCTCGCGGGAGCCATCCGTCGTGCCACCATCACCATGCTTGGGATCGAGCAGGACATGCTCGATCCACCGCCACTCGCTTGTCCCGCTCACAAGCAGCGCCTGGATCGGCCCAGCCCAGCACGTCCTCGCCCAACACCAAGCCAACCCAATGTGAGCCAGCCCGCCTCTTCTGCCGCCCTGTGCGATTTTGCTCGCAGTGCCCATGCCTGTTCGGCCCAGTTGCTCTAGATTCGGCCCGACCATGTTTTTTTAGCTGCAGCGATTTTAGCTTTTATCCAGGGAATTGCAGTTTTGCAGAAAAACCCCTAGACTTCATGCTTATAATAACTTCTCAACCGTGCATCGGTTTAAAAAAATTTATATATGTAAAATGCTTAGATGTTCATGTAGATTCATAATATGCAACTTTCAAACATGTTAATTTTTTTTAAATTGTTGTTTGCATGTAATTTGCATAAATAACTTGCTAGAATGGTTTAATTCATAACTAATTAACCGTAACTTGGTTTAAAATATATTATATATGTAATTGGTCCAGAAAATCACATAGATTGCGATGATGCACTTACTTTTCATGTTTAATAAATGTATAAAATAATGTTTTGGTCAGAACTGAAATTATCTAATAATTTGCATATGAGGCATTCCGGAAATTATATATGTTGTTTCCGGTTTCATTTAAAATGCCTAGATAGGTAGTTCACTTACGTTCCACCTCTTGCCATGTTTGACAACATTTAAACTTGTTGAGTACATAAATGGGATTGAACTTAATAATTGTATGTGGAGTTTCGTCAATATGCAACTCATTGCATATTGAGCTTCACTTAATGTGTAGTATTTATTGTTGCACCTTGCCATGCCATGCATCTTTAACTTGACATGCATCATTCTTGATTGTGCATAATGCCATGAATATGTTATAATTGTTTACCGTCTCATTTGCTTCTTTCCAGTTTTGCTTCTTTTCGTTAGCTTCGGAAATGATACGGTATGCGAGGATTTATTCGACTATAATTTGTGGATTCGATCTTCTTCAAAGCGGGAGCCCAGGCAAGAATGATCATTACGTTGGATACCATTACTAGCTTTGCTTGCTAGATGTCTCGATGCTATCATTTGGTCTCGCTACCTACCACTTGTTTGCAAGCCTCCGATTTTGCCATGATATAGCCTCTAACCTCCACCACCTATGCAAACCTTTGTTTGGCTATGTTACCGCTTGCTCAGCCTCTCTTATAGCGTTGTTAGTTGCAGGTGTAGGTTGTTCCATGTTGGGACATGGATATCATGGGATATCATTATATCATGCTTATTTAATTAATCTTGACTATACACTTGGTAAAGAGTGGAAGGACCAGGCCTATGCCCCGATGTTTTGTTCCACTCTTGCCGCCCTAGTTTTCGTAATACTGGTGTTATGTTCCTTGATGAGCACTCCTAACGTGTGTGGGGTTTATGGGGCCCCCTTGACCCCTTTATCTAGCATTAAACTTTTCCAGCGAGGCCCAACATTGGTAGTAAAATTTGCCAACATAAAACTTGCATAGGGAGTGATCAACCTGAGGTATCTTTAAAATAATTGGGGCCAGCGCTCGAGAAAAGCGTTGGTCCAAAATAGAGCAGCTTGTATTGCCGCCTGGGGCAACTCGGGATTTGGTACCTTAAAAAACTTTACCTCCATAAAACTTTAACCGACTGCAAAAGATTATTAGCCCTCCAACATAATAATAATCATTGCTTCAAGTTTATGTGTAAAAATTTATAATGAATAGCTTTTCAATCGCTACAGTTGATATTATTGTATATGATCCTTTGGGATCAGCAAAGACTTCAATTAATTACATCTATAGCACATTAAAAAGTGCAACTCAATTCAGTTTCAACAGCAACAACACCAAGATAATTTTAAACATGGGATTTAGACACCGTAATAAAATCAGCAAACATTAGCATAGATAGAAGGCAAAAAGTTGCACACTGTGTTAAAATTTCAGATTTTTTTGAGGTTCCAGTAAGCCATGAAAATTCCCACAAGCTCAACAATGTTGCAGTAATTGATAATCTAGCAACCATAATGTAAACTAATCATGCTAACGGTAAAAGAGTATCATAGTTTCCATGGGCATGAATCGAAGTTCAAGGTCGAGCCCCACGTGTACAATGCACATCTTCATCATTTACTTTTTTTTACTTATGGTTTATTTATTTATTAAAAAAAGTAGCTAAAATGAACCATATAAAAAAACTAATTATCGGGTTGCCTCCCAATCAACGCTCTCTTTAAAGCCATATAGCTAGGCTTGTAGTGCTCATTCCATTTGGATCCCATGGGATCTGAAAGCTAGTCATTATAATAAAAAATTTAAACCAAAGTAGAGAGCACCAGTAACATATAACATACAATTTTGAAGTCTTACTCTCTTCCTATGCATTGGCATTTCATATAAGAATAAATCATAGTTGATGGCTGAAGACCAATGCATCTTATAAGTAGTTGATTGCCTATAATACCTACCACCACCGCTATCAATTCCCTCCATCTGCATCATTATTTTTTTCCAAATTGAAACCAGGGAATTAAACCCCATCACCCCCTTGAACCGATTCCCTCAATTAAACATCTATTTCCTCTAATTAATACCCCCATAAGAAACTCATGGACCAAATACTAGCCATTGGAATTCATCGTCCAGTCTCCCACTCCACTCTAGAAAAGCTACACCTGAGTGTGTCACTTTGTTCCTTTCACAATCTTCCTCCATTCCTCTTCACAAATCTTCTCTCAAAATGCACTCCACAACTTAAGTCGTGGTCATCTTTCTCGGCTCCCACAATGCATTCATCGCATTGGTATGTCGCTTACGGTGAGCTCCACTTTGATTCCTTGGACCTTCTACACCCTGTGGATGTCGCCTACCTCCTAGACAAGGTTCTACACCTTCTCGTTGTCGTTAACCATGCGCACGATGGACCGTGCCACAACCACCGCTCGAGACCAATGCTGCCATCACCCGGGGACTCTCCTAAAGATTCCATCCACATCACGGGTTTCGCCAAGCTTCCAGTCATTGTCCTACATCATCTGATGCTCCAGAGATCGACTACATCGACGCCATCCTTGATTCTCATCATCGTTAGTCTTGGCATCTCCGTGTTTTCGTCAAACCAGTGACTTCTAACCACTTTCTGACATCTAGTAATTGTAGATGAACCCCATGGATAGACCCACGCTGATAGTTTTTGCATTAGTTCAATTGGTTTCAAATCTAGGTTTGAATATGTTGAATATGATGCATATGAATCTATAGTTCAGATTCTTTGAACTTGTTTGCTACTAGTTTATTTTTAGTAGTGTCATAGAATTTTCTAGAATTGTTTTATGTTCTATTTTAATTATCAAAAATAGATTTATGTTCTTATTTGAGTTGATAATTTTTGGTACAGTATATAGACCTGTGTAGAATAATTCTATGCTATGTTTGATTTGTTTAATTATGGATTATTTCTTGTTTTATTTTTTCAATTTTTGTTTAGGTTGAAGTTATCTTATCACTGTTTTATAAGAGTGTTTGCAGCCCATGTAGCTTGTCTGGTTTTGTAGATTAATAATGCCATCTCTAGGTTTGTTTTAGTTTCGTTTAAATTCTATGTATTTAGCTTAGTTTTCTTTATACTAGATGTCATATGAAATGCTTTATTGCTTTAGAATAGATCCATTGTTGTTCCTTGACGTATAGAACTAATCATAAACCTAGGCCAAGTCATGTTTTGCTGTAAGATAATTGTTTAGTTATCTTTCATCATAGTATTGGTTTAGCTCTTGCTATTAGTTGTTATGGTTGTTGTATGGATTGTAGTTACTATTTAACCATTATATATACTTATAGTTATCTAAATATTTATTTGTGGTTAATTATTACTTTTAATTATGCCATGTTGTTTCTTGTGTGGTTAAAATGCCTAGGATGGTTTTATTATTTCATGTATTTCCATGCCATGGTAGTGTATGTTCAAATTTGATATATATCTCGCGCAAGGGTATAATGGGCAATAGTAGTGGTTAGTTTCCATAGCTCATAGTACAACATTAGTCTTGTTGGCAAAGCTTTGCTTAGCCATGATAAACCTAGACCCTGCCAATTCGTTGAATCATCTATACTTACCTCTCCATCGTGCTACCCCTTTTTGGAATCTCCATCTTGATCAATATCTTGCTATCTCATCACTCTCATTTTTTATTTGGATGTTATTTAACATTATTTGCTTGTTGATTTACCGTGCTTCAGCGTTACAATGAGTAGGAGGTGATTGGATCTGGGAAGAGCACTACCAGGAAGAGGAAGGTGGAGGAATCATCAATGAAGCCATGCTCTCTCTTTGATCATGCTTATCCAATGTTTTAAATGTTGCATTATATTTTATGGTTTATAAACATGCATAATATTTAATCTCATAGCTAGCGGGTTGATTGACACTTTACCATGATCTGCTTGTCGCCTGTTTTACTTGACTCGTGAGTAAAATTATATAGTATTTCTGGATAGAGTAGAAATGCTTAGTCATGCTCAATAATCTATAGGTACTTTGCTTGGCCTCTTCAGATCAGTTGAATGATCTTCAGATCAATGATTCTTTGACACTTGCTATTGAGCTCGCTGAGCTAGGCTGGTTGGCCAGTTGTTGGTTCCTCTAATCTCTTCTATTCCAGGTGAAACTTACCATCTAAATTGGTGCGGGGGACAGCTAAATCAAGGATTGAAGGGGCGATTGGGTACCCTTCAGGAACTGAAGGGAGCAATCCGTTTTCCATGCCATATGAGGCCTAATATGTCTTCAATTTAAAGATTGTGACAACCTATACAACCACATGCTATATGGGCCCTGCCTTGGTTAAGTAGCTAGTTTACCCTTACTGTGGTTATTGCCATACTGCTGACGGGATAGCTACCCCGCGGGAAGTATCCTCGGCACAAAGGGGTGGGGGGCATACTGTGAACAATGGTTACTTCCGTGTTGAAATCTAGTGGGCATGTCACAGTAAGTGTGGCCTTTTGAAAGATCTCGTCATGATGTTTACCAGGGTACATACACTGAGTGTAGTGGTAAAATGGATTGATCGTGACATGTTGGTAAAGTGTACAACCTCTACAGAATGTAAAACTATTCAAATAGCCATGTCCACTGTCATGGATGGCACAAAAATCTTTGTTGATATACATGACATATCTTACTACTTCCCTCTTTGCCCCTGATGTTCGATCCGATGAAGAGCGTGAGTTGGTCGAGGACCCATGTTTTTGTCAAAAACCTGCCTTTATCAAACCAATTGTGTTATTGCAAACAAAAGCAGCTTTTATGCAAATGAATCATATAGCCTTCCTTTGAAGCCACATGTAGCTAATAGGTCTCCTTTGAAGGAGGCATGTTGAGTACGCAATGTACTCATGGCAATACTTTTTTTGTACTTTCGAGTTCAATGAAGACGAGGGTGTCAACTAAGACTGCTATGATGACCTAGAGGAGTGAGGCCACGTGGACTACATCGACTGCATGTGGCTGACATGGAGTCACTACGCGTTTTACTTTCCATTGCTTTCTGATTGTAATAAACGTCATGAAACATTTCTCTATGTATGCCTTGTGGCAAAAAATATTCATACATGTAATACGTTTTAAATGGTCTGCAATAATATCATTTCATTGTCTCGTCAACATGATCCTAGGTTGACAAGGATACACAAGGGGGTCTGGAAGTTTGTTCCGGGTTCCCACAATAGCCAATTGTCCAAAATAAATTATTCATTGATTATGATCTTGATAATTAAGACTAGTAATCATAACAATCTCAAGAGAACAAAACAATTATGTCTATATCCACATTTTCTAAAGAAAGAACATAGTGGCATTTGATGTTCATTAGTTGAGAGATATCAAGCAATGATTTCATACTTATGATAGTAGCATGATTCGTAAGATGTCACATGTATAGAAATTCTAGTGTTTGATCTGTATTTAATTTACTAGCCAAACAATCATGTTTCAATTAACTTCTCATCTAGCAATAAATCTCTTATATCACTAGGTAATTAATTAAAACAAAGCCTCAAGACATTTTACAAGTTGTTCAAAACTTAATAGACGGAAGGAAGTGGAATTGGCTCAATAAAAAAAGATAGGCCCTTTGCAGAGCGAAGCAGAGATTCTCATGCATATAATTTTGTGTTTTAATTTATGAAAAGGGCATCATCTTTGAACTTTGTTGATAGCTACTAGAATTTTTTTAATGAATAAGTTAATAAACCAAAGCATATGAGCTCTACATCGCCCTCCTAGTATTGCCAGCATTTTTTCTTCGTTGGTGGATCTTTGCCCGCTTCTTTTTGTTTGGCTTCTTTCCCATAACATGGTTCACCTCCCTCATTTTTCTTTCATTTTGTTTTGGTGGGGTTGTTCACACGTCTTTTCCCTTGTATTCATTTTCTCGCTGGTACCATTATGAAAAGTTTGTGGAAAACCACATATGCCACAATTCTTCAAGAATGAATGATGAAAAATAGTTTTAGAAGGTTTCACTTGTAGTGACGATGACAATTTACTTGGAATGCTGTTTGTCTGCTATATATTGGTAGGTATGGTGGACACTCATGGAAGAAACTTTGTCTCAAGGATTTGGATGTACAAGAAAACATACAATGCTTAGTACGGGAATGGCTAGCAATAAGGAAGAATTTAAGACCAACATACAAGACATGCAATATCACGAGTCTGAATTATCTCCCTCTTGATATATTCAATCTACTACTATATAAAAATATTAAATATGCAACAATTATCCTATCATGCTCATCAAACCATTGCTAGTGTTCTCTTCAGCTTAAAATTTTAAATGAAGGAAGTCAAAGTGTCCAAGGATCATAACATTAAGTTCTACCATCAATTGCTCAAGTATTTTAAAGGGAACATCTCAATCCCAATCAAACATAAAAGCAGTGACTAGAATAAATTAAGGACAATTGCCAAGTACTCAATCGTAATACTTAAAGAACAATAGTAATGAAAAAAATTAGAAGATGAATATACCTCTAAGTAGTAGTTCATTTAGTTTCACCATCCCATACATTCAAGCACGATGTCTTTTCCTTTTCCAAATCCTAATCAATATTGAATGCCATAATAACATTTATCACAACATCTTACTCTAAAAAGATATAAGTGGAGCACATAGAGTAACAACTCCATATAAGCTACCTCCCAGAGTTCATGAATTTATAGCAGTACCATAGTCCACCTTATAAGCATGATAATTTTTTATTATTGAAAAGTAAAAACTGATGCTCCAAGAGATTACTCATAATATGATGGCAAATAAAAAACATAGGCCCAAGATAATCATACTAGAAATTTTAGGGGGGGGGTGCCATGGGTATCCCCAAGCTTACGGTTTTTCTAGTTCTTTTTTCTTTTCCTCGTCATCTTCATAATCACCTTACACCATAAAAAAAATTAGCTCCATAAAAGTTTTACCGCCTGCAATATTGTTAGCTTTCCACACAAACAATAATAATAATATCCTCAAATTGATGACTAAAAATGCATGATAAATTACTTTTAAATAAATTGGTATAATGGAGATAATATCTTAAAACATTAATGGTTAGTAAAGATTTCAAATAACTCTATCATGTATAATTAAAAAGTGCAATTTAATTCATTTTCAGCAGTGACCTGGAGCAAGATTAATTTAAATAGAGGGCTTACACTTCGAAATAAATTCGGGAAAAATCACAAAAAGATGACAAAAGGTGCACGCTTTGTAAAAATTTAAGATTTTTATGTCATTCTAGTGAGCTGTGGGAAATTCCAGCAAAATAAGGAATGTTGCAGCAATTAACAATCTACCAACCCTAACGCAATATGTTGGTGCTAATGGTAATTCTTGGCACCTTATTTAATAAATAACATAGAATAATTAAAAAAATTATTTTTTATTATTGAAAAGTTTAAATGATAAAAGTGCTGCATTGTTTCCAAGGGCATCAATTGAAGTTTAATGTCGAGCCCTACATATCCAATGCACATCGTTCTCAACTACTCTTAGTTTTTTTCTTAGGGTTTATTTATTTATTAAAAAGAGTAGCAAAACTGAACGAAATATAAAATACCAACAACCGGGTTGCCTCCCAGTCAACGCTTTCTTTAAAGTCATATAGCTAGGCTTGTATTGCTCCTTCCACCAGGATCCCATGGGATCTCAAAGCCACTCATTATAATTTAAATTTTAAACCAATGTAGACATCACCACGTAACATATAACATATAATTTTGAAGTCTTACTCTCTTCCTATGCATTGGCATTTCATATAAGAATAAATCATAGTAGTTGTTTGAAAACCAATGCATCTTATAATTAGTTGATTGCAATTTAAATATATTGGAAACATAGAGGAGGCTTTTATAGTTATATTTTCCTCTCTCATAGTAATTGCAAGCAATAGGAATAAATTCAACAATATAGCTGCCACTAGAATCATTATGAGCACAAGCCAATTGCATATCAACATTTTTTAGTTTTCTCATCAACCATAGAATCATTCTCATAGGCGGCCATAAAAGAAACAAATTCCTCAATTTGTTCTAGGTCATAGATTATGTTTATCGATTCTAAAAGAAGCAATTGTGGATTCAGGATTATTCTCACATTGAAATGCGAAGTGCCTATCATGTTGTTGAGAGCAATAATTTTTATCATATAGTTCACACATGTTTCTAGCAACAACATCCAATACTTTTATCATGCCTTTCATAAATTTTATTTTCTTAGACAAGTGATATTTCACAAATAATTCATATTCTCCTAAAGTTCTATGAAACATCAAGCTATTAGTAGGTTTAGTAACAGCCATAGCATATATTGTTTCAAGAGTGTGCAAATAAAAAGAATCTTCATCCATAGAGGTTTTAGGAGATCCCTCAACTCTATTCATAGCAAGCATTTTTCTGTACTTTTATTAATAAAAAATAAAAAAAATAGTTAGTAGCAAAGCAAACAAGTGCAAACGAGAATGTTAAGCCTAGATCTATGCTCCGTGGCAACGGCACCAGAAAGAGCTTGATAACCCTTAAGTGGAAGGGATTATTTTAGCATTTTCAATGTGTAAGTAATGAGTGTCAAACCATTGGAGCTAGTTGGTAAGCCTCCTATTATCACTAGTTATATATGCCACTTATGAAACCTTCTATGCACTTTAAATGTCTACTTTACTAGCACTCATGTTAATATGAGTTTTTGTAAATTCTACTTTAAATATAGATGAAAATCAATTATAATAAGGCGTGGAATTGTACATAGGCAACCGGATATAGTAATGAAAAAGGGTGCACATACTTGTTACAATTAATATGAGGGAGAGGCCTATGCTTAGCACGCCGCAATACCCATGGTTCATGTGCTAATTATGATTGAATCCCCAATGACCAACCTGGCTATCTATTGGAAATAATTAAGGTAAAAACCCAACCATAGTTTTAAGTTCTTTGGCTCCCCTATAATTCCATATGTCGTGAATTCGGAGTCGGGGGATTTGGTTTATGTCTCTCCTGCATCCCCTCCATCCTTCACCTTGACACATTCCAACCCTTATTGTGTTTATCTAATGTACATGTGCATCCATCCACTGGCACAAAGGATGGCATCATATTAAAACATACAATTCGTACCAATCATATTAGATCACCAACGCCATAAGGACAAAGCAAACTACTCAAATATGATAGAATAAATACAATAAATCATTGGGAAACAACCCATTGCATTCAACACCATGTCTTAGTAGGGGATTACAGTGGTTTTACAATGGTGAAACCACCGGACGAAGGGTGAAGATGGTGATGGAGATGGCGATGGAGGTGATGGCCGTGCCCGACGGCACTCCGGCGCCGCCGAAAGAGAGGGGGGAGGGGGCCCTCCTTCTTCTTCCTTGGCCTTCTCCCCTGCAAGGAGGGGTGGTTATCCTTTGGTTTTCATGGCTATGGAGGTTGGAGACCGAGAGCCCCCCCCCCCCCCCC
Source organism: Elymus sibiricus (assembly GCA_039707655.1). Lineage (NCBI taxonomy): Eukaryota > Viridiplantae > Streptophyta > Magnoliopsida > Poales > Poaceae > Elymus > Elymus sibiricus. The sequence continues at coordinate 26,632,866 of CM077672.1, forward strand.
CCAAAGATTAGATCGTAACTTTTTGGGGCGGCTCTCTTTGTTTTGACTACTGGATCACCGTCATTGTTTTATTAATTAACGGAGATCCCCAACTCCAAAAAATTCGAGAACAATCGTGTGCGATCCTTACATCGGTGCTAAGATTTCCTCCAATGGGCACCTTCTAGAAAAAATATAGGGTGTCGGTGCACCCCCTGGTGCACACAGGGCTGGGTGCTCCCCCCTGGTGTGCCAGCACCCGTTGGGTCTCCTCCGACTCCTGTTTCACGTGGCTTCTAGATCCTTCTAAAAAGTTCTGCATGAATTTTCTCAGTTTTTTCTCTGTTCGGTAAAATACCTGGAAAATTGTAACTTTACAGAAGGAATACGAACCTGTCCGAGTAGGAAGAGTCCTAACCTCAGAATCATGAGACATCCTATCCCCATAGGCAGAGAGAAGGATTTTTGGGACATCCAATCGGTGAATAAGAGCGTATCCGACTAGCTGCCTGATCTGCTCGAGAAGTGCCCGCTCACCGAGCAGAAAGAATCCCAAGCTCGGTATTCTGAGACATCCTTTCTCCATAGGTGGAGAGAGGGATTTCTTGGTCATTGCAGAATACGAGCCTATCCAAGCAACTGCCTGAGCCACTCGGGAAATGTCCATTCACTTAGTAGGAATAATCCCGAGATTGGTACTCCGAACCATACTTTCTCCATAGGCGGAGAGAGGGATTTTTGGGGCGCCTAATTTGAGAATATGAGCCTATCCGAGTAGCTGCCTAAGCTACTTGGGAAGTACGTGCTCTCCAAGTAGGAAGAGTCCCAGGCTTGGTATTCCGAGCCATCCTATCCCCATAGGCAAAGAGAGAGATTTCTAGGTCATCTAATCGGAGAATACGAGCCTATCCAAGGGACTGCCTGAGCCGCTCAAAAAATGCCCATTCACCGAGCAGGAAGAATACCGAGAGCAGTACCCCGAACCAGCCACTCCCCATAATCGGAGAGAGGGACTGGTGGATTGTCTAACCGGACAATGTGAGCCAATCCGAGCAGCCGCATGAGTTACTCAGGAAATGTCCGTTCTCCGAGTAGAAAAATCCCGGGTTCAGCATTCCGATGCATCCTTTCTCCATTGGCGGAGAGAGAGATTTTTGGGTCATCTAATCAGAGAATATTAGCCTAGCCGAGCGATTGCCTGAGCTGCTTGGGAAACGCCCATTCTCTAAGTAGGAAGAATCCCAAGCTCGGTATTCCGTGACGTCCTATCTCTATAGGCGGAGAGAGGGATTTTTGGATCATCTAATCGGAGAATACGAGCCTGTCCGAGCGAGTACCTCAGCCGCTCGAAAAGTGGTCGTTCTCCGAGTAGAATGAGTTCCACGCTCGGTATTCCAAGACATCTTATCCCCATAGGTAAATAGAGGGATTTCCGGGTCGTCTAATCGGAGAATAAGAGCATATCCAAGTTGCTGGCTGAGCTCCTCAGGAAGTGCGCGCTCTCCGAGTAGGAAGAGTCCCAGGCTCAGTATTCCGAGAAATCCTATCCCCATAGATGGAGAGAGTGATTTTTGGGGTCGTCTAATAGGAGAACTAGATGATACCCGCGCGTTGCTGCGGGAACTGTAAACAAATAATTTGATGTTTAAAAACATGAGAAAGTTTATGAAACATGGTATAAGTTGATGATAAAGAATTTTGTTTGAAAGAAATATTGTTTGGAGTATGCATCTAAAGAAATTTTGATGAAAAAGCTGAAAATGAGTGTGATTTTTGATCAGTTAATTTATTACCTTGGCAATGTATCAGCGAGGCGATATGAGACGAAAACAGGTGAGTAGAGACATCTCAACCTTTGGCTAAACGTAAAACAACGATAGCAACTACATATGTGCATTCATAAAAAAACATAGCTCGCATACAAAAATAAAACGCGAGTTCACTCATAATTTAATTTTCTATATAAAAAAAAGTCGCTTATAAATCATCATGTCCAATGTTGAGTAAATCAAGCTTCTCACTGGATCAACCATGTGCACTGTACTGCAGCCATTCACCAGAATATACTCAGGTAGCTCTGTGACCTGTGGGGGTCAAAAGAGACATGGACAGGAAGCGCAAGAGAATGGGAATGAGAAAAGACAGTCGTTTGGGCTTTCGGAATCAGACAATCACATTAACATCATGTGAAGTCTAGCCAAATGGTTGGACGAGGACTCATGCTAGACGTCTGGAGTGGATCGGATGATGCCAAGACATATACAGATAGCAAAAATAACCGAGGATTATGTGGCTGCCTGAGGGTGCATGAAAAAAATAGTTAATGGTTATTTGTGGCAGGTTGCATGCGCATGAAGAGTTAGTGGGAGCATGTGCATGAAGAGTTAATGGGAAAGCGTTTTTACATGATGAACCTACTTGATGATGTGGATTGGCTGCATGTCAAGATAAATAAGATAGTGAAGATGAATCTCTTAGATATATAGGATACGAGCCTATCCGAGTAGTTGCCTTTGCTTCTCGGAAAGCACGCGCTCTCCAAATACGAAGAGGCCAGGCTGGGTATTACTCACTACAATTCATATTACTTGTCGCTCAAACGGATGTATCTACACGTATGGATGGAGTACCAGAAATCCTATCCCCGTAGGCGGAGAGAGAGATTTGCTGTTTGCACGGTTTCCAAAATGCTCGTCACGTCATAGCGAGGAGCTTGTAGCCTAAAGCACATGTGGATGCCCCTACCAAAGTGAGGAAGTTGCAGCCCTGGCACTGGCTTGTCCCGCGAAGTCCGCTGCCGGATGACCCGATATAGGTTAGATCAATGACGAGCTGTAGTCGATCAGTTGAAGCGGTGTTGTCGATCGGTTAATGCAGTGTATTCAGCTCGATCGTCTATCCGGTGTGCTAAAGTAAACTGAGTCCTGCAGCTTTTGTTTTTTGAGGGAAGGTATGAGATTGCTAACCGGGCTTGCTGCTCGGTCTGCAGCTTTTGTTTTACGGCGACTTGATCCGTGGCAAAAATGATCTGCATGTTGCACGTCCTGCCTGCCTGCCGTTTTATTTTTTGAGAGGTACAACGTGGACGCACACACAATCAACACCGCACGTACGCACGCTAGGAGCTGATAGGAGGCGTAAACCTCTAGAGCACGGGACCACGTGCGTGTCTACTCGTCAACCTAGAAGAACCGTGTCCAGGTGCCAACCCTGGGGATCGATCCCGGGGTGGGTGGGGTGCCCAATCTGCGCCAGCGCGCCGTCCTCGTCCTGTCTGTCTTCCGATCCCTATGGGTTAGTGCTCCACGTTGATATGCATAGGCCACACATAGATATGGTTAGATTTAATCCACATAAGATAGAAAAGTCAAAGGACACCAAAGTAATCAATGAAAGGTGCAGGCAATGCGTTTGCATGCAGTTAATGGGCTTAACCGACTCCTGCGTGGCTTCTGGCTTGTACACGTGCAGGCAAGCTGCTTCTCTTTAAGCAACCGATAAGGATATATCACCATCGCAAAAAAAGAAAAGAAGATAAGGATAGATCACCATCACGCTTGCATCTCGGCCAAAGGCCTCGCCACGCCTACCGAATCTTCCTGGCGCTGGCTCCGATCTTGCTGAATCTTACTCTGATCGATCTAGTCAATTCGTCCTTCAACTAGATGACCCGTTGCACCACCGGCGCAAGTACCTGATTTGGTCCGGAATTTATTTGCTTACCAAGACTTTTCATTGGTAGCCATAGGTTTTACATAACATTTTAGCACACGATCCTTCTTGCACATAATATGAAACCAGGATTGAGTCAAAACTAAGGTTCCCCTTTACCAACACATGGGTTAAACTGAACTAAACCTCCCAAGAAAGTACCTTTAGCGAACTGAGCGTAGCTCAGATGATTAGGTTCCTTATGATGAAACCAACCCACCAGGGTTCAAGTCCTGGTGCTCGCATTTTTCTGGATTTATTTCAGAATTTCCGGCGATATTCGTTCAGTGGGAGGAGATGTTCCTGTCGACTACAAGGCGCCTATGGTGACTTCGTCAATCTCAAGATGTGACCCCGGCTCAGTATCTCGAAGGTGCTCATAGGGGTAGGGTGTGCGTGCGTGCGTTCATAGGAGTGAGTGTATGTGCGTGTATGTGGGCATCTACGATTGTACTGTGTTCAAAAAAAAAGGAAGTACCTTTAGACTAAATATACATTCAAAACACATACACGCCAAATAAACTGAAGTGCTGTCGAACGCATATTCGGCACGATGAGGAGGACGACGAGCACTAGATGCGCCCCCGGTGGTTGCTTTATATGTGACCGTGGGCCTCGACGTCCATGGTTGTGAGCTGGATGGCCGCCGGATGTCCGGTACACGAGGCATATGCGCCGTCTCCGACCAAAGAAAGTGTCAAACATGCCGCAAATAACCGTCACGAGCAACCTGGGAGAGGAACGCTAGAATTTTGTACCGTACCGGGAGGAAGGAAGAAAGCCCTGCGCCATCCGATCGGTGCATGCGGGGTCATCTGAGCTGCTCGCGGAGCCTCCCCTTAGGCGAACCGGTACTGGCCATGCCCGTAGCAAACTTAGGCCGTGGCCCAAGCCTAACTAGTTGCGGCGCTCGGGCCAAGCCGCGAGGCCAAGGGGCGTGGGTGGGCCAAGAGGACCGGGGCCCGAAGGCAAATGATCCTGGTTTATTATTATTATTGCCGGTATTTTCAACCAGGAAAATCCAAACAATCTAGAAAACATCATAAATGCCCTAGGAAATGCTGAATATGACAAAAACTCTAGAAAAATAGGGGGAGGAACAAAAGGATAAGGGAAATATACCTGGATGTCAAGAAAAAATGTGAGGGCCCTCAGGGGACTCATTTTTCTCTTTCCCAGGGTATTTTCTGTATCTCCCCCTCTCTTCGGAGATCACCCCGAAATTTCAGAAATCCCCAACAAATAAGGAAAATACCTTGGGTGTGAGGAAAGACAGGGAGACACCATGTGACCTGCTTTCCCCACTTTCAAGCATATTTTTTGCCCTGGCATCCCTATCTTTCTGAAGTGAAGGACCATTCATCTACCTCCGTTCCAAAATATAGTGTGTCCTCGGTTTTCACGCTTCAACTTTGACCATAAATTTGACCAACGAGACCGACTGCGGCGGGGGCAAAAATTATACCAGTGAATGAGTGGAGGCTGCTCATTGGTATCACAGATGTTGTATCGTCAGTGATGCATTTGGCGTACTATCTGGCTCATCCCATTCATGTGGATTTGACTAAGGCGCCAGTGTGGACATTCAGTGACGTCCGTTGAAATATATTACCCGCTTGTCCTTCTTTTTTTTGACGGGATATTAATTACCCGCTTGTTCTTATCGGTTAAGCAGGTAGGGTCTCGCCTTTTCTTCGGTGGGTTTTGATAGAACGATCTAGCTTCATTTATAGAAACTATAAACAGAATACGTTAGATCGAACAACAATGAAACAACAAAGTGCTGTGATAAAACATAAAGCAATAACAAAGTCCTTCGATGTCACGGTCTCTAATTTTTTTTCGTCATAGCAAATTTGAATACAATGCAGCGAACATTTACGCGTGTAAAAAATAGGCACGTAATAATATTATGAAAACATGAAGATTCCACTTCGCTTGAAACTAGTAAAAGTGCACGTGCAACGCACGTAATCTTATGAATTTCTTCGATGTTCTGATTACCTAAATCAAAAATTTATTCATAATAGTCGTCACAAAACATGTCATGTTTTCAAAAATGGGTGAAACTGAAATTTTATAACAATTTAAACTACAAATTTTGCAAACACTCTCAGCTAGCAAGATGTGTCCATGCCACTCTCAACTCGTCATCATGCAACTTTTGCCCTTCCTCTCGCCGCGGTTCATTTCCCCACCGCACCCCTCTTTCTGCCCGCACCCCTCTTTCTGCCCTTTGCACTGCATTGGATTTTCAGCATCTCCGCCAACTCGTTTCCGATCATCTGCCCTGAAGATTTGGAACTTCGTCATTCAAAGATATCCTTCAATATTTCATAGCATATTCAGGAAATCGCAAGTACAGTGACATATAGAAAGCACTGGCTCTGCCGCCCACGACTCGTTTCTCAGCACTTAAACGGCATGAAAAAAGTACAGTGACATATATAGAAAGCACTGGCACTGCCACCCACGACCATTTCTGACCACTTAAACAGCATGAAAAGAACGAAATGATAGAGAAGGCGAAATGTCTGTTCCTCCGCATCCTGTAGAATTCCTATCAAAGGGAATTTCCTACAGATTCCTCGATTCTCCTGATGAAATAAATGTGATAGGGGAGATATGATCCACATCAGCCATGCTGCAAAAGCAGAAAGAGTTGTTCAAAACATATAAACAAACACAACCTTCAGGAAACATGTGCCATATTTTTTTGAAGCGGAGGCAAAAGATTCTCCTCATCGATTAGTTAAGAAGAAAAGAACTGCCCAGTTAATTTACGAAAAACCGGGAGAAAACCAACACATTCAGACCATGAGCGAACTACTCACGCAAAGCATGAAGGGAGAATATCATATGGAAACCAACGTTCAAAGAAAACTTCGTGGAAACCATGTTTGAAAGTTTCCGTATGATATTTTCCCAAGCAATGGCAATCGCACATGCAGCCCACAAAACACTATCAACGCAGAACAACCGCAATCCGCAACAGTTGTACAACACAACGGGGCCATTGACGACAACACCTGAACAAAAGAAAAAGTGTCATTTGATACATACAAGGAATGCATGATAAGAGAAGACACCCACCAGTTTACTTAAGTGTACTTGGGGTACGTCTTAACTTTGTGCCCACGTAATTTGGCGCCTAGATATATCACCTGGATGATTCTGGTCTCTCGTATACCACATGCAAAGCAGTGGCGATATCAAGGAAATTGAATGTGCCACAGAATGTCGTTCAAAGCATTAGGGCCTCCTACAATTAAATTTCAGCATTGCATGGTCAGTTAATAATTAAAACATGTGAGTAGTTTGCTGCTGGATTGATGACAGGTTGCAATTGTGGACCCAAACAAGGAAATGTTGTAACAATATTTAGCTTGTTCTTCTCAACATACTCTGAAATTGTTTCACCAGGAACAATCTTAGCAACACTATATTTGAGTTGCCAACATAAATTGTTCAGGTTTGAACTTAGTCCTCACATGTTCCAACCATTTGTAGTTGCTAGGTAATTGTGGTTTAACTCTATATAAATAAATGTGCTAAGAATCAACAGAAAAAAATCATTTTTTAAGTCTTCGTGTGAAGAAATTAAAGTATATGCTTAGCTTCAGTAATTAAATTGCTACTGAATTCCATTGTTGTTGCAACTCACAGTTCTAACTTCTAACATTACTAACCTCATTCTCCATGCATAACCAACCTTCATGTAATCTAGTGGTGATGTATATGATAATAAAATTTGTTTGGATTCAGAGAACTCCACATTATATATCAATTTTGGTCACCTAAGTGCATGAGTGCACCATTTATAAAACTGGAATAAATTTGCATGAAATTTCCCAACAATAAATTACATTTGAAACAGTACAGAACGACTACAAGCTCTGTGTTGTTTCTTTGACACTAAACTACACTGATAGCTCACCACTGCAAATTGCTTATGATTTTGCAAAACTAACTTTATAATGATATACAGTAAGAGTGGTCAAAACCATCAAAATTATAAAAATTTGAAAAAATCTTACCCGATCTAGCAAGCTAATACTTGTAGAGGCTACTCTGTATAGAAACATTGCCATGCCAGCGCTTAATTCTCCAATCACTGACTCTGCATTTGAATCTCTCATATATATTAGTATTATAGTCTCATTAATCTTCTAGAAAAGAAAAGTAATGTTAACTCAAACCTTGAAAACTCAAGTAAAAATAGACAGACGTGGGCGATATTTTAAGCACTGATTCATGTAATAAAAAAGCATCGGAATTATCAAACAAATTGTTCTGATTCAAAAATTCATTCCTTCAAACACCTTTAAAATAACTCACGATACCTCCGCCAAGAAATAGCTTAATAAGATAGCCATCAACAATCATACCTACTTAGTCTAGCTTGTCTTGAGAATTCTTTACCTTCATAGTTCAGCCAATTGAAATTGTCCAATTCTTCTATTCCTAATTCATGGTCGAACCTAGCTAATAGCGGTAATGGGACTGTCCAATTCTTCTATTCCCAATTCATGGTCGAACCCAGCTAATAGCGGTAATGGGACTACGCCAAAAAATGAGTCAGTGTCTTCCATGCAGAAGACTCCAATCCAAATTCGAATCACCGCAGGAACAACAAGATGAAGCTTAGCACCATCGGTGGTGTGACAAACTGACAACAATGGTCACAATCATGAAAGGTGTTCAAAAGTTTTCCTAACATACCAAGCAGAGGGATATTTCCATCAATCAACAATATGGCATGCAGTAACGACAGACCAATGTTGATCAAGAATACGAGCGATGATACCATTACCATATTGACATACATATGTGCCATGAATGTTAGCCTAAGAGTTGGTGCAGGAGGACAATGACCAAGACATAGACCTTGACAATCGTGGCTGACATTAGGTCGCATCAATGAACTCATGCCTCACATGGAAATTTCATCAAGCAGTTAGTACTAAAAAAATGTGGCGTTCTTGGGTCTGAAGTTGCCCTCCTACAGGTTAGTCTGCATTGATGTGTAGTATTCTCGAGTACCCTACCGTAGTTTGGCCGGCCAGCGATCTAAAGCTAGCGTGCTGCATTTTTGCAAGTGATTGCTTTAATCGGATTTTGCAAGCAGTCTAAAGCCAGCATGCGTTGTTTCTTGCCATATTGGTGGCAGTTGGAGGCTGATACATGTGATGTGCAGATTTAAGGGAGACTTGATTTGATGCCTCTGACTGAATATATTGATTTGATGCCTCTGACTGAATATATCAGGCAATGGATACTGAATAATCGCACCATAATTTGAGATAGCAGTTACGTGGCATACCGTAATACTTTAGCTTACCAAGCAGATTACACTACTTGCAAAATATTTACATATCACAACAGGAAATCCTATCTGCATCTTGATGGAGGCAACATTAAAAAGAATAATCAACATGTCTAGCTCGGAGCCTTCTCCCTCTCATTCCATGTTATACATGTTTTTATCCCGAAGTTTGCATCTACTTCGCTATGTTTATTCAGATCAAGTTAAGGTTGTAATCAACAGTAAAGTTGGTGGTGTAAGAAAAACCAGGATCATATGCGTGGAGGCGGAGGTCCGCCGGTCCGCCGGCGCGTGAAGACGCCGAGGCGGCGTGCGAGGCGTGGGGCGATGGCGGGCGGCAACCTGCCCTGGCGTCGTGTTCGGGAGAGGATAACGGGGGCAGCAGTTTTCTTTTTTATTTTTCCTGTGAAAGAGAGAGGTTAGGGGCTAATGGCATGGTGGGTAATTAAAGCATAAAACGCGTTTAGTATGTTGAAGCGATGTAGACCATCAGATCGTAGAATTTGATGAATGAGATGAATTGGTTCTCCGCCCTTTCGTGCTTTTATAGGGGTAGTAGATAGATAGATAGATAAATCAAAAACAACAGAAGATAATTTTCACTGTTCAAATTGGAGCAATTCGCAATGCTCTCCATCTATGTGAAAAACTTTGTATGTTAGGGCATCTCTGACGCCGACCCTTAAACCGTCCGGACTGCGCGGTCCAGACGTGTTTTTCCATCCAACGCGGTCCTGTATCGGTCTGCTCAGCGGTCTGGACGTCTTTTTCCGTGCAAACCGGAGACAAAGTGGGGGGAGCTTTGCAGGCGTCCGGACCGCTGCCACATCCGCGTCTGACGAACCTGGCCCACCGAACAACCCCACCCGCCTCTCCCGTGTTTTCCTTCCGATGCACGCGCCGCTTCCTGCGCGGCATCAATGCCGGCCAGGAGCATGCAGCGACCGTCATTGATGCCGCGTGATGTGACCGGACGGGATGGCGGCGCTGACCGATGCAACCTCTCGGGAGCCGCCGCTTCAATGCGGGCGCAGCTTCCCGGGGAACCAACTCCGGCCGCTGCACCGCATTGAAGCGGCTGACCGTCAGTTCGCATGGCCTGGCCGAGGCTTTAAATGAACTCTAAATCCATGAACATTGCTCTCATGTGTAAATAGATTTGGAGGATGCTCACTGCAGATGAAGATGATCGGAGCATATGGATTAAGATAATTCGAGCTAAACACCCTGCCGTGCGCAATTTTTTCTCCTCTAATCCGCATTGCGGGTCTCAGTTCTGGCACAGCATTCCCAAGATCACACATTTCCTCAAATTGGGCACCCGTTTCCTTCTGGGTTCTGGGTCCTCCATTCTTTTTTGGAGTGATTGGTGGTATGGGGAGTCAGGAGTGCAAACCAAAAACCGAACCAAAAAAACCAAACCGAATCGAAATTTCGATTTTTTCAGGTTTCGGTTTCAGTTTCAGTTTTGAAATTTGAAAACATTTGCATTTTGGTTTTTCCGATTAGAAACCAAAAACCATTTGGTTAAACCAAATTAACCGAAATTGAGAATTTTTTGGTTCAAAAGCGTAATGGGCTGCCATAGTACAATACTTTCTAGCGTATTTAGTGCTTCAGTTTATGTGATTAGCCTGACTGCTTATCCAATATTCTTTTTTTATCCTTTTCTAATTGTTTTTTCCTCATTATGATATATATCATGTATTTACCATGGAAAAGTTATGTGTTGGCTTAAAAATTCGCGTCAACTTTGGTTAATTTGGTTATTACCGAAACCGAACCAAAAAGTAAATGGTTATTACCGACACCGAACCGTATCTATATATAAAACCGTATGAACTGAAGTATAAAAACCGTATAAACCATAAACCAAATAAACCGAACCGAATCAAACCGAAAAAACTGAATACACACCCTGAATGGGGAGGGCCCCCCTTGAAGATCATTACCAGCGCCTCTCTGAGATCTATTCTGCACCTAATATTCTGATATCTCACGCGCATGTTGGCAATGGCAGGCGCCTCTCTTTCCGTAGGGCGTTTGGGCCTGTTCAGTTACGGCTGTGGCAGGACTTGCAAGCTGAGATCGAAGAAGTTGCCCCCTCCGATGAGCAGGACAGTTGTACATGCGCCTCGATCTTTTTTTTAAAAAACTACGCATGTGTGCCGCAGGATTTTTTTTTTTTTTTGCGAGAAACTTCCAATCTATTCATCTTCAATCATGGCAGTACAGCGAACACTAGAAATAATTAAAATTACATCCATATTCGTAGACCACCTAGCGACGACTACAAGCACTGAAGCGAGCCGAAGGCGCGCCGCCGTCATCGCCCCTCCATCGCCGGAGCCGGGCACAACTTGTTGTAGTAGACAGTCGGGAAGTCGTCGTGCTAAGGCCCCATGGGACCAACACACCAGAACAGCAACCGTCGCCGATGAAGATAAGTTTAGATCGGAAGGATCCAACCTGAAGACACAAGAACAAAGACGAACAAAGACTGGATCCGAGCAGATCCACCAAAGACAACCACCGACCGAATCCCGTGAGATCCGCCGGAGACACACCTCCACACGCCCTCCGACGATGCTAGACGCACCACCGGGGCGGGGGCTAGACGGGGAGGACCTTATTCCATCTTCAAGAAGCCGCCGCCGTCTCGTCTTCTTGAGCCGGACACAAACCCTAACAAAACTTGAAGAAGCACAAAAAAACGGAGCCCTCCCATCGGCAAGGGCCGAGATCCACCACGCACCCATGGCCCTAAGGCCACGGGAGACGTGGCAGATCGGCGGTGCCGCCGACGGGAGGCAGAAACCCTAGCCGCCTTTTTTTGGAGGAGAGACGAAGGGATGTAGCAAGGTTCTATCTTTTCTGTGTGCCGCAGGATTTGAACCACGCTCTGTAAGGACGTAGAACAGCCGCACTAACCAACTGGGCAACAAGACCTCACGTGTTAGGTACGTTTTTTATTTTTTAAATACAACACTGGAAAAAACACTATTCTTTGTTTGCTTTTCTTTTTCTCTTTATTTTTTCCTTTTCTTTTTTTGTTTCCTTTTTCTTTCTTAAATGCATGAACTTTCTGAAACTAGGTAGGAAGTGCGGCTTGCCGCACCCGGCAGCTATGCTGCCGGGTATAGTCATGTTCAATCCGTTTATACAACCACTGAAGCATTTCAAGTATAAAAAATTGCGAACACAAAAAAGTTCATATAGAGATGTTAGTCCTTCAGGGAAGAGTTGGCAATAGATAATCTAATATCAAGAAAAAACATGCAACACCATCGCTCAAACCCAGCATCCAATTCTCTCATTTCAAAGCTTAAATAAAAGACTGCATGAATAGTCCATAGTTGTACAGATCCAGCGTGAATAAATCCTTGTCTAATCCAACATTCGCTGAATAAACAAAATAAAAAGGACATGGGAGTGATAGCACAGAGGCATCATCGACATTTGAGGCACAGACAGAGGGCAAAACTCCTTCAACACGGTCACGTATGCTCGCCTTTGAGCAACGTCATCCCCATCTATGTATCCTGGATGTTGGGGATGATAAAGCAATTAGATGTGATATTGAAGTATGCAACACCAGATAAATAAAGTCCTCTTGAGCTCATTGTTCATATGTATCCAACAATACATAAGCAAACTAACACCGAGTTACTATGCTACATTTTGATGTTTTTTGTCCAGGCTTAACCAACATGCTCTATATCTTGAAAGAGAACCTCTATTTGTTTTCTGGATCACATCGTGTTCAACATACCAGTAATGCGTTGATAAGGGTGATTAATACTGGAAAATAAAAAACAGATAATCATAGGATGTGTTGAAGAAATCGAGCACATATATTCTTTAAATTTTGAGCAGGATATAAACTTTTGGTAAAGCGAGTTGTATATGTCGCAAAGAGAGTGGTGATATGACAAACAGGGCATGTACAATTTTAAAGGAGAATGCATATATCAATAACGCAGCACCGAGATTTATACTCAGTAAGCCATAAGGACAAACACAAAATAATTAAAAGATGACATTTGTATGCAAGGCGAGCAAGGCCTGAGCAGTGCATCTGAGGATAAAAACTGTCTTACATGCGATCCGTGCATTTAGTCTTTAAAGACTAAAGTCCTGCGGGCAGTAGGCTGAGACTTTGTTTTCTTGCTGGGCCTGTGATCTGTTTCACTGGGAAAGCAACAAACATGAGTAATGCATATAGTAGTTCCGCTAACAACATCAAGTTGTAGGAAATAATAGAATCAGTAAGAAAACCTACAACTTGATCTTGAACTATAATTTAATCTCGCTAACATCATCATTGTTGCAAGTCTCAGGTTTGATAGTGGATTAATAAATTGTTGCAAGTCTCAGGTTTGATAGTGGATTAATAAATTTATCTGTCTCGCTCAGTAAAACCAACTTGCCTTTTGTAAACCTTGTTAACAGATCCGAATCAAGAAACCAACCATAGATAAATCCTGATTCGCCTTGCTCTTCACCTTTCTTAAGCCATTTAGACAGCTGTTGATGGAAATTAAGTAAAAATTTAACTCTTTGATTGTGATTTTAAGCTAATTCGAAAAGATAACCTACTTATCATTTCAAAATGAAGAAATGGAAAATCAAATAAAGAGCAAAGTTGACCTCTCCAAGTTATATAGTTGGCTAAAAATATTGACTAAATTTTCGGCCAAAGGGAGTTAAGTAAATGAATCTGGGAGCCAAAAGAATGAACATAATCAACTATAATCTGTGAAATGATCATTTAAACTACCACCGTGTGGAAAACTCTGGTCAAACAAGCGATAGTTATATACTACTACAGGAATACATGATGAGTAAATAATTATAATAAAAGTTCAGCAATCTAGTAATTATAACAGTGCCACCCCCTGACAAAATTGAATTGGTACCCGCAGACATGTATTTGTCAGGAATGTCTTTGCATTTTCTATAATGAAATAAGAGACTGGGTAGAGAGGGAAGGTGAGGAATAAAACTACCCGTAAGCAACATGTATGGAGCCAAAGAGAACCAGTAAAGCAAAAGGAGCTCGATAATAGCATACCAGGGAATACCGAGGCCCCCTCACGCCTCAAACAGAATGCGACAACACAAAGCAGGTGGAAAACTAATAACCAATATTCAAGAACTAAATGAATTCTTATTTATTAGTCAGCAATATGAGGCGTACAATAACCAACAAAGAAGAATAACAACACACCCTATTTCTACAATAATCATGGACCATTAAAACTGCCATGCCGATGCCCCTAACTGAGAATAGAGCAACTGTAGCTGGACATATGTATTCATAGCAATCCCATTCCTATAAACGTCATACTGCTCAGAAGGAACGGATGATCGAACGGCTGTTGCTGCAAGCATAACAGCCGACCAAACAAGTGCTCTGTACGCTAACATACTTTCATGATTGTAATTCGTAACTACAAACCCATAGACCCCTTGCAAGAACATAACTGCCTGAGACGCAGCCTGATCATACAACGAACACGACTCCTCACACGAAGCACGACAGAAAAACAATGTTTGGGATCGGCTGGTCTCTTGCGCGACGTATACATCGGTCTCCACCCCTCCAAGCACAGATCCATCATGTCCAACCTCACAAACATATGAAAGAAAAGGCAGTTGGCAGCAACAGCCTCAAAAAGAGGCACAAACAACCAACACAAGCAAAACATGCATGTGACAAATTAAGGAATAAAAGAAAAACACCCCAAACAGACCCAGGAGGAAAAAAAATGGCAGTTTAAGAAAGATTAGAAGGATACAGGTATATAGATACGAAAATACAGAGGAAAGAGCAGGGCTCACCTGAAGACGATAAAAAAAATATCAACATAGACCAACCAACAACACAAAGTCGTAAAAAAGAAAGATGTAGCAGAATCAGCCAACAAACATCATAACCAAAGCAAATAAGAAATCTTGGAACCACAAGCGAGGCAACCAAACAAGCACCAGTATATCAGCATAGGTAGCATGCATAGCATAGCAAGCAGAGGATGAGAAAATAAAAGAATCGACCAGAACAACCAATAGCAAAGCACCTATGTCTCATATATAATTAGAAACCGGAAACTCAGCTGACAGGATTACCAGATTAATCTAGCACCCAAGAACAACATTTTAGTCGACAGGACTGCAACCACAATAAGCATAGACCTTTTGTGCTCTTTTCTAATCAACCATGTGACCTATCCGTTCTTGTGATTACATGGCTAAGCAAGGACCAAATGAATCTAGCACCTGAGAACAACACCCTGATCCAAACAACTGGAAGCACAACATGAATAGATCCACCATCTTCTTAACCAACCATGCAACTTCTCTAATCCCCGAGGCAAACAACTAAGCAGGGACTAACCAAAACAAATGGACAATGATAGAAACATGCTAAATGGCTAAAGAGATGGAAGCATGAAACGAATTGAAAAGCAGGGAAACAAATTAAATCTGATCCATGCTTTCTATCACACCAATGCCCAAAATCAGCAATGTTTGTAATTTACATATAGAGAACAAAGCTATGCACTCCCATAGCAAGAATAAGATAATTTCTTGATTAGCACAGAGAACTGAAAAGTAATATCATCTCCATACATTTGAGATTTTAAAACCAGATGGCAAGAACACAATATATGTTATTATTTTTATCTATTTCTCAACATAATACATGGATTCTATTACACATGCATTTATTCAAGCTATCTTTATTTGAACTATTTAGGGTATTGTTATTCAAACTTTTAACCAAACATTCTGCCAAATATTTCGAAAGATAGGAGATGCCACATAAATAATAAATAAGAAAAAGGCAGGGGTTGCATCACCAAATATACAATGCACCTGTCAGTGCCAACAAACAGTACCAAGAATATCACGGTCCTAGACTCCTGGTCCTGTCAAATCCCAGCAAATACAAAAACATCACACCTCGGTCATGGCCATCAAACATGGAGAATATCTGCACCAAATGGGTGGAGAAAACATGGTTCTTACTTGCTCATTTTAATAAGAATGAATCATTAAACATTAGTAGAACTGTTGCATGTGAAGTACTGCAAAAATAAGCACCGTGGTCTGAGCTGGGGAGCCAGCGCTGGGTCCAAAGAGTTTCTGTTCATACTCAACAAGCTGACACTGAGAAGCTGTACAGACAAGGGTTACAGTTAGCTTATGATAATACATTTGGATTGCTCATCAATCCATACAGTTCAAAAATGCAAGAAAAAAGTTCATTGGCTGTAGTTGCTCAACTAAGTAACAGATGACTAACTTGATTGTACTTTTTGGTTAGCAACAATAGCAATGACTTGACGAGGGAAAAGATAGCCAAGTTTATTCTTGGAAACGTGATTAATCTGCATAACAGGTTATCCGTAGCATTCCCAGAGTGTTGCAATAAAAAAACTAACTAATGATACATTATTAATCTAGCTCCTTCAAATATTTTACGCATTCAAATGACAACACATACCCTGCATGTCAACTAAAAGGCTGGTCGAGTTTATCTTACCACACCAATTTCACTATACTACTAATGATACATTCAATGACAGCATATATCAGTTGATTTACTAAAGAGGATGGCCAAATATATCATAATGCATCAAATTCAATATGTACGAGTAGCCGTTATTAACAATCCCGGGCTCCTGGCAAACAAAATTATGAATGGTTGATTGGCAAGGATTTTTCAATACACGAGGAATCTTTATTTACTAAACAAGGATATAGAATTAACCTTCTGTTATTTGGACCTGTGGTCGCCGATCTTTTACCCAGTGTAGAGACGGTGCAAGTCTCCACCCTCTAGACTTCATCAAGAAGGCTGTCACCACAGCAGCTGACCTAAAAAATGTTCTCCAGGAAAGCATTCACCAAGCAGTAATGTGTCCAGATAAGCAATCATCAATCAATCACAATAGTGATAACTACAAGCAAGCACCTGTTTTTCCCAGGCATGCAATGGACAAGAACACGAGATTCCCCTCTTTCACATTGTTCTGCAATTGTAGAGAAGGACGAAACCACATTGTGCCCAAACCACATTTTACTATCAAAATCCCCAAATCAGCAAGACAAAAAATAGTACCCTATTTTCACTGCATGTACAAACATGCACATTGTGCCCAAACCACATTTTACTATCAAAATCCCCAAATCAGTAAGATAAAAATTAGTACCCTATTTTCACTGCATGTACAAACATGCACATTAACTTTTCATTGCCTGAATCAAAGTTACACTAACAGATGTAAGGAACTGATAAAGTTACCAAGACCAGTGCCTCATTTGATCAAGAAAAAGGATGAAATATACACGACTATGTAGTTATATAAATGAGTACATATCAAATACTCCCTCCGATCCGAATTAAATGACGCAGCCTCTATACAATGTAAAATAGACATTGTATAGAGGCTGCATCATTTAATTCGGATGAGAGGGAGTACTTCTTTTCGTGAATATCTTCACAGCCCTATACTATTTTTTTGCGGGAAATCAGTCCTATACTAAAAACCTAAATTTCCACCTCGTCTCCCCTTAGCCATTATGCTGAACCCAGCATGTAATTAAGGTGAGCCCAGTGTAGATTTTGTCATGCTTGATCTCTGAAAGTAGATGAGAAAACAATTTCCAACACAAGCAATTTAAGATCTGATACTCATACATCTATCGAGTTGGAACCGAACCCATTTGTAAAGATACCTTGTGCAACATGATATGCAGTATAATTAAAGCCTAAGCTAGCTAAATTGGAGAATAAAATCATATACAAAGTCTATATTACACACAGGCCAGCTTTGTTGCACCAGCCTCTACTGAGATTGTAATGTCCTGTACCATGCTAGTAGCAAGCAAAGTAATCAGGAATAATATAAGAAGAAAACATTAACGTGCACATGATGAATGAGAAGGTACTGTGTGTAGAGGAAAATTTAAGCCGGTGAAGTATGTCGTTGTGTCGAGGTTCAGTTTTCTGGTCCTAAAGTGAAAACAGTACACAAAATTAAGAAACTGACCAATGTTGTTGTTTTTAAAATGGGTTCAGCACTACTAATAGATCCTCGTTGGAACTAAACAATGTTCAGAAAGAGGCGACTACATAATTGATGGGGCAACAGTAGCTACACATGGGACTCCGCATCAACACATCTCGTGATGAATGACCTTAACCTATCAATATCATTAAAGTTAATTCTAAAAGTAGATGGGAGTAAGGCGAGCAAAGATCACTTGAGTTCAAAACCGCCACGTTGGCCTAATTTGCATGGCACCAACATTTTTAGTACAATAATAAAAACTGCACGCTGTGCTAGGTCCTCAGAATTATCTTGGACAATTAGATCTTAAGGTGAAGCTACGATCAGTGTGAATGTAAACACAGTGCAGTGAATGTAGCAGATATATTCCAGGAACTCAAGCAGATCCATCCATAAAACTGAAACACTAACAATAAGAAAGATTAGTGTGCCAAGTTATGCTCATACAGTACCAAGCAACATCAGAAAGGAATAAATCAGACTACATATAATTTTTTTCCGGAGTAAAACCCTTTTCTCAAGTGGCAGTCCACCAATCGAGCATGGTGCTTCCCAGCCTCGGACAATGATATGAGCAATCAATTTCTAAAATCTAAATGCTTTTTGAGCCAGAGAGAGTAATCTTTACCTCAAATATTGCTTGTGTCATGACGCACATCAGATAATTCCTGGCAAGGGCACAAAGAATATACTGACACCAAAAGTCCCAAAACCAACCAGGTCACACCTCAACATCTGCAAAGCCAACAAAATAATTAGTTCTCTAGCACATATATATCTTAGAGCAGAACTCTTAATCTGAATCATTTGAGGCAATTATCATCCTATGTGACCAGCCTAATCCTCCACGCAGAAAAACTGTACTCTTGGCAAAAAAACAGATAATGTAATAGGAAAAGCACTAAAATGTCTACTTCCAGATCCATGGGCGTGCAAGCACCATACAATAGGATGCGAGAGAGGAGGGGAAGGAGCAGGAAGAGAGGCAGCGCAAGGGATTTATCGGAAGGAGCTCACGTAGGGAGGTGCCACCAGGGGAGAGGGAGACAGCGGTGTGCTCTGACAACGGCCTCTCTCGCTGACATTCGCGTCTGCAGGGATGACACACACGTGGATCGGCCGCTCCTCGCCGATGGATGCAACCTGGGGAGGCCGTAGATCGGACTCTCATCTCCGTCTTACCCAGCAGCCGTCAACGGCGGCGCAGATGACGAGGCGGCGGGGCGGGGGGGGGGGGGGGGGGGGGGGGGGGGGTCGGGTCGGCCGCTCGACTCGGACAAGCACCGGGGTAGAACGGTGGCCGGGCGAGCCGCCGCTCCTGTCCGCTTCATCTGGTCGCGCGGAAGAGAGAGAGGAGGAGGCGGCGCCCAGGCGGGGTGGAGGAGGACGGGAAGAAGGGTGCGGCGGCTACGGGGTAAAGTGGTTCTTGCGGGAAGGAGCGGACGGCTCGGGACCAGCTCGTCGGCGGCCGCGGTGCTTACCGGCGGGCGGCGGCTCGAGGTAAGGCGAGGAAGAGAGGGGAGAGCAGGGGTTGAGAAGGGGAGGGCGTCGGCTAGGGTTCTCCCCATATCGAGCGGCCCGCTCGACTTTACACCGCGAGCAGCCAGCCACGGATCGCCACACAAGCAACATGGCATGGAATGACGAGATTGCCCTCGGCGGGCCGCGATTTTTACAGGCGGTGGCACGCCATCCCCACCTGAAGCACACAGCACCGGGAGCCACTAGTGCAGAATCAGCCTTTAGTCCCGGTTCGTAAGGGCCTATAGTCCCGGTTCAACAACCGGCACTAAAGGGTGGGGACTAAAGCCCTCCCCTTTAGTCCCGGTTCGTCACGGCCCGGGACCAAAGGCCCAGCACGTGGCACGAGCCCGTGCCGGGGGCTTGGTGGCCTTTAGTCCCGGTTGGTGTTACCAACCGGGACTAAAAGGCACCACGTGGCACGAGCCCGCGCCGGGGGCTTGGTGGTCTTTAGTCCCGGTTGGTATATAGGGGTTTATGCTTTATTTTTCTTTTTAATTTTGTGTTTTTCATTTAATTCTTTTTCATTTCAAACATATTTTACGCTACTACATACATACTGTACACGTCATGCATATATAAATAGAATTTCTCGTACGACCATATGCATGTGCATACATATATATATATATACAATTTGGTACATATATACAATTTCTCCTACAATTTGCAGATAATTACATGCAGGCACATTAATAGGAGTAATGGTATACTTCTTTGGGATCTATGACCTGGTCAACCAAAAATCCCGCAATTTCCTCTTGAAGTGCTCGTATTTGGTCCGTTGGTAGGAGCTTTTCCCGCATCTCCATCAGCTTTAAAGAAGGAGATCAAGATGACTATATTAGTTGTGTGTATATATATTAGATGATGATAAAAAAACTGTGGATAGTGTTCTGGCAAACGTACCCAAAGTTGTCTTTCAGATCTCCCCCTTTCGGACGTTATAATGCGAATGTTCTCGCAAACGTAGTATGCACATAAATTATTCCCCGGCGCCTGCCTCATGCACTTTATGAGAATAGAATTCAATCAGATAATAATTAATCAAGCATGATAATGATATTGAAACTAGAATTAAAGAGATGTGCGGACACGTAGCTAGTACTACTTAATTACGTACCCTGGGTCGCACCCATTTCAGCTCTTGTTTCCATGCGCCTGGGACCTCTTTGATGAAGCTTTGCCAAACCCTACCCGGCAAAGAAAATGAATAAAGGAGTTATTAATTAGTTGATATCAGGAAATGAACTAAAGAGGCTGACATAGTGCGATAATGATTGAAATTACCTGTCGACCATCCCCTTCACGATTAAGTAGTCTTTAAGTTCTTTAAGTAGTGAGTCCATTACTTTAACTTTTTCCTCGTCAACTTCAATGATTAGCAGGATCCAGTGGAAACTGCATGCGCACACGTTTGTATAATTAAGCGGGCATGTGCATAACTCATCAACTACACTTATTAACATCTAGTAAGCAAAATAGAATTTGTAGTACAAGACAGTAACACTCACCCGAAGTTATAAGGAAATACTATTTCTGGTGAGGTATTTAGTTGCTTCAAAAATTGTAGCAAGTTCTTCTCTGTCTCTTTTGGGTGACGTGACCACACCTCTTTATTAATGGTATTTGGGTCAATGAACCCAATGCCATAGCGTCCATCTTTTTTTATTTCATAAATCTTCATTCTGCATAATACCACAGAAAAGAATATAGTGAGGATAATTACAGGCAACGAACGAGCACAGCTAGAGACTTGAATTACAGAAAGAAATCACTTACAGACAATAGCAACTGACGAGAGATTTGTCGAGTGCGTCTTGATTGAATAACTGAAACATTTCTTCAAACTGAACCCACAAATCTTTTGCATTGAAGTAATGCTCTTCCTTGACTTTCACCGTGAGGGAATCTCGCCCCTTCTTGACTTCTCTCAGGTACGAGTTATGCAAATTGCGCATTCTCGTTGATAGATTCTCGACCTCCCTGACCAGATCTTGGCCGGGGACATATTTCCATGCTACTTCGTGATCTTGAATCTTGGGGAGTTCCTCGATGCCTAGGAGTTGTTCAACAGTGACACCGGCCTCTCTAGCCATCTGTCTATGAGCGTCGGTTATTACCGGCTGATTGGCGGTACTCACACCATGTGATTGTACAATGAGCGGGGGGATCGATTGCTCTGCCTGTTCTCCCAGCTGGGGAACAGTTTTCCCGCATTTACTACTCCTTGCTTGGCTCGAGCTCGACTCCTTATCTTTTTGTGCCTTATATAACTTCTTAATACAACGCTCATAGTCTGAGTCCGTCCTCTTCACAGCCGGTTGAGCATTATCAATAAAGTGTTGTATGACTTCATCAGATATTTTCTCCTTCAGCGGGGGCTGTTTCGGTGCAAAATGGGCCTTCACTTGGGCAGCCACTTCAGCCTTGTTTTCCTCGATAGTCATCTCGTAAGCCAACTTCTTTTTGGCAGGAGGAGAGGCTTTCTTGCTTGGTGCTCTCTTCCGCTTTGGAGAAGGCTGACGCGCCCGAGATCGATATGGCGGACTCGCGCTGATGGGCTCTGTCTCGGGGTGGGGTGGTGGAGACGGCTGACACAGTGGCGGACTAGCGCCGCGCTACGTCTCGGGCAGGGTTGGAGTCGGCTGACGCGGTGGCAGACTTGGAGGAGGAGTCGGTGGCCTTGGAAAGACGATGCAATCCTTTCTCCATAGAATGGTACGATGTATGGCCTCTCCCAGTGTGCGCTCCTCGTCACCTCCAGGAATGTCAAGCTCTAGCTCGTAATATCCTGACATCACTTTATCAACCCCGACACGAGCATAGCCAGCTGGAATCGGATTGCAATGGAAGTTTGCTTCAGGAGGATTTGTTAAAGCATAGCCGTCCGCCACCTTCATGGATATGTTCTTCACTTTCATGTGTAGCTCACAAGGTGTTGTTTCTTTTATATCATCCACAGGGTATCTATCCAGCAGTGCATCATCGGCCGGGGTGGAACCCACGCTGCTTTTCGGCATAGATGGGACGGTTGTATCCAATGCTGGATCTGCTTGCTGCTGCCGCTGAGACGCCCTTTCCTGGCTAAGTGAGTCGATCTGCTCCTGCTGCCATAGGAAAGCGCGTTCCAACTCCGCGTTCTTTGATTCTACCAGTTTAAGGCAGTCTGTTTCCTGCTTCCTCCGCTCCTCCTCCTGCTTCCTCTGCTCCTCCTCCTGCTGCTTCTTTCTCGCACGGCTTCTGTAAGTGGCGTTCCAATCCGCAAACCCCTCAAACCACGGAACAACGCCTTTGCCTCGTGTTCGTCCCGGGTGTTCAGGATTCTTCAGGGCGCGCGTAAGCTCATCATTCTCTCTGTTGGGCTTGTACTTTCCCGTTCGAGCATCTTCTATTGCAACAAGTAAAGCGTCGGAGGCTTCTTTAAGACTTGCCCGCTCCATAACCAGCCCTGTCTCTGGGTCCAACTTCCCCCCATGCGCATAAAACCAAGTCCTGCACCTGGGGGGCCAACTCAATGTAACTGGAGTGACCCCTGCAGCAATCATCTGTTCCTCAGCGAGATCCCACTTAGGCCGGCCGACCTGGTAGCCACCTGGCCCCAGAGTATGGTGCCACTTTTTTTTCGCAGCATTAATCTTGTTTATTCTCGACCATTCCTTAGCTTCTTCCGATTCCTTGAACTGCACGAAATCGTCCCAGTGATCTTTTGCCTTCTCCAGTGTTCCCTTGAATGCTGGAGTCTTCTTTCTGTCTGCTTGGTACTTGGCCCATATTCTTTTCTTGTGGTTGTTGAATGCTATCGCCATCTTCTTAAGAGCACTCTTCTTGACTTTCTCCTGTTCTTCATCTGTCAAATGATCTGGTAGGGTGAAATGTGCCATGAGCGATTCCCAAAGCAGATCTTTTGCTCTTCCGTCGACAAAAGTAACTCCTTGATCTCCCTTTGCTGGCTTATTCCATTCTTGAACGGAGATCGGGATTTGGTCCCTGACAATAACTCCGCATTGACGAGTAAATTTGTCCGCATTCTTTTTAGGAGCAAGCGGTTCGCCATTTATATTGATGACATCGATGTTGTACTTTATGCCAGCCTGCAACCTTCTGGCCGGGCCTCGTACTGCCCTGCTTGTAGAAGATTTGCTCGATCCAGAGGGCTAAAAGAAGAAAGATCGATTCGTTAATATATATAAATCAATTAATACATGTAATGATCACCAGAGGCCTTATATATATATACCTCGCCGGTCTTTGTTATTTGAAGAACATTTCCTTCGTCATCATTGTTGTGGCCTTCGTCTCTTCGTTCGTCTTCATCAAATATTAATACTCCCTCACCGGAATTATTAATGTTCAGATATTGCGAGCCGTCATCTTCGGGTTCATTCTCATCTGGGCTCGGGGAGCGTATGATGTCGAACATGGTCTCTTCTCCGTCTCTGCCAGTATTGTCCATAGCTTATATTAACTAATCCACGCAACCATGTAGCGACGGACGTGCTCGTCCTCCTCCCTGACACGGCGACGTACCACCTCCGGCGGGGCCGGCTGCCTCCGCACCGAAAGTGGCCCACGCGAACGCCACCAAAGAAGCTCTGGGTTGACGACGGGAGCTCGGTTCCTCACCAAGCTGCGCGCCCCGGAAGGTAGCACCTCCCAGTGCCAGCCCGGCGGAGCCCAGTCCCGGACATGGCGCCTCTCAAGCAGGTCGTCGCCACCGAGACGACGACGAGGATGCGGGCCGGGCATCGTCGACGCCAAAAATGTTTCTATGCAAATTTAACATTTTTTAAATGCTTGATTGTGATTTTTGTAATTCTTTTTCGCTTGATTTTGCAAATACATGACAAACTTTTGCAAATACAACATTAAGATATTAACATTAAAATATTATTAATACATGGTCAACTTTTTTCTATGCAAATTTTTTCTATGCGTGGTCAAAATTCCTTCTATATATACTATGATACAACATTAAAAGTATAAAAAACTAAAAAACATTCATCTAACATTTCTATATCTAACATTTCTATAACTAAAAGTATAAAAAACTAAAAAACATTCATCTCTAACATTTCTATAACTAAAAAACAGTAAAACAGAAAAGAATTACATATACATATCTAACATTCATCTAACAAAAATTACATATCTATTCTATCACCATTTCTATGAACATATCTAACATTCATCTAATAGTTCCAAAAAATGAAAAAAAAGGAAAAAAAAAAGAGGGCTCATAGCGAGGAGGAGGAGGGGATCGGGGCGGGCAGGGCGTCGGCGAGGAGCGGGGGCGGCGAGGGCTCGAAGAGGAGGGCCGGCGAGGAGGTCCGGCCGTCGACGAGGATCGGTGGCGCGGCGCGCGATGCTCGGGGAGGCGCGGGCGGCGTCGGGGCTCGGGGAGGAGGGCGCGGGCGGCGTCGGGGATCGGGGAGGAGGCGCGGGCGGCCGGCGTCGGGGGCGGCGACGAGCTCCAGCGTCGGGGGAGGCGAGACGGCGTCGGGGCAGGCGACGGCGGCAGCCTGCTAGCGTCCTCTGTAGTGGTCGGCGTAGAGAGAAGCAGAGAACTCTAAAAAAATTCAATTGCTGTATATATATGCGGAGACCTTTAGTCCCGGTTGGAGCCACCAACCGGGACTAAAGGTGAATTTTCACCAGGCCAAGCGGCGGGAAGCCAGGCCTTTAGTCCCGGTTGGTGGCTCCAACCGTGACTAAAGGGGGGCCTTTAGTCCCGGTTGGAGCCACCAACCGGGACTAAAGGCCTGGTGCTCGCGCAGGCGCGGTGCAGGGCAAGTTTAGTCCCACCTCCCGTGCCTTCGGTGTATCTTTTGTCTTCCCATACACGTCCAAGAAGCCTAGCAGGTTCACGCAAAGATTCTTCGTCACATGCATCACGTCGATTGCAGAGCGGTCCTCTAGTTATTTCCAATATGGTAGGTCCCAAAATATAGATTTCTTCTTCCATATGGGTGCGTGTCCGTCAACGTCATTCGGAACAGATTGTCCGCCAGGACCCTTTCCAAAGATTACTTTTAAATCCTTGACCATATCAAGTATATCATCACCAGTATGGTGGCGAGGCTTCTTCCGGTGATCTGCCTCACCTTTGAAATTCTTGCCTTTCTTTCTTAAGACATGATTGATCTGAAGAAATCGACGATGTCCCATGTACACATTCTTATTATATTTATCCAAATATATACTGTCGGTATCATCTAAACAGTGCGTGCATGCGTGGTATCCCTTGTTTGTCTGTCCTGAAAGGTTACTAAGAGCAGGCCAATCATTGATGGTTACAAACAACAACGCTCGCAGGTCAAATTCCTGCTGTTTGTGCTCATCCCACACACGTACACCTTCTAGACTCCACAGCTGTAAAAGTTCTTCAACCAATGGCCTTAGGTACACATCAATGTCGTTGCCGGGTTGCTTGGGGCCTTGGATGAGCACTGGCATCATAATGAACTTCCGCTTCATGCACAACCAAGGAGGAAGGTTATAGATACATAGAGTCACAGGCCAGGTGCTATGATTGCTGCTCTGCTCCCCAAAAGGATTAATGCCATCTGCACTTAAACCAAACCATACCTTCCTTGCGTCATCTGCAAAGTCCTTTCACTTTCTCTCGATTTTTCTCCACTGCGATCCGTCAGCGGGTACTCTCAACTTCCCGTCTTTCTTACGGTCTTCTTTGTGCCATCGCATCAACTTGGCATGCTCTTTGTTTTGGAACAAACGTTTCAACCGTGGTATTATAGGAGCATACCACATCAGCTTGGCAGGAATCTTCTTCCTGGGGCGCTCGCCCTCAACATCACCAGGGTCATCGCGGCTGATCTTATAACGCAATGCACCGCATACCGGGCATGCATTCAAATCCTCGTACTCACCGCGGTAGAGGATGCAGTCATTAGGGCATGCATGTATCTTCTGCACCTCTAATCCTAGAGGGCAGACAGCCTTCTTTGCTTCGTACGTACTATCGGGCAATTCGTTGTCCTTTGGAAACGTCTTCTTTAACATTATCAGCAACTTTTCAAATCCCTTGTCAGATACACCATTCTCTGCCTTCCATTGCAGCAATTCCAATGTGGTACCCAGCTTTTTCTTGTCATCTTCGCAATTTGGGTACAACAATTTCTTGTGATCTTTTAACATGCACTGCAACTTCAGCTTCTCCTTTTCACTTGCGCAGTTTCTCTTTGCATCGGCAATGGCCCGACCAAGATCATCAGCGGGCTCATCTGATGCCTCTTCTTCAGCTTCTTCCCCCATTGCCGGCTCAGCTTCTTTCCCCATTGTTGTACCATCGTATTCAGGGAACCCATGGCCAGGATAGCTGTCATCATCATCTTCTTCTTCATTCTCTTCCATTAGGACCCCTCTTTCTCCGTGCTTGGTCCAACAGTTATAGCCGGACATGAAACCGGACGTAAACAGGTGGACGTGAATGGTTCTTGAGTTAGAGTAATTGTGATCATTCTTACAGACAGCACATGGACAACACATAAAACCATCCGCCCGCTTGTTTGCCTCAGCCGCAACCAGAAAAGTACGCACACCATTAATGAACTGGGGAGAGCATCGGTCATCGTACATCCATTGCCGGCTCATCTTCATTACACAACACCGAAAAGACCAAATTAATACAAGTTCATACATATAGTTCATACACACTTATTCTCATAAAACAACATACAAACTCTCTAGCTAAAGCATTTAAATGCAACAACAAATGCGATCAAGATCGCAACTAAGGTAACAATTGATCCAATTGCATAGTGATACCAAGCCTCTTGATTAACGGCATATTTTTTAAATTTTCTAATCTTCAAGCGCATTGCATCCATCTTGATCTTGTGATCATCGACGACATCGGCAACATACAACTCCAGTTTCATCTTCTCTTCTTCAATTCTTTTCAATTTTTCTTTCAAATACTCGTTTTCTTTTTCAACTAAATTTAACCTCTCGACAAGAGGGTCGGTTGCAATTTCCGGTTCACATACCTCCTAGATAAAAATATCTATGTCAACCTAATGGGCATAATTGTCATAAACACGAAATGCAACAAATAGTTATAAAAGAGAATATACCACATCCGAATCATAAACCGGATGAGGGTCGACGGGGACGGATATCAAAGTCATGGCACTATGTATAACAAACAATCATACAAGTAAGAAAATTATACAAGTAACTATCTAAATCAGACAAATAAGATTTTTTTTTTATAAAAAGGATAAGAACAAGAGGCTCACCAAGGTGGTGCCGGCGACGGGACGGTGCGGGCGATCGACGGTGGTTAGGACGGGGACGGGAAGGCACTAAGTAAACCACACCTACACATGCAAACTAAGAAGTTAATTTGAGCTCAAATTGCATATAAATCAAATAAACTCCCACATATAATTATTCCCAAACTAAAACCCACAAATCACTATACTTATAGAGCATTGCAAGAGCTAATCTAGCAATGAGAGATGAAAGGACAAAGTTGCTAACCTTTGTGAACACTTGGATGGATGGGGTGTCTTCAAATCTTGACAAATTTTGGCAAAAATGAAGGTGAGCTCGAGCAAGAGGGGAAGAAAACAGAGTGGAGGGAAAAAACAGAGAGCTTCGGCTCGGGCTGGACGAAGCACTATATATAGTGATACCTTTAGTCCCGATTGGTTACAAACCGGGACTAAAGGTGCACCTCTAGTACCGGTTCGTGACACGAACCGGTACTAAATATGCTAGTGGGGGCCCATGCCTAACACAAGCCTGCCACCACCCCTTTAGTCCCGGTTGGTTATACAAACCGGGACTAAAGGTGCACCTCTAGTACCGGTTCGTGACACGAACCGGTACTAAATGTGCTAGTGGGGGCCCATGCCTGACACAAGCCTGCCACCACCCCTTTAGTCCCAGTTCGTGACACGAACCGGGACTAAAAGCACGCCACGAACCGGTACTAATGCTGCCCGTCCCCCTAGCCGTTGGAACCGGGACTAATGGTCACATTAGTATCGGGCCGTTATCAAACCGGCACTAATGGGGCTCACGTAAGGTCGTTTTTCTACTAGTGAGCTCTGCACCCCACGGTCACTGACGGGCGCGGCCCACCACGCCAGGGGCCCGCGTGTCATAGAGTGCCAGGGGGCAGCGCGGGTGCGAAAGTACAGACACTATTCATTGCAACAGTGTTTCGGTTTGATCCGACGACCAGGATCGTCTCAAACGAAGATCGGACGGCCAGGATCGTTCTGGAGATCGAATCCGACGGCCCAGAATCGAAGCGCCCTGAGGAGGCTCGCTACCGCTCCAGACTCTAACAATGAGGATTCGTGATTTTTTTTTCAAAAATGACAAAAAGAATCAAGATCATGACTTTTTTTTCAAAATCGGTGAGCTTTTTTCCAAGATTGATGAAGTTTTTTTCCTAAATTCGTGAACTATTTCTCAAATCGGCAAACTTTTTTTGAAAATTGCTGAACTTTTTTTCAAAATCAATGAACTTTTTTCTTAAATCGATGAACTTTTTTCCAAATTTTTGATGAACTTTTTCCAAAATCAATGAACTTTTTTTCAAAATTGATAAAGTTTTTTACAAATTTTTTTCAGATCCACGAACTTTCTTCAAATCTAGTGAACTTTTTGAATTTTTTGTGAACTTTCTTGAATTCCTAATTATATATTTTTTTGAAATATCTAAAAGTCAACGGCCAGCTTGTTAAAAGTCAAGTTGTAATTAAACTCCCTCCTCTTTCTTAACGAGCATTCTTTGAAAAAAAAATGTACAGTAGGAAATAGCGAACCAAAAAGGAGCCTCATGAGCGAGCGAGTGTTTTTTGAGGGGCTCGTGAACGAGCGGGCATGAGAGGGAGAGGCACCCTATTGGGTCGCGGCCCATGTCCCGATCTAGCGAGCGCTAGCTACTCCTTTCGGCGCCTGAAGTGCCGAATAGGAGCTTCCGTACATGAAGTAGTGTCACACAAACCGGCGCACACACCCCTCCGTCCTGGGCCTGGTCCATTTTTCTTTTCTTTTTTTAACCTTCAAAAATTAGGAGCACAAAGTAGAATTTGAAATCCGAACCTCCTGGATAACTTCCACCAGCTATAACCAACTAGGACAATTCACTTGATGTGCCTAATTACTTCCTTTATTTTTTTTTTGTGCATCTTCTCAGTCTGGTTTTCTCCCTTTTTGCATTTATTTGGCCTTTTTTCTTTGGTTTTATTGGCTTTTATTTTATTTTCTTTATTTCTTCTACTTTTTATTTTTATTTTCATTTTCTAAAATTTGTGAACATTTTCTTAAATTCGTGAAATTTTTTAAAATCTGTGAACTTATTTTTTAAACCATGACTTTTTTGCAAATGAATGAATATTTTTCAATTTTGCACAATTTTTTCAAATCAATGAAAATTTTCAATTTCATGAAATTTTTTGTCATACCCTTTTTAAATCGATGAACTTTTTTAAAACTTCTGAACTTTTCTTTAATCTCAGGGTGGGCGGTAGAAACCGAAAACTCGGTTTTAACCATTCAGTTTATTTTAAATTTATGTTAGTAAAACTATAAACCGAAATGAACAGGCAAAAGCAGCTAACCGATAATTCGGTTAACTGGCTTTTTCGGTTCGGTGTTCAATTTACACCGAGGAAACTCGTCAAATGTGTTGCTTTATATTATGACACTCCGTCGCATTATATAGCAGAGCTCTGTGCCCCCATATTCGTAGCTCAGCGGGGTGGGACTAAATTGAGCGCTATGGGCGGCTGGTCGCACGCGTGACCAAAAAGCTCGCGCAGGTTTGGGCCTGAGTGGCCGGGTCAGCCCATGTGGCGTGCACAGAGCAAGCCCCACTCGTTACTTCGCATGGACAGTTTTCATTTTCTTGTTGAAACATGTTTTAAAATATTAATATTGTTTCGAATACTAAAAAATATTTTTGTTTTTAAATATTGTTTACAATTTTATAAAATTTTCTGGAATTTCAAAAATGTTCCAGTTGATTTTGTTGCTCACAAATTTAAGAAATGTTTCATTTCAAAAAAGTTGACAAATTTAAAAAGGTACGTGATTTGCAATTTGTGTTCACCATCAATTATTGGGAATTTGTTAACATTTTTGAAAAAAGTGTTCGCTTCCGAACTGGAAACCAGCTGACCTGACTTTCCGGCAAACCAGCCAACTCAGGTCTATAAAATTTTCATACATAATTTAAAATTTCAAAATTATTGACGAATTTCAAAAAATGGTTAGGATATAAGAGTATGTTCAGGTTTATTGATAATGACGGAAATTGGAAATAACGGAAGAATTCAAATTAGGAAAAATTACAAGCTCACAGATGCACCCGTCTGGCCTAGTCTAGCACACTCATATCAACTGGTGGTTTTATGGACTATGGATAAATGACCCAACTTCTTGCAGCAGTTTGGCACAAACATATGAGGCATCCATGCCAGGTTTGAACGACTTCCAGCATCATTTGCATGTTGTGACACGTCCGACCATTTATCGGCCCTTTTCATCGAGAAAAATTCCAGGAAATGCAAAACTTTGATCATAGAAATTGTTGGGAAAATTTTGGGGGCCTTTTGACGGATGTCGAAAAACAATGTGCTTTCAGACGGACCCTTCTCGCCCTTCCCGAACACCATCAGTTGCACATGGTCTATTTTTGGACATTCTTAAACTGTCCCCAACTTTTGCAAGCCCGTGGGCACGCATCCATGCATGATTTGAACGACTTTCGACATCATATGCAAGTTGCAACACACCCGGCCATTTAGCGGCATTTTTTCATGAAGAAAACTTTAGAAAATGCAAAACTTGACGAAAAATTTTGTATGCTATTTTAAAAACGTCCGTGTTTTGACATCTGGGCAATTTTGAAAGACACAGACATTTTTTAAAAATTTCTGTGCAATCTTTTAAAATGCAAATATTTGTATTTTATGAATACAATTTAAAAAGCGAACATTTTTGTAATTTTGGACAAATTTTTATAAGGGCGAGCATTTTTTTAAAAAGAAAAGAGAAACAAAAAAGGAAAACAAAAAATGAAAAAGAAACAAAAAACTAATAAAAGGAAAAAAGAAATAGTGGGAAAAAGACCGGTTCGCTATTGTAAATGGGTCGATAAGGGATAGTTCTAGTAGTCTGCGTTTTTGTAGTCAAACATTGAAGCTTATCAGCTCATGTGCCTAGCGACGAGCGGTCAGCGGTGTAAGTTACATGGTTCGATCCTTCGCATTGTCTTTTTTTTTTAATAAAATTTTCCCTGTTTTCGTGTGCGACAATTGGTTGACCTAGTCGGGCGGCCTCCTGTGCGTGCCGCCGTCTATATGACTCTACTTCCCGAACGACGAAACCTATTTGCCGCCTGTGAGCATTTACTGTTTTGTTTTATTTTACAGTTTTTTATGGTTCTCTTCATGTTTTTCTGCTTATTTCTTCTTTTTTGTTTGTTTTTTTACCTTATCCTGTTTCTTTTTTTATTTCCTTTTTGTTTTCCGTAAATTCAAATTTTCAAAAAATGTTTGAAATTCCAAATTTTGTCCATGTCTTAAAAAAATGTTCATGTTTTCAAATTTATTCACGTTTCAAAAAAAAGTTTGGAATTCCAAATTCCAATAAAAGTTCGAAATTCTAATTGTGTTCATTTTCCAAAAAATGTTCATGTTATAAAAAAGTTCACTGTATTGAAGTAAAATGTTCACCGTGCATTGGAAAAAAAATGTTCACTGTGTATAAAAACATGTTCATCGTGTATAGAAATTTTGTTCAGTGTGCATTTCAAAAAAGTTCACCATATATTTTAAAACATGTTCAGTTTATATTTGAATAACATCACCGTATACTAAGAAAATGTTCAGTGTGTAATTTAAATTACTTTTTAAAAAATTGTTCAGTTTTCGAAATTGGTCACAATTTTAAAAAATGTTCACATTTAAGAAAATATTCCAGATTGGTTTACGATTTTGAAACAGTGTTCGCATTTTCAAGAAATTTTGTTCATATTTGTTTCCAAGAAATATTGAAAAAGTAAAAGAACGAAACTGCCGTTTTAATTAATAATTTAAGTTTAAAGCTGCCTTTATGCCGTCCCCAGCCGCTAGCTTGGCTGGCTTGCGTCGCTAGCATGGAGGTTGAGAGTTCGACTCCTGTCGCATGTGGTGCGTATAATTTGTCAAAGGTCTATATTGCCCTTTATACGTTTCGGGGGGGCGGGGGGGGGGGGGGGGGGGGGGGGGGAGGTGTACTACTCCTACGAAGTACTCCCTATGTAAAGAAATATAAGAGCGTAGTGATCTATAAACGCTCTTATTTTTGTTTACAGAGGGAGTAGTAGCTAATTACCTTTTGCTTTTCCATCTTTTTTCATGCCGCTCCAGATCAGACGTGAGCACACACGGCATTGAAAGAGCGACGCAACCGGACGAAGATGAAACCTTGATCTAGCCCCACTTTGAATTTGGTTACCGTCTTAAACCCACGAGAATGCATGAAACGTTGATCTAGCCCCACTTTGTTCATTAGAGATGGTAGAGCTCACAAGTATTGGTGTCTCTATTTCATACTTCTTAGCTTCACTTTGAACCTTACCGATCTTTGCATTTTAAACCTGAAAACTCATGCTTGTGGTAATGAACTTGTAGGTTTGCATCGTGGATGCCGTCGACGGTGGCCGTACATGTTATGTTCTCAACGGAGGAGCTCATGGTTGTGATTAACTTGGTGGAGCTGTCTATATATGTTCATATCTATGCATTTTGAACTTGCTGGAGCTACTACATATATTGTTGCTTTGAAATGCAGGTCTGTTGCAACAAGGAAAAAAATGACGGTTTGACATGTAAGCCGAGTGTAACACTCGGCGTATACACAGTAAGCCGGATAGCCCAGGCTGTAACACTCGGGTTAAAGCCGATACGCCGTGTCGCCCAGGAAAGTACACTCGGCTTATATATTATTATTTTTGAGGATAGTACACTCGGCTTATATAGTGTAAGCCGGAGCTGAATGTCCAATGGCCTCTACCAGTTTAGCTATAAGCCGAGTGTTACGGTGGCCATTCTCGGTTTATTCAGGACATGTGGCAAGACGAGGAGCTTTGGATAGGAGGGCGTAACACTAGTAGAAAAACTACTTTACGTGAGATACATTAGTCCCGGTTTGTAAACGGACCGGCACTAATGTGACCATTAGTGCCGGTTCCAACGACTAGGCGAGCGGGCATCATTAGTCCCGGTTCGTGTTGAACCTCTAGTACCGGTTCGTGCCACGAACCGGGACTAAAGAGGTGGTGGCAGGCTGGTGTCAGGCTGGGGCCCCACCAGTCCCTTTAGTCCCGGTTCGTGTCACGAACCGGTACTAGAAGCTCACATTTAGTCCCGGTTCGTGCCACGAACCGGGACTAAAGAGGTGGTGGCAGGCTGGTGTCAGGCTGGGGCCCCACCAGTCCCTTTAGTCCCGGTTCGTGGCACGAACCGGTACTAGAAGCTCACATTTAGTTCCGGTTTGTGTCATGAACCGGGACTAAAGGTTTTCCTATATAAACCTTCGTCCAGCCCGCGATCGAGCTCTCTGTTCTTCCCCTTTTCCTCTCCTCTCTGTTCTTCCCCAAAGCTCGAGCTCATCCTTCATTTTGCCCAAAATTTGTCAAGATTTGAAGGCCTCCCATCCATCCAAGTGATCACAAAGGTTAGCAACTTTGTTCTTTCATCTCTCATTGGTAGATTAGCTCTTGCAATGCTCTATAAGTATAGTGATTTGTGGGTTTTAGTTTGGGAGTAATTATATGTGGTAGTTTATTTGATTTATATGCAATTTGAGCTCAAATTAACTCTTAGTTTGCATATGTAGGTGTGGTTTACTTAGTGCCTTCCTGTCCCCGTCCTAACCACCGTCGATCGCCCGCACCGTCCCGTCGCCGGCACCACCTTGGTGAGCCTCTTGTTCTTATCTTTTTTATAAAAAAAAATCATGTTTGTGTGATTTAGATATATAGTTACTTGTATAATTTTCTTACCCGTACGTTGTTTGTTATACATAGTGCCATGACTTTGATATCCGTCCCCGTCGGCCCTCGTCCGGTTTATGATTCGGATGTGGTATATTCTCTTTTATAACTATTTGTTGCATTTCGTGTTTATGACAAATTATGCCCATCAAGTTGACATAGATATTTTTATCTAGGAGGTATGTGAACCGGAAATTCCAACCGACCCTCTTGTCGAGAGGTTAAATTTTGTTGAAAAAGAAAACGAGTATTTGAAAGAAAAAAAAGAATTGAAGAAGAGAAGATGAAACTGGAGTTGTATGTTGCCGATGTCGTCGATGATCACAAGATCAAGATGGATGCAATGCGCTTGAAGATTAGAAAATTTAAAAAATATGCCATTGATAGTGAGGCTTGGTATCACTATGCTGTTGGATCAATTGTTACCTTAGTTGCGATCTTGATCGCATTTGTTGTTGCATTTAAATTCTTTAGCTAGAGAGTTTGTATGTTGTTTTATGAGAATAAGTGTGTATGAACTTGTATTAATTTGGTCTTTTCGGTGTTGTGTAATGAAGATGAGCCGGCAATGGATGTACGATGACCGATGCTCTCCCCAGTTCATTAATGGCGTGCGTACTTTTCTGGTTGCGGCTGAGGCAAACAAGCGGGCGGATGGTTTTATGTGTTGTCCATGTGCTGTCTGTAAGAATGATCACAATTACTCTAACTCAAGAACCATTCACGTCCACCTGTTTACGTCCGGTTTCATGTCCGGCTATAACTGTTGGACCAAGCACGGAGAAAGAGGGGTCCTAATGGAAGAGAATGAAGAAGAAGAGGATGACGACAGCTATCCTGGCCATGGGTTCCCTGAATACGATGGTACAACAATGGGGGAAGAAGCTGAGCCGGCAATGCGGGAAGAAGCTGAAGAAGAGGCATCAGATGAGCCCGCTGATGATCTTGGTCGGGCCATTGCCGATGCAAAGAGAAATTGCGCAAGTGAAAAGGAGAAGCTGAAGTTGCAGCGCATGTTAGAGGATCACAAGAAATTGTTGTACCCAAATTGCGAAGATGACAAGAAAAAGCTGGGTACCACACTGGAATTGCTGCAATGGAAGGCAGAGAATGGTGTATCTGACAAGGGATTTGAAAAGTTGCTGATAATGTTAAAGAAGAAGCTTCCAAAGGACAACGAATTGCCCGACAGTACGTACGAAGCAAAGAAGACTGTCTGCCCTCTAGGATTAGAGGTGCAGAAGATACATGCATGCCCTAATGACTGCATCCTCTACCGCGGTGAGTACGAGGATTTGAATGCATGCCCGGTATGCGGTGCATTGCGCTATAAGATCAGCCACGATGACCCTGGTGATGTTGAGGGCGAGCGCCCCAGGAAGAAGATTCCTGCCAAGGTGATGTGGTATGCTCCTATAATACCACGGTTGAAACGTTTGTTCCAAAACAAAGAGCATGCCAAGTTGATGCGATGGCACAAAGAAGACCGTAAGAAAGACGGGAAGTTGAGAGTACCCGCTGACGGATCGCAGTGGAGAAAAATCGAGAGAAAGTGGAAGGACTTTGCAGATGACGCAAGGAACGTATGGTTTGGTTTAAGTGCAGATGGCATTAATCCTTTTGGGGAGCAGAGCAGCAATCATAGCACATGGCCTGTGACTCTATGTATCTATAACCTTCCTCCTTGGTTGTGCATGAAGCGGAAGTTCATTATGATGCCAGTGCTCATCCAAGGCCCCAAGCAACCCGGCAACGACATTGATGTGTACCTAAGGCCATTAGTTGAAGAACTTTTAGAGCTGTGGAGTATAGAAGGTGTACGTGCGTGGGATGAGCACAAACAACAGGAATTTGACCTGCGAGCGTTGCTGTTTGTAACCATCAATGATTGGCCTGCTCTCAGTAACCTTTCAGGACAGACAAACAAGGGATACCACGCATGCACGTACTGTTTAGATGATACCGACAGTATATATTTGGATAAATGTAAGAAGAATGTGTACCTGGGACATCGTCGATTTCTTCCGAGCAGGCATCCCGTAAGAAAGAAAGGCAAGCATTTCAAAGGTGAGGCAGATCACCGGAAGAAGCCTCGCCATCGTACTGATGATGATATACTTGATATGGTCAAGGATTTAAAAGTAATCTTTGGAAAGGGTCCTGGCGGACAATCTGTTCCGAATGACGCTGACGGACGCGCACCCATGTGGAAGAAGAAATCTATATTTTGGGACCTACCCTATTGGAAAGACCTAGAGGTCCGCTCTGCAATCGACGTGATGCACGTGACGAAGAATCTTTGCGTGAACGTGCTAGGCTTCTTGGGCGTGTATGGGAAGACAAAAGATACACCGGAGGCACGGGAGGACCAGCAACGTATGCACGGAAAAGACGGCATGGATCCAAAGCAGTATCAGGGTCATGCCAGCTATGCTCTTACCAAAGAAGAGAAGGAAATCTTCTTCGAATGCCTGCTCAGTATGAAGGTCCCGTCTGGCTTCTCGTCGAATATAAAGGGAATAATAAATATGGCAGAGAAAAAGTTCCAGAACCTAAAGTCTCATGACTGCCACGTGATTATGACGCAACTGCTTTCGGTTGCATTGAGGGGGCTTCTACCGGAAAACGTTCGATTAGCCATTGTGAAGCTATGTGCATTCCTCAATGCAATCTCTCAGAAGGTAATCGATCCAGAAATCATACCAAGGTTAGAGAATGATTTGGTGCAATGTCTTGTCAGTTTTGAGTTGGTGTTCCCACCATCCTTCTTCAATATCATGACGCACGTCCTAGTTCACCTAGTCGAAGAGATTGCCATTCTGGGTCCTGTGTTTCTACACAATATGTTCCCCTTTGAGAGGTTCATGGGAGTCTTAAAGAAATATGTTCATAACCATGTTAGGCCAGAAGGAAGCATCTCCAAGGGCCATGAAACAGAGGAGGTCATTGAGTTTTGTGTTGACTTTATTCCTGACCTTAAGCCGATTGGTGTTCCTGAATCGCGACATGAGGGCAGACTGGGTGGAAAAGGCACGCTAGGAAAGAATTCAGTAATATGCCATGACGGGCATTCTTGGGCGCAAGCACACTACACAGTTCTACAAAGTTCCGCCTTGGTGGCTCCGTATATCGAGGAACACAAGAATATTCTACGCTCCAAACACCCGGAGCAGTCTGACGACTGGATTACACATGAACAAACGGGGACTTTCGCCGGTTGGTTGCAGACACGTCTCATGCATGACGACACTGTTGCAGATGAGCTGTACTTGCTGTCCAAGTTACCATCTTCGACTATATTGACTTTCAAAGGGTACGAGATAAATGGGAATACATTTTACACAATCGCCCAAGATAAAAAGAGCACCAACCAAAACAGTGGTGTCCGTTTTGATGCAGCAAACACCAATAGGCCAAAGGACACATATTATGGTTACATAGAGGAGATATGGGAACTTGACTATGGACGTGGTTTGAAGGTCCCTTTGTTTCGGTGCAAATGGGTCAATCTGACAGGAGGCGGGGTAAAGGAAGACCCGCAGTACGGAATGACAATAGTGGATCTCAACAATCTTGGGTACGCAGACGAACCATTCGTCCTAGCCAATGATGTGGCGCGGGTTTTCTATGTGAAGGACATGTCTACCAAGCCGAGAAAAAGAAAAGATAAGGAAGCGAATACATCATACGATGAGCCAAAGCGCCACATAGTTCTTTCAGGGAAAAGAAACATCGTGGGAGTGGAGGACAAGACAGACATGTCAAAAGATTATGAAAAGTTTCATGAAATTGCTCCCTTCACACTGAATATTGAACCGAGCATCCAGTTAAACGATGAAGATTGTCCATGGTTACGGCGCAAAGGGACACACGCGAAGAAAAAGTTTTATACCCAAAGATCCCACTCTGGGATGTGACCGGCTTCTCTAGTGAGTTTCCGGACTTATATATCTGGAAAGTCCCACTTCGGACAAACTGGAGGGAATCTTTGTAATAGTTAGGGTACTTATGTGTTTTGGCATTTGAAACGTGAAGAAATATTATGTCCAAAGCCACGTCATCAATTTTCAACCCTTTCTGACTTCATTTGCTATTTTTCATGCATTTACTGATTTTTTTGAGCTAAATGACCCTGAAATTGAAAATCACTACAAATGAACTCTGAAGAGGTTGAAAGTTGGCATGGTATCATCATTTCACCCACATAGCATGTGCTAAAAACTTGAGAGAGTTACGGCAAAAACTGGATGCACTTCGTGTACAAAATGGACAATCTCTTTCGAAGTATCGGTGTTTCAGACGAAAACTCATCTGTTACAAAAGGCATTTCATTTTTTTAAACTTATTTCAACTCCAGACTTATTCTGCGTTTAGTATGCACCATTCAAAGCCACGTCATCAATTTTCAACCCTTTCTGACTTCATTTGCTATTTTTCATGCATTTACTGATTTTTTTGAGATAAATGACCCTGAAATTGAAAAGCACTACAAATGAACTCTGAAAAGGTTGAAAGTTGGCATGGTATCATCATTTCACCCACATAGCATGTGCTAAAAAGTTGAGAGGGTTACGGCAAAAACTGGATGCACTTCGTGTACAAAATGGACAATCTCTTTCGAAGTATCAGGGTTTCAGACGAAAACTCATCTGTTACAAAGGCATTTCATTTTTTAAATAACCTTAGAATTACCAAATTGAATATAATGATAAAACACACTAATATTAAACAGCAGAAAAAAGAATCACTGGAAAATCTATTTTTAAAGTAAAGTTATTCACAAACTAGTGATTCACACAAATTTCAAATAATTCAAATTTAAACTATTCAAATTTGAAAACTACTGCCACTAACAGAAAGTTTATAATTTTTTTGACCTAACGCAAAAAGATTCACTCATTAACTCTAAATAAAGCAAAAAAAAAAACTCAGAAACAAAAGAAAATAAATAAAGCAGAAAACAAAAAAAACTAAAAAGTAAATAAAAAAAGCCCGCATACTGGGCCGCCACGGCCTGCATACGACTAGAAATCCAACGTCTAGTTGGGCCAGGATGCAGGCCCGCAAGGCCCAGTAGGCCCAACAGGGCAGCACAGGTTCAATAGGCCCACAAGCCTGCTTAGAGAGGAGCTCGAGAGAGATGCCGCGGCGGGGCTTATAAGCTGGTGCGGGCGCCCCTCGCTGGGCGAGGTGGGACTAAACTTGCCCTGCACCGCGCCTGCGTGAGCACCAGCCTTTAGTCGCGGTTGGTGGCTCCAACCGCGACTAAAGGCACCCTTTAGTCACGGTTGGAGCCACCAACCGCGACTAAAGGTCTGCGCTTCCCGCCGCTTGGACTGGCGAAATTGACCTTTAGTCGCGGTTGGTGGCTCCAACCGGGACTAAAGGTCTCCGCATATATATACAACACTTGTAATTTTTTCACAGTTCGTTCTCTGCTTCTTCGACCACTACAGAGGAGATCGCCGCGCCGCCCGGCTGCCGCCGTACGCGCCTGCCCCGACGCCGTCTCGCCTCCCCCGACACCGGAGCTCGTCGCCGCCCCCGACGCCGGCCGCCCGCGCCTCCTCGCCGATCCCCGATGCCGGACGCGCCCTCCTCGCCGATCCCCGACGCCGCCCGCGCCCGCTCCTCCCCGAGCTCCTCGCTGCGCCGCCTGCCCCGACGCCGTCGCCGCCCCCGACTCGCCTCGCCTCGCCGTCGCCCCGCTGTGAGCTCCTTTCCTCCCTCTCCCCCCCTCTCCCTCGCCCCCTGCCGCCATGGCCGCCCCTCCCCGAGCCCACACACACACACACACACACATTTTCTTAAGTTAGATGATTTATATGTATTTTTGTATGTTTTAGTATATATATGTATAGCAATTTTGACATTTTTCAGAAGAATTTTGACATTTTTTTTCACTAGATGATTAGATGTATAGAAAAAAGTTGAGGAATTTTGACATTTGAGGAATTAATTAGTATAATGTATGTATAGAAATTTTGACATTTGAGGAATTTTGACATTTTGATCCAATGTATAGAAATTAGTATATATATATATATATGTATGTATACAATGTATAGAAAAAATTTGCATAGAAAAAAGTTGCATATTTTAATGTTGTATTTGCAAAAGTTTGTTATGTATTTGCAAAATCAAGTGAAAAAGAATTACAAAAATCACAATCAAGCATTTAAAAAATGTTAAATTTGCATAGAATTTGTTCTCGACATCAACGATGCCCGGCCCGCATCCTCGTCGTCGACTCATTCGCGACGACGTCCTGCTTCAGAGGCCCCATGTCCGGGACTGGGCTTCGCCGGGCTGGCACTGGGAGGTGCTACCTTCAGGGGCGCGCATCTTGGTGAGGAACCCGGGTCCCGTCGTCGACCCGGAGCTTCTTTGGTGGCGGGTGCGTGGGCCACATTCGGTGCGGAGGCTGGCGTCCCCCGCGGAGGTGGTACGTCACCGTGTCAGTGAGGAGGACGAGCACGTCCGTCGCTACATGGTTGCGTTGGACGTTAGGTTCTCCAATACCTGGCAGGTTCTTCAGGGATCTCACCCGAGCTATGATCCTGTGATCGTTCCTTCTCTTTGGGTGTCCACCGCGAGTGATGTTAATTAGCTAGTGATGATATATATATGATAATATTCGAGATGTATTAGTGATAATACTCGAGATGTATTCGAGATTATATTCGAGACGATGTATTCGAGATTATATTATTCGATAATATTCGAGACGATGTATTCGAGATTATATTCGATGATGCATATTATCTGGATTATTCGAGATGCATATTATCTACTATGATTCAGTTTTTCCTTATTGATTGCATGCATTCTAATTTGAATACTAAATTGTTTTATCTTTCTTCTGGATTAGTTAAATAAAAGCTATGGACAATACCGGCAGAGAAGGAGAAGATGCTCTGTTCGACATCATACGCTCCCCGAGCCCAGATGATCATGATGACGGCTCGCAATATCTGAACCCTTCGGGTGACGGTATGATGTTTGATGAAGACGAACGAATAGATGAAGGCGACAACAATGATGACGAAGGAAATGTTCTTCAAATAACAAAGACCGGCGAGCTAGAGGTATATTTATTATATCAGCCATCCGGTGATCATTACATGTATTAATTGATTTGTATATATTAACGAATCGATCTTTCTTCGTTTAGCCCTCCGGATCGAGCAAATCTTCTACAAGCGGCAGGGCAGTTCGAGGCCCGGCCAAAAGGTTGCAGGCTGGCGTAAAGTACAACATCGATGCCATCAAATCAAATGGCGAACCGCTTGAACCTAAGAAGAATGCGACCAAGTTCACTCGTCAATGCGGAGTTATTGTCAGGGACCAAATCCCGATCTCCGTTCAAGAATGGAAAAAGGCAGCAAAGGGAGATCCAGGAGTTACTTTTGTCGACGAAAGAGCAAAAGATCTGCTTTGGGAATCGCTCATGTCACATTTCACCCTACCAGATCATTTGACAGATGCAGATCTGGCGAAAGTCAGGAAGAGTGCTCTTAAGAAGATGGCGATAGCATTCAACAACCACAAGAAAAATATATGGGCCGCGTACGTCAGAGCAGGAAAGCGGACTCCAGAATTCAATGGAACACTGGAGAAGGCAAAAGATCACTGGGACGATTTCGTGAAGTTCAAGGAATCGGAACTAGCTCAGGAACGGTCGAGACAAAACAAGATTAATGCTGCGAAAAAGAAGTGGCACCATACTCTGGGGCCAGGTGGCTACCAGGTGGCCCTGCCTAAGTGGGATCTCGCTGAGCAAAAGATGATGGATGCAGGGGTCACTCCAGTTACATTGGACTGGCCCCCCAGGTGCAGGACTTGGTTTTATGCGCATGGGGGGAAGTTGGACCCAGAGACAGGGCTGATTATGGAGCGGGCAAGTCTTAAAAAAGCTCAGGACGATTTACTTGTTGCAATAGAAGAAGCTCGAACGGGGGTGTTCACGCCCAACAGAGAGAACGACAAGCTTACGCGCGCCCTGAAGAATCCTGGACACCCGGGAAGAACACGAGGCAAAGGCGTTGTTCCGTGGTTTGAGGGGTTTGCGGATTGGAACGCCGATTATAGAAGCCGTGCGAGAAAGAAGCAGTAGGAGGAGCAGAAGAGGAAGCTGGAGGAGGAGAAGAGGAAGGAGGAAGCACTCCTCCTTCAAGGCCTATACTCTAGTCACTTGGAGTTGGAACGCGCTTTCAAGCGGCAACAGGAGCAGATCGACTCACTTAGCCAGGAAAGGGCGTCTCAGCGGCAGCAGGAGCAGATTGATCCAGCATTGGATAGCACCGTCCCATCTATGCCGAGAAGCAGCGTGGGTTCCACCCCGGCCGATGATGCACTGCTGGCTAGATACCCTGTGGATGATATCAAAGATAGGACTACTTGTGAGCTACACATGAAAGTGAAGAACCTATCCATGAAGGTGGCGGACGGCTATGCTTTAACAAATCCCCCTGAAGCAACCTTCCATTGCAATCCGATTCCAGCTGGCTATGCTCGTGCCGGGGTTGATGAAGTGATGTCAGGATATTACGAGCTACAGCTTGACATTCCTAGAGGTGACGAGGAGAGCACACTGGGAGAGGCCATACATCGTATCATTCTATGGAAGAAGGATTGCATCGTCTTTCCAAGGCCACCGACTCCTGCTGCAACAAGTCCGCCGCCGCGTCAGTCGACTCCTCCTCCTCCAAGTCCGGCACCGCGTCAGCCGACTCCTCCTCCTCCAAGTCCGGCACCGCGTCAGCCGACTCCTCCTCCTCCAAGTTCGGCACCGCGTCAGCCGACTCCTCCGCCTCCAAGTCCGGCACCGCGTCAGCCATCTCCGCCGCCTCAGCGGGCTCCGCCGCCTAGGCAAGAGCGGAAGAGAGGCGCCGTAGCTACGGCGGCTAGCGGTACAACAGGCAAGAAATACAAATATGGTCCAAGCCTCAAGCCTCTTTCGAAATTGCCTTACCACCTGACTGAGGAGGAAAGCAAAGCCGAAGTGGCTGCCCAATTGAAGGCCCATTTTGGACCGAAACCGCCCCCGCCGCCAAAGGAGAAACTACCTGAGGATGTCATACAACACTTTATTGATAATGCTCAACCGGCTGTCAAGCATACGGACTCAGACTATGAGCGTTGTATTAAGAAGTCATATCAGGCACAACAAAAGAAGGAGTCGAGCTCGAGCTCGAGCCAAGCAGTTGGCAAAAAAAGCGGGAAAACTGTTCCCCAGCTGGGAGAACAGGCAGTGCAATCGATCCCCCCGCTCGTTGTACAAACACATGTGAGTACCGCCCATCAGATGGTAATAACCGACGATCATAAAAGGCAGGCTAAAGAGGCCGGTCTCACTGTTGAACAACTCCTAGGCACCGAGGAACTCCCCGTGTTTGAAGAGGAGAAACTAAAATGGAAATATGTCCGCGGCCAACCTCTGGTCAAGCCTGAGCAGGTCCCGCTTCTATCAACAAGAATGTACAATTTGCATAAGTGGTACATGCAAGAAGCAGCAAAGACCGATCGAGAGTCCCTCATGGTGAAAGTCAAGGAAAAGCATTACTTCCACGCAAAAGATTTGTGGGTTGAGTTTGAAGAGATGTTTCAGTTATTCAATCAAGACGCACTCGACAAATCTAACGTCAGTTGCTATTGTCTGTAAGTAATTTCTTTCTGTAATTTAAGTCTCTAGCTAGCTGTGCTCGTTCATTACCTGTAATTATCCTCACTATATTCTTTTCTGTGGTATTATGCAGAATGAAGATTGATGAAATGGAAAAAGCTGGACGCTATGGCATTGGGTTCATTGACCC
Source organism: Elymus sibiricus (assembly GCA_039707655.1). Taxonomy (NCBI): domain Eukaryota; kingdom Viridiplantae; phylum Streptophyta; class Magnoliopsida; order Poales; family Poaceae; genus Elymus; species Elymus sibiricus. The sequence continues at coordinate 26,677,320 of CM077672.1, forward strand.
AAATACGATTAATCAAAATACATGGTCAATTGAATGGTCGAGAGAAGACACAGAGATCAGCTTGCTAGAGTTTTTGAAGCGACTAAACACCCAACCAGAAATACTACTTCCTTACAACTTCGGGTGAGTGTTACTATATCTTGTACTACAAATTCTATGTTTGCTTACTAGATGTTAATAAGTGTAGTTGATAAGTTATGCACATGCCCGCTTAATTATACAAACATGTGCGCATGCAGTTTTCACTGGATCTTGTTAATCATTGAAGTTGACAAGGGAAAAGTTCAAGTACTGGACTCACTATATAAAGAGCCATCCGAATACGAAATCGTGAAGGGGATGTTCGACAGGTAATTTCAATCATTATCGCACTATGTTGGCCTCTTTAGTTCATTTCCTGATATCAACTAATTAATAACTCCTTTATTCATTTTCTTTGCCGGCGGGCAGGGCTTGGCAAAAGTTCATCAAAGAGGTCCCCGGCCAATGGAAAGAACGGCTGAAATGGGTGCGACCCAAGGTAATTAAGTAGTACTCCCTCCGTCCGAAAAAGCTTGTCCCAAGCTTGTGCCTATGGTGCTAGATACATCCATTTGAGAGACAAGCTTTTTCGGACGGAGGGAGTACTAGCTAGCTTGATTAATTCTAGTTTCAATACCATTATCATGCATGATTAATTATTATCTGATTGAATTTTATTCTCGTAAAGTGGCTGAGCCAGGCGCCGGGGAATAATTTATGCGCATACTACGTTTGCGAGACCATTCGCATGATGACGTCCGAAATGGAAAAATCTGAAAGACAACGTTGGGTACGTTTGCCAGAACACTATCCACAATTTTTTTATCATGATCTAATATATATACACACAACTAATATATTCATCTTGATCTCCTTCTTTAAAGATGTGGGAGATGCGGGGCAAGATCCTACCAACGGATCGCGTACGAGCAATTCAAGAGGAAATAGCGGGATTTTTGCTCGACCAGGTCATAGATCCCAAAGGAGAATTCCATTACAAGCTGTAATGCCTGCATGTAATGATCCGCAAATTGTAGGATAAATTGTATATACCAAATTGTATATATATATGTGTATGTGAATGGTCGTACGAGAAATTCGATGATATATATATGATCGGTTTTACGAGAAATTCTATTTATATATATATATGCATAACGTGTACAGTATGTAGTAGCGCAAAATATGTTTGAAATGAAAAAGAATTAAATGAAAAACACAAAATTAAAAGGAAAAATAAACCATAAACCCCTAAACCCCTATACCTTTTAGTCCCGGTTGGTATTACCAACCGGGACTAAAGGCCACCAAGCCCCCGGCGCGGGCTCGTGCCACGTGGTTCCTTTTAGTCCCGGTTGGTGTTACCAACCGGGACTAAAGGTCCCCCAGCCCCCGGCGCCGGCTCGTGCCACGTGGTGGGCCTTTAGTCCCGGGCCGTGTTGAACCGGGACTAAGGGGGGGGGGGGGGGGCTTTAGTCCCCACCCTTTAGTGCCGGTTCCTGAACCGGGACTAAAAGCCCTTACGAACCGGGACTAAAGCCCGATTCTGCACTAGTGTAAGCCGAGAAGGAAAACTCGGCTTACGGATTTTCATCGGCTTATACAAGACACTCGGCTTCAGTATTGAACTCAGTTTATGTGTACACCGTGAATGCACTGTGCACACGGCTTTGGACGCCTCTCGGCTTACACGTAAGCCGTCTACGGTGTGGAGCACATAATTTACGCCTTTTACTCGGCGTACACGTAAACCGTGTGAAAGAACATGTGCTGCCCCCATGTTTGGTTTTGGTAATTGATGACAATCTCTATGGACTAATGGTTGCCTTGAGTTATATTTGAAGGGTTTGTCCATAGGATTTGCTTGTAGACCATTTGTTGGTCTCAAGGTGATTTGAAGAAGAATATGTGTTGACCAAGGTGCTATTCAAGGATTTATCCAAAGATTGGTCATGTTGATCAAGACTAAATACGAAGAGTGATTCAAGTTGATCAACACACAAAGCGTAGACGATGTACCAAGCGAGATCAAGTGATCTCATGGTATGGTAAGCATTGTCCATTACGCTTTGTGTACTAACCCGTGTTCTATGTGAGAGTTCTTTGTGGGGTTAGGTTTGTTTCCATGGGCGTGCATCAAAAGGAAGATATCACACAACCCATGGAGGATGACATCAAGTGGTGATCGTCATCAAGATTGCGGTGTGCAAGTTCAAGTGGAGCATCACGAAGAGATCACATGTTTGAAGCTTGCCGTCCATTGTGGTGACAATGGACTTGTGAAGATGTGCCGAAGAGTGGCTCACCCATAGTGGAGTATGGGGGAGCAATCAACTAGTCTTCATCGAGCCGGCGCAATCAAGAAAGGTGGTCCAACTTGAGGAGGTCAAGATCGTCATCATCTAGCTCAAGTGGACTATGCGCAAGGCAAAGGTTTGCCCTTGATAGGTTTTCTATTTTACCGGTCTCATGGTAGTAGTTGGGAGACCGGGTTATAGGATCGATAGCCGTACTATCAAGGGGGGCTCTCAAGTGAGTAGCTTTATCGTATCTTCGTAGAGAGCTCAAACCATTGCATCCTTGCATCATCTTTCTTGGTTCGTGTTTGGTGTTTCTCTTTGTGAGTCTTTGAGCTTTTGGTCATCTTCATGACAAGCTCGAGTTCATCGAAAACAGAGTTCATATATGCATCTTCTATGATGTTTTCGATGTTGGAGTTTATGCCGGTTCTTCATTCATAGAGGTTTCTCATCTCTATATGTTAGGCATATCTCCCCTGCCACTTCCTATTATAACCAGTCGCTGTTTGGATAGTACTCGTTGTCTTCTATCCAACAAGCTTGAGTTTGCTCAATTCGGAGCTCATTTGCAGAAGTTATGGCAGTTCTGGTTTTATTTGTATCCTCTGTTTTCTGTGGATTTTCAGTAGCTTGCAAGCGGTAGTACCGCTGGTGCCCACGGTAGTACCGCTTATGCGGTAGTACCGCTGGTACTTCCGTGGCACTACCGCTTGGGGTTTCCCCGAGCGTGCAACTCTCTGTTGCCAGTTTGCCATTCACGGTAGTAGAGCGGTAGTAGCACGGTAGTACCGCTCTGGCGGTACTACCGCCCTTACTACCGCCGCCACTACCGCTTGCGGGGTTTCCTTCTGTGCACGTCTCTGTTGCCGTTTTCTGTTAAACGGTAGTAGTGCGGCTGTAGTGCGGTAGTACCGCTCAGAGCGGTAGTACCGCTCTGCTGGGCGGTAGTACCGCTTGGTGCGGTACTTCCGCCCTCCACTACCGCTGCTACTACCGCTTGTTTTTCGCAGAGTGTGCAAGCTTCTGTTGCTCTTTTCGCTTTAGCGGTAGTACCGCTTAGTTGAGCGGTAGTACCGCTTGGTGCGGCACTACCGCTCCAGTCCCGTGTTCTCGCCTGCTGTTTTTGAATTACTACCGCTTAAGCGGTAGTACCGCTCGCAAGAGCGGTAGTACCGCTTGTACGCGTCCAGCACGGGTAACGGTTGGATTTGGGGTGGCCCTATAAAAGGGGTCTTCTTCCCCAACGGTTATCTTATCCTTTGAGCTCATTTCTCCCCCCATTGTTGACCTTCTTGAGCTTGCCTATCTCTCAATCCCTCCAATGATTCTTGCTCCTTCTTGAGGGAAAAGAGAGAGGAGATCTAGATCCACATTTCCACCAATCACTTTCTCCTCTAAGTGAGGGGAACCCCTTGGATCTAGATCTTGGAGTTCTTGGTGTTCTCCTTGTTCTTCCTCTCACTTTCCTCCATAGCTTTTGTTGCTTTGGTGGGATTTGAGAGAGAGGGACTTGAGCACTTCGTGTGTTCTTGCCATTGCATTAGTTGCATCGGTTTGAGTTCTCCACGGTGATACGTGGAAGTTAGTAGTTGAGAAGCTTATTACTCTTGGGTGTTTGTGCACCCTAGAGCTTGTTCCTCTTGGGTGCCTTGGCGCCCTAGACGGCTTGGTGGTGCCTCGGAGCTCAATCATTGTGGTGTAAAGCTCCGGGCAAGCGTCGGGGTCTCCAATTAGGTTGTGGAGATCGCCCCGAGCAATTTGACGGGTACCGGTGACCGCCCCCAAGGGTTGCCAAAGTGTACGGGTTCGGTGACCGCCCTCAAGGGTTGCCATTTGTACGGGTTCGGTGACCGCCCTCAAGGGTCCCTTAGTGGAATCACGGCACCTTGCATTGTGCGAGGGCGTGAGGAGAATACGGTGGCCCTAGTGGCATTGTTGGGGAGCATTGTGCCTCCACACCGCTCTAACGGAGATTAGCATCCGCAAGGGTGTGAACTTCGGGATACATCGTCGTCTCCGCGTGCCTCGGTTATCTCTTACCCGAGCCCTTTACTTATGCACTTTACTTTGTGATAGCCATATTGTTTCTTGTTATATATCTTGCTATCACTTAGTTATTTATCTTGCTTAGCATAAGTTGTTGGTGCACATAGGTGAGCCTAGTCGATTTAGGTTTTGTGCTTGACAAATTAAACGCTAGTTTTATTCCGCATTTGTTCAAGCCTAAACCGTAATTATTTTAAAAGCGCCTATTCACCCCCCCCTCTAGGCGACATCCACGATCTTTCAATTGGTATCAGAGCCTCGTCTCTCGTTATTAGGCTTAACCGCCTAGAGAGTAAAGATGTCGACTAGGGGATTAGGATTCTCTGACACTCTTAGTTTCAATGGCACAAATTTTGATGTTTGGGTAATTCGCATGCTTAATCTCTTTAGGGTCATGGACCCAAATTTAGAGCGAATTGTAGATATGGGTTTTTCTCCTCCAAAGGATTCTCAACACATATCTTTAGAGGATGAGAAAAACTCTTATCTCAATGCTCAAGCTTCTAATGTGCTTTTCGATGCTTTGAGCAATGTAGTTATATTTCAACTCATGCCGTTTCGGGATGCTCATGAGTTGTGGACAAAGCTTCAAGACAAATATGGCGTGTCCAAGATTTGTAGGGATGATTGTTCTCCCTCCACCTCCGGTCGTATTGCCTTCTCAACTTCATCTACTTCACCTACATGTGGATTGCCACAAGGTAATGATATGGTGAGTAGTGGTGATCATTGTAATGTTGATAGTGGGATAATTGTTGATGATCCTTCATCGCTAGCTTATTGCAATGCTTCATCTTTGGACTTCAACACTTCGAGCGCTCTAAATGTTCCACATGCTTGTGTTGATAGTTCTTGCATATCATGTAGAAATTGCTTGTCTAAATCTCATGATGATATGCTTCCTATGTCTTGTTGCCATGATAAAAATGTATCTATTTCCTCGAGTTGTTGTGCTAACAATGTAAAGGAAACCCAACACTCCATGGAACAAGATGTGGCCTTGAATGGTGCCTCAAGGGATCCTACATCATCATCTATTGCTTTTTGCCTTATGGCTAAGGCTTCAAAGGTACCTCCTACTTTGAAACCTAATATATCTCATGATGATGATGTTGATGATTTTGAGGATGAGGATAATGATGAAGAGAATGATAATGTTGCATCCTTAAATATTAAGGGTGAAATGATTTTTAAAGCTCTTCATAGGAATAAAATTGCTTGTTCCAACTTCATGGAAATCATGACTATTGCCATTGAGGGCAAGAAATATATTGAGGAGTTGGAATCTCATCTCGAGGAGCATGAGGCCACCATTGAGAAAATGGAAAGTCATGAGCGTGATTACGCTAATGAGATTGCGGAGCTATCTCAAGCTCTTGAACTTGAACAAACCACCAAGGAATCTCTTGAGGAGACCTTTGCTCTAGAATTATCTAGATTAAAGGAATCCCATGAAAGAGCTCTCAAGGTGGCTAATGATTTTAGAACTAAAAATGATAAGCTTGAATTTGTGCATGCTAAACTCCTTGAGGACTTTGAGCACCTCGAAAATGGCTCAAGGGTCGTTAAGAGTTCGCTCATTGAACTCACCGAGTCTCATGCTCAACTTCAAGCTTCATATGCTAAAGAGCTTGCCAAGTTGCCTTCTCCTCTTGTTGTTAATGATGATGCTTGTGCTACTAACTCTATTTCTTGTGAAGCATCCATATTGAAGGAGAATGTTGAGCTAAGGGCTCAACTTGAGTTGCTATCTAGCAATTATGGGAAATTGGAAGAAAGTCATGAAAAGCTCTCGAGCTCTCATGGTGATCTTCTAGTATCCCATGATGTGCTAAAGATAGTTCATGAGGCTTGTACTACTAAGGTAACATCTAGTGAGCCTCATGTGGACCTTAGCACTACATCTAGTAAAAATGCTTTATTAACATGTGCTAGTCCTCGTAATTCTTCTATGCATAACATTGGTACATCTTGTGATGAATTACTTTCCTTGCCTTGTTGCTCTAACAATGATGCTTATACTTCCTCTAGTACTTGTGTTGATACTAACCATGTAGAGGAAATCAAAGAGCTCAAGGCCCAAGTCACTTCTTTGAAGAAAAACTTGGAAAAGAGTCATGAAGGGAAGTCCACACTCAAGAATATTTTGAGTGTGCAAAAATCCCCCAATGACAAAGGTGGACTTGGATTCAACTCCAATAAGAAGAAGAAGTCCAAGAGCAACAATAAGAAGGGCCAAGAACAAGTCAAGAATTCGGCCAAGATTGTTTGCTTCAAGTGCAAGATAGAAGGGCACCATGTTAGATCTTGCCCATTGAAGAAGAAGCCCCATAGTGACAAGCAACAAGGGAAGCGGCCACAAGTTCAATCCCATGCCCAACGTCAAGTTGAAGAAAGGCCACTTCCCAAGAAGACCCAAGTCAACGCTCCTCAAGTTGAGAAATCAATTGAGAAGAAAGTAAAGGGTAAATGTTGCTACTTATGTCGGAAGAAGGGTCACTTTGCTTCTTCATGCACGAATGGTACCTTATCCAACCCTATTTTAATTGATGATGTTTATTCTCTTTGGAAGGATAAGGTTGGCAATGTGTTTGCCAAATTTATTGGTACTCAATGTGGTGTCATGAAAAGAACCATTTGGGTTGCCAAGCCTATTGTGACTAACCTCTTAGGACCCAACTTGGTTGGGGACCAACAAGCTCAAACTTGATCAATAGGTGGTGTTGGAAGGCATTGGAGACTTGGCTATATTATGAAGAATTAAGGGGACTTCATCATTCATATTGTCAAAAGCCAAGTCATTGGATTATCAAGTTTCTATCTTATATCCAATGTGCCTCCTTGGGGTAACTTGTACTTAAATTGTTTACATTGAAAGTTACTTGCCCCTTTGCATGTTTGGTTGTGTACCTTGCATGTGTTTGTATATGTTGTGCTTCCAATTTGCTTGCCTTGAGTAATCAAGTATGTGTATGTTGGTTTGCACATCATGTATGCGTGAGTGTTGTGTTGAGCCTTTTTGCATCTTGTTTGTATCTTAGTTGGCTCTTGTGAGATATTAATGGATCATCCCATTTTGGGGGATTGATGTGCTTTGTGCACCTCCCGATCCCACAAATGTGTGTACATGAGGAATACCACTTAGTATTGATATTGCAAGATTATCTAGTCTCTATGTGGTATGTCTTATTCATGAGAAATTCAAATTCTAAAGTGTCCATTAATCATCTCTAGTTGGTTTTTGTTTGCCACTTGTTAAATATGGAGTATCACATTATGGGGGAGTAATATGCTTTGTGCATATTACAAGCCTAGAAAATGTGTACATTTGAGGGATTGTCACTTAGAGTTGATATAGTAAATTATCTTGTTCCTAGGTGGCATGTTAGCTCTACAAGTTGCAATTTATTTATGTGTTTGGTGTGAAGATGATGTTGGCTTTCTTTACAATCTACCACCGGAAATTCATTCCAAATACTTCTTGTACTTGTACAATTGGTATTCTTGTATGTGGTAGAAATTGTTAAATCATCTTCACATTGGCTTGTGCTTATTTGCTTTATCTCTTGCCAAGGATCGTGTCAACTCCCATTGTCTTCCATACCACTTGTGGATCTTGTTATTTTCTTGATCTTGTCTAGTGTTTTTCTAGATTTAGTGAAAGTGGTGATCCCATCTTGTGCATTTTGTATTCAAATGCAAATTCTCTATAATGCACAACGCTTGGGGGAGCTATCCTATTTTCTTTAGAACACTCATCTTGTGATCCTTATCAAGTGTGTGTTGGTGGAAGGCATACCGTTTCTTTTTGGTACTTTGTGCCATCATGAAACTTTGTAGAGGGATTGGTTTGTTTGGAACCATCCTCTCTCTTGGGAGTTCGATATCTTTTTATTGTTGTGTTTCTTTGGTATCTCATTCCTTGATGTATCTTTTATTTGGTATCCTTCAAGTGATTATTTCTTCATTTGGTATCTTATTTTCACTTGGTATATTTTCCAATTGGTATCTTATCAATCATGTGTTGTTTTGATTCGGTTTCAATTGGTATCTCTTCTCATGTGTTGTGGAGTGTTGAAATCAACCATGTGTTGATTTCAATTTGTCTTGAATCATGTGTTGATTTGGTTCTTTGATATAATTTGGACAACCTTATGTTGCGTCACTCTTTCGTGTGCCTTCTTGGTTTACTTGGTGTTTTGTCCAAATTGTATCTCCCTTTGGTTCTTAGAAGTCTTAAGCATGCATATTTACTTTATGTATTTCCTTTGGCATGCTTTCTTTCTTTGACCCAATATATGGGGGAAACTCCACCAAGTCTCAAGTTGGATGAGATGTGCATGAAATTCAATTTCATTTCTATATGCACATATTTATGTGGAGTTTGTCCTATGTATTGTGGGTTCTCTAACTCTTTGGTCCCAATGAGTTTGGGCACCATTTTGTTTGTGATGTTGTTCTAGGAACAATTGGAGATGCATTGGATGCTCGGCTCACTCACAAGGAAGGTGTTGTCACCATGTGCTTATTGGAGTCAAGCTAGGATGATCAATGAACTACAATCTACTACATTCATTTGGTATCTACTACATCATTCCAATGCTATCTCGGTAACAAGTATCAACTTCATGCATACATTTCTTGCATTCAACCTTGTGTAGGTTGCATCATGGCATGATTTTCTTGATCCGTTCTAGTGATACTTGTTTCCTTTCTCAAAGCATCCCAACAATGATCTCTTGTTGCGAGTTGTGATGTCTTTGATGTTTGTGTAGTTGAAGTTCATTTATATACTATGAGATAATATTAAGCCATGTGCTTTATGCTTTCAAGCAAAGATCTTATTGGTATATTTATGACTTCCTTTTGGATATTTTGTTCCTTCGTGTTGTAACTATTTCGTGTGTATATCCTTCTTTGTGGATTGATATCATCATGATTTTCATCTACCTAGAACCTTATACACTTGAGAGAAATTACATCTCTAGATGATATCCTTTCTTTCATGACCACCTTGTCTTTCTTGTATTATTTCTTTGGTGGCTCCGTGAAATCGTTTGTCTTGAGTGCGGATCTTATATCGTTGCATCTTGATGCACTCATTTGTGGTGAAGATTATTTTCCTCATGCTTGTCTTGACGAGGCTTTCGCCATGTCAATTGGTATCCCTCCTCTTGACAAAGCTATCTTTTTCTATCTTCGCCGTGGGTTGTCACAAGCTTTGTAGTTAATTCGCATTTTAGTGAGCTTGTGAACCCATTTGCTTGTTCTGTGTGGGAAGGACGTGTCTTGCACCTTGTATCTCGTTTATTCAAGACCATGTTGATGCTTAATGCTCATCCTTATATTAGTCTTCTCAGGTGCTTTGCCATGACTCACACACATCGTTTTGGTTGAGCCTATTCCTAAGTTGCCTCTCTTTCATATTGCTCAACCATGTGTATGTTGCAAGTGCTAGGCTTAGTTTCCTATATGCTCACTTGCACTTGTTGTGAGTTTCTATTGATTTTGGGGGAGTGATGATCCTATTTTGTGCACGTTGTATCCAAATACAAAACTAAATAATGCACAAATCATGGGGAGCTTCTCTATGTTCTTTAGAACACTCCTGTGCTCATATCATAATATCTGTTGTTCGTGTGGCTCGTCGGATCATTTGATTGATTGGTCCAATTGGTATCTTTCAATTGGGTTCTATCAATTGGTATCGGATCATTTTATTGATTGGTCCATTTGGTATCCTTAGATTGCTTGCTTCTCTCTTGGTATGTCTTTGTGTCATATCATTCCTTTTGCAATCTTTGGATCCTCAATATAGTTTGTCTTCCTCCAACTATTCTTCATTGGATATGTGTATTGTATTCCACTCATATTTTTGAGAAATACACAATTTATGGAGGAACACATATTATGTTGGCCTTCTAAGCTTTTCGCCCATTTTGGCAATCGATGCCAATGGGGGAGAAGTTTAGAGAGTTTTGTGGAGAAGTTTAGAGAGCTATTTCTTCATGCTTGCTTTGGTTTTGTTCCTAAGCATTTGCATCACATGCTCTTGCATTATTAGTTGTTGCTTTGCATGGTGATGCTTAATTCCTTATATAAACTCTCTTGAAAGGGATTGTCATCAATTACCAAAATGGGGGAGATTGAAAGAACATGTGCTGCCCCCATGTTTGGTTTTGGTAATTGATGACAATCTCTATGGACTAATGGTTGCCTTGAGTTATATTTGAAGGGTTTGTCCATAGGATTTGCTTGTAGACCATTTGTTGGTCTCAAGGTGATTTGAAGAAGAATATGTGTTGACCAAGGTGCTATTCAAGGATTTATCCAAAGATTGGTCATGTTGATCAAGACTAAATACGAAGAGTGATTCAAGTTGATCAACACACAAAGCGTAGACGCTGTACCAAGCGAGATCAAGTGATCTCATGGTATGGTAAGCATTGTCCATTACGCTTTGTGTACTAACCCGTGTTCTATGTGAGAGTTCTTTGTGGGGTTAGGTTTGTTTCCATGGGCGTGCATCAAAAGGAAGATATCACACAACCCATGGAGGATGACATCAAGTGGTGATCGTCATCAAGATTGCGGTGTGCAAGTTCAAGTGGAGCATCACGAAGAGATCACATGCTTGAAGCTTGCCGTCCATTGTGGTGACAATGGACTTGTGAAGATGTGCCGAAGAGTGGCTCACCCATAGTGGAGTATGGGGGAGCAATCAACTAGTCTTCATCGAGCCGGCGCAATCAAGAAAGGTGGTCCAACTTGAGGAGGTCAAGATCGTCATCATCTAGCTCAAGTGGACTATGCGCAAGGCAAAGGTTTGCCCTTGATAGGTTTTCTATTTTACCGGTCTCATGGTAGTAGTTGGGAGACCGGGTTATAGGATCGATAGCCGTACTATCAAGGGGGGCTCTCAAGTGAGTAGCTTTATCGTATCTTCGTAGAGAGCTCAAACCATTGCATCCTTGCATCATCTTTCTTGGTTCGTGTTTGGTGTTTCTCTTTGTGAGTCTTTGAGCTTTTGGTCATCTTCATGACAAGCTCGAGTTCATCGAAAACAGAGTTCATATATGCATCTTCTATGATGTTTTCGATGTTGGAGTTTATGCCGGTTCTTCATTCATAGAGGTTTCTCATCTCTATATGTTAGGCATATCTCCCCTGCCACTTCCTATTATAACCAGTCGCTGTTTGGATAGTACTCGTTGTCTTCTATCCAACAAGCTTGAGTTTGCTCAATTCGGAGCTCATTTGCAGAAGTTATGGCAGTTCTGGTTTTATTTGTATCCTCTGTTTTCTGTGGATTTTCAGTAGCTTGCAAGCGGTAGTACCGCTGGTGCCCACGGTAGTACCGCTTATGCGGTAGTACCGCTGGTACTTCCGTGGCACTACCGCTTGGGGTTTCCCCGAGCGTGCAACTCTCTGTTGCCAGTTTGCCATTCACGGTAGTAGAGCGGTAGTAGCACGGTAGTACCGCTCTGGCGGTACTACCGCCCTTACTACCGCCGCCACTACCGCTTGCGGGGTTTCCTTCTGTGCACGTCTCTGTTGCCGTTTTCTGTTAAACGGTAGTAGTGCGGCTGTAGTGCGGTAGTACCGCTCAGAGCGGTAGTACCGCTCTGCTGGGCGGTAGTACCGCTTGGTGCGGTACTTCCGCCCTCCACTACCGCTGCTACTACCGCTTGTTTTTCGCAGAGTGTGCAAGCTTCTGTTGCTCTTTTCGCTTTAGCGGTAGTACCGCTTAGTTGAGCGGTAGTACCGCTTGGTGCGGCACTACCGCTCCAGTCCCGTGTTCTCGCCTGCTGTTTTTGAATTACTACCGCTTAAGCGGTAGTACCGCTCGCAAGAGCGGTAGTACCGCTTGTACGCGTCCAGCACGGGTAACGGTTGGATTTGGGGTGGCCCTATAAAAGGGGTCTTCTTCCCCAACGGTTATCTTATCCTTTGAGCTCATTTCTCCCCCCATTGTTGACCTTCTTGAGCTTGCCTATCTCTCAATCCCTCCAATGATTCTTGCTCCTTCTTGAGGGAAAAGAGAGAGGAGATCTAGATCCACATTTCCACCAATCACTTTCTCCTCTAAGTGAGGGGAACCCCTTGGATCTAGATCTTGGAGTTCTTGGTGTTCTCCTTGTTCTTCCTCTCACTTTCCTCCATAGCTTTTGTTGCTTTGGTGGGATTTGAGAGAGAGGGACTTGAGCACTTCGTGTGTTCTTGCCATTGCATTAGTTGCATCGGTTTGAGTTCTCCACGGTGATACGTGGAAGTTAGTAGTTGAGAAGCTTATTACTCTTGGGTGTTTGTGCACCCTAGAGCTTGTTCCTCTTGGGTGCCTTGGCGCCCTAGACGGCTTGGTGGTGCCTCGGAGCTCAATCATTGTGGTGTAAAGCTCCGGGCAAGCGTCGGGGTCTCCAATTAGGTTGTGGAGATCGCCCCGAGCAATTTGACGGGTACCGGTGACCGCCCCCAAGGGTTGCCAAAGTGTACGGGTTTGGTGACCGCCCTCAAGGGTTGCCATTTGTACGGGTTCGGTGACCGCCCTCAAGGGTCCCTTAGTGGAATCACGGCACCTTGCATTGTGCGAGGGCGTGAGGAGAATACGGTGTCCCTAGTGGCATTGTTGGGGAGCATTGTGCCTCCACACCGCTCTAACGGAGATTAGCATCCGCAAGGGTGTGAACTTCGGGATACATCGTCGTCTCCGCGTGCCTCGGTTATCTCTTACCCGAGCCCTTTACTTATGCACTTTACTTTGTGATAGCCATATTGTTTCTTGTTATATATCTTGCTATCACTTAGTTATTTATCTTGCTTAGCATAAGTTGTTGGTGCACATAGGTGAGCCTAGTCGATTTAGGTTTTGTGCTTGACAAATTAAACGCTAGTTTTATTCCGCATTTGTTCAAGCCTAAACCGTAATTATTTTAAAAGCGCCTATTCACCCCCCCTCTAGGCGACATCCACGATCTTTCACCGTGCATCATCTACGACACACGGTGTAGACGTACACTCGGCTTACAGTGATACCACGTGGCACCGCTGTTAGGTCGAGCCAGCCATGATCCCGCTTTTTTCACCCGGGTGCCACTGATTTGTACTAGGCTTATAACTGACACCCGGCTTACAACCCGTAAGCCGATACAAATTAAGTCGAGTAGGCTAAGCCGAGTGTAACACTCGGCTTATACATTGCCGAGGTTAAATTACCCTTCGCCTAGTAGTTTCATTTTTTTTAGAAAAGGAGGAAGACCCCCGGCCTCTGCATCTGGGCGATGCATGCAGTCACTTTATTAATTATTCATAAAGACCTTACAAAGTAATACATCAGTACGTCTGAAGCCACCATCTTGGCAACATCTGTCGCTACTCCTATCCTTGATGAAGGGGTGCCGATAGTCCGAGCCTAATACCAAACAAACTTCGCACCATATCCTAACATCTAAAACCGGAGGCCCCAACCAAGCCACAGTGCCGGGTCTGGGGCACACACCGATCCGGCGCACTCTCAGAGGCCGCCGCCGCCGTCTTCCACCTATCCATCTTCAGAGTTGTACTGACGCATCGACCTTGCAAGGCCTAGCTGCCGTCGACGCCACCATGACGCCAGACAACGCCACCATCCTGCGCTCGTCTATCATCACACGCCCACCGCTGAGACCCCGTTGCTCCATGCCGCCAAGACCCGCCGTTGTCGACGTGCTAGATGCCACGCCGCTCCTCCTTCGCGAACACCACCTGCTGCCACTAGTCCCAGCCCCTCCGCCCGCAGTTCCTCTAACCGAGCACCCGAATGCCCAGGCGGCGCCTCCAAGAAGGGCACGACACACGCAGTGCCACCGCCGCCCAATCTGAGGAGATTTTGGGTCTTCACCCAGGCATGGGGTCGGAGTGGAGGGCAGGGACCTCGACGGTGCCTGCAAGGAGGATAACGGCGACCTTGGTCGTCGCTACCGTCGGGATGAGCGAGTCATCCAAAGTTTCCTCCGGTCCGATGTCACCTCTACCAGCCCCCGCGAACGCACCGAGGCCGACGACCGGAATCGCAAGCCACCAAGTGCAGCGGGAGAGACTCTGCAGCGGGGAGATCCACCGGTAACTCACCGCCCACGCGGTCAAGACGCCGTCCATCCACCTCCCGCGAGCGTCGCCAGCCGAGGGCGTCGTCGCCATGCCTACCGGGGCCGCCGCCCCAGGTCCAGATTCCTCCGTGATAACCGGAGCGACGAGATCCGCCACCGCGCGGCCCACGCCGTCGCCCAAGCCCGCCGCCGCCCGATCCCGCCGCCGTCGGAAGCGGCCACGCTGCCGGAAGACCCACACCCCATGGATCTGGGCGCCCGTGCGCTGCCGCAAGCCCGCCGCCGCTGGGAATCGCCGCGCCGTCGGGAGGGCCGCACCCCGCGAATCTGGGCGCCCGCGCCGAGTAGTTTCATACTCGGCTTCATTTATTTATTTTCTGTAGTGTGAACGTGCCGTGCCATCAAATTCTGGTATTCAAAAGAGACACTTGGTTTTCGTACGTTAGGATCAGGGGATCTAATTAGCTAGTGGAGCATTTCGGTAAAGATACCAAGGACAAACCCCGCCAAAAAAAAAAAAAAAAAAAGATACCAAGGACAAATTCGGTAATCGTACAAAGAAATAAAGGCAGGGACTGAAGCTTTAAGACTTGGCGCCAAGAATAATAGCATCACTGCACTGACCATGCTTTGCTGGGTGTATAAATTAAAGCCGCGCAAGAATCAAACTAATTAAGCTCGCGCCCTGCACTCCATGGTCGATAAGATGCCACCCCTCGCAGCAGCCGCATCCTCGTCGCGGTGCGCCCCCTTCGCCTGCCGCCGCCGCGGCGCCGAGCAGCGCTCCAGGGGCCTGGATCACGCGTCAGCACCGGTGCCTGCCGCTGGGCAGGGGTGCGGGCGGCCGCTGGGCCGCGCGGCGGGGGTCGTGGGCGGCGGCATCGCCGCGGCCTTCTTCGCGTCCCTGGAGCGGTGCGCCTGCGTGGAGGTCCGCACCACCGACGACCTCTCCGACTGCAGCAACGGCGCCACCGAGGCCGCGCCGCTCATGGGCGACGACGGCGGTGCCGGCCGTTCTTCCACCCATTCTTCCACAGCGAGGAAGAAGAGCAAGAGGAAGGCCAGTGCGGGGAAGGGCAGTAGGGGCGGCCATGGCGGCTTTGGGTGCTGCGAGAGCACCAATTAGCTCGTTCTTACCCGTTGACATATGCGTGCATGCGTGTGTGCAGATTGTATGGCATCATTAAGATTGTATGAACTGGTCGAGAGACTGAGACCATGCACGGGGTTTTGTATATGATCAATCTTGATGTTAAATTTTGTTTTGTGGAAAACATCTAGATTTATTATAAAAGTTTATCAAAAGTATAAAGCACATCAAACATAATAAAAATTACATCAAGGTTTTTATACCATAGAACGGCCACTACTGCCGCCAGAATCAGCTGCTAATTATACATGTAGCTAGTGGTTCTGATTTGTGTTTAAGTTATCTAGTGATAGATGTGACCATATTGCACACCGTGGCACAACATGCATGGACTGCAAATCAAGGAGCATCTAACTATATATTAGTCTAATTTAAGTCCATAAATAATTCGAGAGTTGTGTGCACCGGTCGATGTAGAGTCAGGGGGTGTTACACTCTTTTCGGAAAAAAAATGAAGTCCATATATCGGAGGAATTTGTTCTAAACTTTCTTCTTTTGTTTTTCTATACATGGTATATGATTCTCATCTCAACATAACAAAAACAGATAACTATATGTTACTCTAATTTAAGTCCATAAATAATTTGAGAGTTGTGTGCACCGATCCATGTAGAGTGAGGGGGTGTTACCCTCTTTTCGAAAAAAATAACTCCATATATCCGAGGAATTTGTTCCAAACTTTCTTCTTTTAATTTTCTATACATGGTATGATTCTCATCTCAACATATTAAAAGGCTATGCTTTTTCATGGTTAGTTGAAGACATTTTTAAGCAAGATTATTGAGCTACTACTCGTTAAGCAAAAATGCTAGACTTATGGGATGGGGTTACGGAATTGGCTACCCTCATTTCAACTTCTTTTTCCCCTGACTTCAACTAAAAGCCCTCCCCTGATTCGGTTAACATTTGAGAAAGCATAAGAAACGGCTCAGGCCCACAGTAAACCCAGAGAATGATTCAGCTTAAGAAGGGCCCATTAGTGAGATCTAGAGCGCCTTATATCAGTGAATCTATCCACTGTATTAAGCACCGCTAAAAAATCCACTGTATTAATCTTCAGAGAGGAGATAAAATTAAGCTCCACAGAAATCTCTGAAAATAATAATAAAAAAGACTCACAAATTAATGTGTGTGTAGTCACTTTTTAACCCCTTTAGCCAACCACTTGATCAGTTTCTGCAAATGCCATGCATGTGAGCCTCCTCTTTGATCTGATTAGCTTTGTGAACGATCTCATTGCCTCACCTCCACACACGTGTCCACCTCAACCAACAACAAAAAATTCACTATGCAAAATGGCAATATATATAGCTTGATTCCATTTATAAGCTTATCTTCCATATTGTGCACTTCAATCACAAAACATGTTGCATTTTAAGCATTTCATGATGTCTAGAGAAACCGAGAGCTATCTTCCAAAAATGCCAAGCCCATTTTTATACGTAGGATGTTTGAAATGAATTATGAGGCGGCGGACAAAATTTTAATCTCACCCGAATTTCTAACCATGAGATTATATTCGTGATTTGTGCTCTAGTTGCCAAAGAGATAACTGTAGAGGCGACGACGGCCCATATACGTTGAGATGCCTATTGAATTCATGCTCCATCCAGTTACTCCAAAAGTGAACTGACGGAGTGAGGCAAACAATATATTTCAATACTCCCCCTCACGTTTGAGCTTTTTTTTCAATTCTTGGACATGGGGTTGATGTAGGCCGCATATATCTTTTCTTTAATACTATGTTGGCAGCGTCTTTAACTCGAGACCTCTTTGCTTTAATACCATATTGAATTCATGCTTCAGCCAGTTACGCCAAAAGCTCAAACTAATAAAGTGAGACGGCAATATGTTTCAACAATGCCGACGTAGGCAAGATTTAAGAGTGAGGGCAAGGCAGCACAGTAGCCGTGCCAATCGTATATCAATGTGCGAGGTCGGAGGTCCATGTTGCTGCAGCCGAGGAAGATGGAGAGGGATGCATCGCAGAAATCGGCCGAGGAGAAGACATCGGCAACATGGGTTTTGGATGGTGTGAACGGAATGATTCTGGGATGATTGCATCCAAATGGCTAGGAAACTTGCCCAACAGATTTCTCCAATTTTCCAGGCAGGTGACTGGCCAACACCTCCTTTCTCCCATTTAGCAGCATACGTCAAATCATTTCATTTTTCTTGTGATTTCGCGGGACATGGTTGGTTTTCCACAGAAAAAGCAGATAGATCCACGCATGCAATGGGACAAGCCCATCAAGCTAGAATAGTAAAGGATGGGCCAAAAGATGCTCCACAAATCTCTCAAGATCCAGGCATTTCAGCTAAGGTAGAAACTAACTGTTGGCTGCTTGACACTTGGCACCGGTGCGTCCTCCCTGTCTAACCAAACAAGGAGCTTAGATTCTGCAAAGGCCCCAGATTAAAGCTGTGGGTGCATGCCTGCATTACCGCCTTTTCCGAAAATCTTGAGGCACGCCCATGTGGCTGCCCAAATGCATATGCCCACCATGATCCAGACGCAGACCAGACACCAATCGATCTGTATGTCTACTAGCTACATAGCTCGCTAGGCTTTGGAGCTGCATGTATGAACATGCACGCCATCTGTCCATTAACTAACATAACTAATCCCTAGCTCCTACCATCACCTGTAGTACTCCTGTACGTAGTAAGATTCATGCATCTGTCCACTAACCAACTTAACTAATTCCTAGCTATAGGACTAGAATATGATCATCTAAAATCAATTTCATGCTAAAATGATTTACTACTGGACTTGGGTAAGCAAATTAACCACATACTCTTTTGCAAGCTAAATAGCTTGCAGAAACGTCTTATATTGTGGGACGAAGGGAGTATCTGTTACTGTTTAGTAAGTACCTAGCTGACACTCTAGTTAATCAACCAGCTTTCATTTCGATATATATAATTAGCTAGCACAAATTAAAGAGTGGACGATGATATTTGTGGTGAGTAGTGGTGCTTGGTCGACCTCTGGCGATGGATGGATGGTGCGTGCAGTGCGTGCCGCCCACTCGTCGGGACAGAAGAAAATGTTGCACCCTACCTGTTCTGCTTTAGCCTAAAGCACACAGCTTTAGTACTCGGATTAGCTAATGGTAGATCACACGTAGTAGCAGCACGTATGCTTAGCTTTCGACTTTCGAGGCCATAAATAGTAGAGTAGGACTCTCATGCTTCCTTCCAGTACAGTGCAACAGAAGATCGATCCAACCTGCTGCTAGCTTCCTTCTTCTCGAAGGCTCTGCCGATCTGCCATTTGCATGTATACATAGAATTTGTTTTGGCTAGTTAGTTCATTCGATCATTAATTTGCACATATACGCTCTAACCTTTCGTGGTTCTTTACTATCTAACTTTGTATAAACTGTTCCAAATTTATAAAAATATGTATACCGCGAGAAGAAATTCCTACGGGTTCGGCTAATTTTCTTGCGCATACGTGCATGCATGTCAGTGGCTTCTTCCATATGTTTCTATGAGATTATGAAAGCTAATTACTCAATATTATATGTTATTTACGTCGTTGGAATTGTCAAGGTATTCCGCCTAGATGCGATCGGTCGATGCATGCATTATATACGGGTGATGATGGTGACCTGATGATCGAGCTTTGGTATATGCTGTTGCAGTGGCTGGCTGAGCTCATTCCATCTAGATGAGAATATCTACTTTTCTTTTTTGCATTGCATAGATCCATTGGTTATTGGTTAGTTAAAGCCAGAATATATACGTCGCCGTCTTTTCATCGTCGACCCGTAGCTTTCAGTGGACCTGGAATCAACTGGTCATCTTGCCCGATTATTATTGGCCAGTCAGTTTCTTCAATACGTATATGCATACGTATGCACATAAACTTAAAAAACCGATCGAAAAATTAATCCAGACAGTTAAGGTTAACATAGTACTACTAGTAGTTGTTGTTGCCAATTGTGATCTATAGGTATCGAGATCACCTCACCGTAATTAGTTTGGTAAAACGTACATATATATAAAAAAAACTTTTTTAAAAACATATATATGACTTAAACAGATGGTAGGTCGATCGAGGCGTTAGATTTGGGCACTGCTGATGCCTTAGTCATTAAGGTTTAGAGGTAGCTAAGCTAGCTAGGTGTAGCTGGGGTAGGTTGGTATTGTCATTCGAAATTCCTTGGAAAGCCAAGCATGCATATGCACGTCGCTCTCCATCGACCTTGCTCGATCTTCGTCGACCATTCCAAAGTTTTGCTTTCTACACCATGCTGACCAAAGTAAAGGATGGTCGATGAACTCTATTCTAGCTACGTAGCTAATTCCAAGGTCGAGTTTTCCACCAGAAATAAAGTAACTACTTTTACATGAAATTACCAAGTGTTCGATAAACCATGGTGGTAACCTATGGGCGACATCCAGAAAGCCGGGTGTCCCTAAGATTTTGCAGGAAGAAGCTTTTAAAAAAAGGGAAATTACAATATGGTCCTTGACGATGTTTGCGTATCGCCATTCGATCGTCACCCAACATCGATCCCTCCTGTCGTCGATACGCCATCTGAGGAAAGAGGGAGTTGTCACCACGCCCAGATCTGAAGGAGCACCATAGCTGCCGACGCTGCTTTGCAGGGCGAAGAAGCGGTCCACTACATGCAATAGAACCAAAATGTTGTGTCACGTTAGCCGGAGATCATCCCGATGCCCGTTGGACCCCAAAACCGCCGCCCATACGCGACATCACTGAAGAGGAGGAACATGACAATCAACCATATTCCACACACCCTGCTTCGAAAAGTCCAAACCCTCTATACGGGCTACTATTGTCGCCATTCGAGGAGACGACAACCGCCAACCCTAGCATCATGAAATACCTCCATTGTCCTCCTAATGGTGTCAAAGAAAACATCGTTGCCGCAACGGATCCAAAGCCGAGGGCAAAATCCGGTGGCATGGTTGCAGATGTCGCCCCACCAATCATGCTTAGGAACCGGGAGGTGGAGCACATTCTCAACTTCCAGGGCTCGATCAAAAGGAGAAGAGTTCTGAACCGGTATAGGGTCTCTGGAGCACGGCTACTCTACAATGACTACTTTGCTCCCAACCCAACTTTACCTGATGAACCATGGTTTTATTTGCCGACGATTTCGTATGTGCAAACCATTGTTCTTGCGCGTGGGGGAGGGAGTGGAGGCACACGGTCCCTACTTCAAGCTCACCAGGGATTGTTGCAAACAACTATCATTCTCTGCTAAGCAGAAATGCACGGCTGCTCTGAGGATGCTTGCACTTGATACCGCCGCCGATGTCGTTGGTGAGATGGTCCGGATGGGGGAGAGCACATGCCTGAAGACCACTGTCAAGTTTGCCCGCATCGTGGTGCAGGTGTTTGGACCAGAGTATCTAAGAGAACCAAACGCGCAGGATACAGAAAAGTTATTGGTTATTGGAGAGGCAACATGATTTTCAGGTATGCTTGGTTCAATTGATTGCATGCATTGGCAATGGAAGAACTGCACCAAAGGTTTGCGCGGGATGTACAGGTCACACCAAAGAGGCCACCATCATATTGTAAGCAGCTGCATCACATGACTTGTGGATTTGGCATGCATTCTTTGGAATGCCCGGTTCTCACAACAACCGCAATGTGATTCAGTGATCTCTCGTGTTTAGGAGACTTTATAATAGGGAATTGCCATCATGCACCAACACTGTCAACGGCTGCAATTACAACATGGGGTACTATCTTGCCGATGGTACCTATCCTCAGTAGGCGGCGTTTGTGAAGACCATATCTGATCCCCAAGGCAACAAACAAATCCACTTTGAAACAATGCAAGAGGCAGCTAGGAAAGATGTGGAGAGGGCATCTGGAGTGCTCCAAGCTCGTTGGGGAATTGTTCGTAGAGCTGCAATGATGTGGGACTCAGAGACTTTGTGGCAGCTGATGACATGTTGTGCTATTTTGCACAATATGATTGTCAAGGACAAAGGTGATGGGGTACACCAAACCAATGATTTTGAGACGCCTGGAGAACAAGTCCACATTCCGAAACAACAAGATGCAGATAAGCTTATGAATTTTCTGCAGATGTATCAAAATCTTCGAGATCATCAGGTGCACGTGCAGCTATTCGGTGATCTTGTGGAGCATATGTGACTCTACAATGAAAACAAAGAACTAGTTTGAATTATGCACTTGATAAATTTTACGTTTGAACTATGTATTTTCGCTATCAACATTATTATTTACATGCGACATTGACGTGCATAGATTTGCATGAATTTGAGAGTTCGGATTTGAGGTGTGTGGTTGCCAGACACAACATATGAGGGGTTGTCCGGCTCCGCCTACGGGTGCGTCCGCGGATGTATAGAAAGCTGGATTTGTAAAGTCCAGTTGTAGATGCTATGAGTTCAAGTCACAATCAGAGGAAGTTGCGTGTGACTATAGCGAAAGATGAAAAACAATGGGAGGGAATCCTGCTAGCGATCAGAGGGAGGTGCCCTAAAAAAAAAAAAGAGAGAATCGTTCGGTAGTTTAGGAAAAACAATTTAGTGTGCCAGTTACATACTCGGTTTTTTTTTTTTTTGAGGAACATACTCCGTTAACTAATTGATCCATGGGGACTTCGGCAAGAATTTTATTTATTTATTTTTGCGAACTACTTCTGCAAGAATTAACCCATGAAATTACATGTCTTGATATATCCTGGTTGACCAACCTAGATATCACCGGGTAAAGTGAAGTTATACTAGGCCGAAAGAAAAGAATCTCAAGTGACGTGAGGTAATTAATTAACGAATCAGAAGTCTCAGTCCAGCTAGCTGGTTCACAGCAGGCAACTACGTTGTTGTCAGAGTATTTAACCTTGTGACCATCGAGTGCAATCAATAAATAATTTAGTAGCAAAACATTTGCTATCTCGATGTCGAGATCGATCGACAACGCACCATCATCGACACGACTTTTTTTCTAAAAAGAAAAAAGCTCATCGTCAGTGGGCACTAGCTACACTACCGAGGCGTGTGGGCCCACACGGGACGTCCATGAGAAGAAAAATTGAAGTGGGCCCAATGTGCCAGCCCGCCACCGGCCGTCCGAAACGGGCTATAAATAGGGCCCTCCTACACTTGTCTCCCTCCCTTTTCCCTCTCCCGCCACTCGCACAGCACACTCCAGGTTACGCGGTGACACTTCTGCCCCTGCCCTGCCCACCCCTAGCAAACTGCTAGCTAGTGCACTGCCAGTGCCATGGCCCTCTCGGACCTCGACCTCGACTTCGAGGCCTTCCTCGCCTACCTCGGCTCCGGCCTGGACGCGTCGCCGCCATCCGTGCCGGTTGTGTCTTCGCCGGAGGAGGGCATGTTGAGCCCCGCTGCTCCGTCGTCGCCAGATCTTCTTCCCATGCTCACGTCGTCGCCGGAGGAGGGCATGCTGAGCCCCGCCGCTCCGTCGCCGCTGGAAGTGCTGCCCATGACCACGTCGTCGCCGGAGGAGGGCACGTCGTCGGGATCGGCGGGAACCGTCGCCGTTGCCGGGGACGACGGCGACAGGGAGCGGAAGCTCCGCCGCAAGGTGTCCAACCGTGAGTCGGCGCGCCGGTCACGCGCGCGCAAGCAGCGGCACCTCGAGGAGCAGCGCGCCGCGGCCGCCACACTCCGGGCCGGGAACCGGCACCTCGCCGAGCAGCTCCGCGTCGCCAGGGCGCGCGCGGAGCTCGTCACGCTCGCCAACGCACGGCTCCGCGCCCAGGGCCAGGCTCTGGGACGGCGTCTCGCCGCAGCGCGCCAGGCCCTCGCCCTCAGGCAGCTCTACGCCGCCGCGTCGGCCTCCGGCGGCGCCTTGGACATGCAGGCGCTCGCCTCGCTGATCCGGTAGCGCGCCATGGCACGGCGCAGGCGAACGAGAAGATGTTTTTTGACCTGGTGCAAGATCGATCGATGGAACGAACGAACGACGAACGTACGACGTGCTGCTATTAATCACAACCCATAAGAAGCTATTATTATGCATGATCTATCCTCTTCATCATAGATATATAACAGCAAGAAATTGTGGATGGAAAATGGCACCAAAAAACGTACGTACCCGCTGCTTGATCGATGCTGCTGCTCGAACATCACCGGTGCATGTGTGCGCTCCCTCCGATCGGAAATGGACGGCCAGGATCGATCCAGCGAGCATGAGATGCTCTTCGACTCTCCGCTGGATCTCAATTATTGTCTCTGTGATTTAGTAGTGCTCCAGCTTTGCTATCTGTTGGCTCTTCGACTCGCCGCTGGATCTCAATTATTGTCTCTGTGATTTAGTAGTGCTCCAGCTTTGCTATCTGTTGGCTGATTACTGGATGGATGTATCCATCGATCGTCTCCGTGTCCTTCTTATTCTTCATGTTTGGCACCTGTCACCCTCATGTCTCTGATCTAATCTAAATATAATTTCTTGGTCGATCACTGGCCCAAAGTTGGTGGAGGAGTTGCATATATGCTTGTCCTCATTGTCTCATCATTCTTTTCCCCCTCCCTTTGTGTGTTTCTGGTGGTGGTGGTGGTGAGTCGTCGTCGAAAGCAAAGACCGCGAGGTAGTCATTGCGGTTTACGTCTCCTTTGTCGAGAAATCGGTTTACGTCTCTAGTGTCTTGACGAACCACGGCCTCTTTTGTGTTGCTTTTTCCAAGCTGATTTCGCTGATGGCAATTTCGCCACTATTTCTGGGAAGAACGTTGTGGAATGATGATGGGAAACAGTAACTACACCATCCATAAGAAAAACCTTTACAGACCTCTTTTCTTTTTGACAAATTGGTTCACGTATTTCTAGTGCCTTTACGAACCGCCGTCTCTTTTGTGTGGTTGTTTCCGAGCTGATTCCGTTGATGACATTTTCGCCACCTTTTCCGGGACATCAGCCGTAAGAAAAACCTAGTACAGTTGGTTATTGTTTTCACGATTGCTATTTGACAGTTGCCTGGAAACGATTCTAGCGTTGGTAGTCTTTTGGAGGGATGAAGGTGAGGGGTAGAGCGCCGAGCCACATACAAGGAGGTCGCGCCGTCCCTGGTGAGGGATAGCCAAGAATGACCTGAGCCCACAACAACGCAGCTAGCCACGATATCGCAGGTGGAGGCGACACAGAGGGTTGACGGTTCGGGGTCGAGGGTCGGCTACCGGGGGAAGGGGAGTTAGGAGGGTGGCTGGGACGGCGATGACAGGATAGAGGGCGCAACTTGGGCAAGGCTGTGTGGCGAGATGACACGAGGCATCGACAGCCGACCGCTAGTGTCTAGGGCTGGGGTTATATAGTCAGGTGCTGGAGGGTGCTCGGCACGGGGAAGAAGAAGAAAAGCACACACGGTCAAAATCGATTGCCAGTTCAACAAAATTCAGGTAACTTCTGTATAGTTGCCCCCTTTTTGTCATAATTTTCACTAACCGAAAGTTGGTGGAGGAATTACATATATGCTTGTCCCAGGGACGGAGCTCACATATAAGGGCTGGTGTCAACTGACACCAGTGCCGATCGTAACCTCAAACTAATTTTTTTTTTTTGAAAGGTAACTAGGGAGTTTATTCAAAGCTCAAAAACATCTGGAATACATGCAATGTTTGGTAGAGTCCCTAGCCACACATGGCGACCCACCGAAAGAGACGCAGCTCCTTTGGCTATCGAGTGGGCCTCGAAATTATTTTCCCTACGTTCAAAACGGAAAATAACAGACAGAAAATTATTCCTACTAAACAAAATTTCCCTAAGGACAGGGGCATAGACTGGTGAAGCCTCGTTATTGATATTTGAGATCACCTCTAAACAGTCCGAGGCTACCACCAGATTCTGTAGATTCAAATCCCGAGCAAGTGCAAGAGCTTCACTGCATGCATGCGCCTCCAAGCTTGCTGGATCAATCAAGCCATCAAATACCACTGCTGATGCTCCTAAGTATCTGCCTGCACTATCCCGACATACAGCAGCCGCAACTCCTCTTTCCCCCAAAGACGAAACTCCCCCATCACAATTTAGCTTAGCCGCATTACCAACTGGTGGCAACCACACCTTCATCTTAGGAATCACAGACGGAGAGGGACTTGCTCGCGAGGTTCGAACAGCAGCTATATCCAGATCCTCAAGGAAACGCCTAATGAAGCACATCGTGGACAGTGGGCTCTGAAATTCATCATCATGGATGGCCTTTCGTCGTGCCCACCAGATCGCCCACATAGTTACCAACACTCGGGCAGTATCCTGTTGACTTGTGGTTTCAAATAGCCAGAACAACCAAAGTCTCGCATCCTCATTCTGGTTTGATATCACATGCTCTAGCAATTCCTCATCACCTAAAGCCCAAACACACCTGGCCATGCGGCAACTCAGGAGGGAATGCCGCCATGTATCCTCATCCGCGCCGCATATGGAACAAACTGGAGAGTCAGCCATGTGCCTGTCATGCCGTACCTGGCCTGTCGGGATCGATGTATGTGCTAATCTCCAAACAAACACCCGGACCTTTGAGGGCACTTTCACCTTCCAGAGTTGTGACCAAGAACTTTTTTCTGCTGCAATATTTGAGTGCCCCGATCTATGTTCCAACCAATCCTCTCTCTGGAACTTGATTGCAGAAAGCATCCTGTACGCCGAACGGACTGAAAAAACTCCACGTCTGTCATAGTGCCAAGCCCAAAAATCGTCCTGAACCCGAGTGCTAAGAGGTATATTGAGGATCACCTCGACGTCAGGAGCAATGAAGTGTTCAGTGAGAGCTGGCTTATTCCATACTCGCAAGATAGGATCAATGAGCTCCGAGACAAGAGATGGAGGGTTTATCGACCGTGCACAAATCGGTCGAAGTTTATAATCTCTCGGCAGCCAATTCTCGCTCCAGATATTAGTATCCTGTCCCGTGCCAATCCTCTTAATTAGTCCTAGCGCCAGAACATCTCTGCCCTCCAATAGAGATCGCCAAACCTGCGAGGGCGCTGATCCTATAGTTGCATCGAGCAGGTGACAATCGGGAAAGTATCTCGCTTTGAGAACACGAGCACTTAGCGAATCTAGGTCTTGTAATAATCTCCATGCTTGCCGTGCTAGTAGAGCTAGGTTAAAAAGCTCCACATCTCTGAAACCCAAACCACCCATAAACTTCGGTTTTGTCATTGTTCTCCAAGAGACCCATGCTGTTTTCCTCTGTCCATCCTTGCATCCCCACCAGAATTTGCGAATTATTTTGTTGATATGATCACACAGCCCCCTCGGTAGCTTGAAACAGGACATCGAATAAGTGGGAATAGATTGAGCCACAGACTTAATAAGCACCTCCTCCCCCCCTGCTGATAAGCACTTCTCCATCCAACCTTGCACTTTCTTCCAAATTCTGTCCTTTATATACTTAAAAGACCCCTCCTTTGCCCTGCCTACATCTGATGGCAAACCAAGGTATTTCTCCGATAATGATTCATTATGGACAACAAGGATATTTTTAATGACGTCACGAGTAGGTTCAGAAACACCTTTACTGAAAAAGATGGAGGATTTCTCCATGTTAACCCGCTGACCAGAAGCATTGCAGTAACTTCTCAAGAGCTCATTAACACGTGTAGCACTAGCCTCATTAGCCTAAAAAAAGAGTAGGCTGTCATCGGCAAAGAGTAGATGATTCACCGAAGGGGCATTGAGTGCCACAGTAATCCCTCTTACTCCTCCTTCCGCCTTCAGCAGACATGAGAGCCCCTCAGCTGCGAGCAGAAATAAGTATGGCGATATGGGGTCTCCCTGTCGCAGACCTCGAGTGGGCCTGAAAACATCCAAACTCCCGCCGTTAAACAAAACAGAGAAAGAAACCGATGACACACACCTCATAACTGTCTCGGTGAAGCGGGGGCTAAACCCCATCTTGAGCATCACTGCCTTCAAATAGGGCCACTCCAAACGATCATATGCCTTCATCATGTCAAGTTTTAGAGCACAGTATCTATTGCCTTTCACCCTCTTAGTTTTCATATAATGTAAGCACTCATAAGCTGTAATGAAATTGTCTGTAATGAGACGCCCAGGGACAAAAGCGGACTGCTCTTCGGAGATGATCTCGGGGAGAATAGTTTTCAGCCTATTTGCTAAGACCTTTGAAGCAATCTTGTAGATCACATTACAAAGACTTATTGGCCGAAATTGTCCTAAAACTTTTGGACTTGCAATCTTGGGAATCAAAACAATGAACGTGTTATTTATCTCCTCCGGCGAATCTACTCCATCAAGCACTCTAATTATCATCCTTGTGACTTCATCACCACATAAATCCCAATGTTTCTGAAAAAAGTGCGCGGGAAAACCGTCTGGACCTGGGGCCTTTGTGGGAAACATCTGAAAAAGAGCATCCTTAACTTCCTCCTTGCTGTAGCTTGCATTCAAACGAGCATTCATGTTGCCATCCACCCGCGTAGGAATGTGTGACAGGACCTCCTCCATACCAACAGTACCCTCAGACGTGTATAAGTTTGAATAAAAATCAGTAGCCATACTTGCCAACTCACTCTGATCCGTACATGTAGACCCATCCTGCCGGTCTAACTTTGTAATCCTGTTTTTTGCACGTCGTGCACTCGCTTTCCTTTGGAAAAATTTCGTGTTACTATCTCCCTCAGACAGCCATGTAATGCGTGACCTTTGCCTTGCCATAACCTCCTCCCTGTACGCAAGCTCAACCATGCGATCTTCTACCTTCTTCTCTTCTGCGTTCGGTCCGGTTCTCAGGGGGTCCGCCCGTAGTGTAGCTAGCTGTCGTCGTAGCGAACGAAGTTCATGGCGAACTGACCCAAAAGTATACTTGCTCCAGTGTGACATAGACGTCGCCACCGTGTGTAGTTTGTTTGCGAGGTCAGCAACTGATGTAGCGGGACCATCACCGTTCTAGGCTGCCTCCACTGTTTCTCTGAACCGATCATCGGTCTCCCAAGCACATTCGTATCGGAACGGTTTCTTTATAGCAATGCGAAGATTTCCTGCCTCGAGGTCATTCATAAGTAAGATTGGGATGTGGTCACTCTTGACTGCTGTCAGATGCTCAACACTTGCAAAAGGGAACAAGCTCGACCAGCTTGGTGAGGCAAGAGCTCTATCAAGCCGAACCCTGCAGAACTGTCCACCCGTCACCCATTTCTCCCACGTCCAATCCAGACCTTTGTAACCGAGATCTGATAGACCACAGACATCTACCGCTTCTCTGAACCCTTCAATCTGAGCACTATCTCGGGGATTAGGACCCATCTGTTCCTCTTGGCACAGAATTTCATTGAAATCGCCAATACATAACCACGGCAAGGTGCTTTCACCTCTCAATCTCTTCATAGTATCCCATGTTTTGTACCTAAGGCTCCTGTTGGCCTCACCATAAAAACAAGTAAGGCGCCATTGCTCACCACCTGACTCCGAGACCCAAGAATCAATGTGATACTGCGAAAAGTTTTTTATTACCAAAGTAACTTCAGACTTCCAGAACATACATAAACCACCACTACGACCACTACTAGCTACTGCAAAACTACTCCAAAAACCTAAAGAAGCCGCCAAACCCTCCACTCGATTTTTTGCAATCTGAGTCTCCACGATGCAAAGAACCGATGGCGCACTAGCCTCCACGAGACCGCGGAGCTCGTGAACTGTCGCAGGATCGCCAATCCCGCGGCAGTTCCAAAACAAAGTCCTCATTTGTCCTGGCGGCCCTCCTCGAGGGAGGCCGCCTCATCATCATGTTCCATCTCCACGCCATCATCTCCCTGCTGCTTCCTCCTCTTGACAATAGGCTCCTTCTCCGGCGTAGATACCAGAGTATTATTGCTAGAACTTGGGGTGGCACCTTCCATAAGTATAACCCTCCCAGCTACCCTCCCTGCTAGTAAAGACAGCTCCTGTCCCCTAGCATTCAGAGAGCCAACCGCAGCCACCAGTCGCTTCCTCACTCCCTTCACCCCGCCTCCAGAATCTCCTACGTCCATGTCCATAAGCTGTAAGTCTGCATCTCCTCCTACTACTCCCCTTCCGCTGCCAACCACCGGTCCTCTGCCCCCTCTGCCTCCACGGTCTCCTCTCCCCGAGTCCCTTCCTCTCCCCCCACCCGCACCATCTCCTCTCCCCCTACTAGCACCATCTCCTCTCCCCCTTACTCCAAAAGGCTGGCCTATGGGTAGCTCTGGTTCCCACAGCAACCAATCTCCCCATTCAAAGGACCTAGGGTCATGCACCCCATCGCCACACTCATCAGCAAGATGTCCCATACGACCACATGCAAAGCAAAAATCTGGCAGCTTCTCGTAGTACACACTGTATTTTTTGCGTTCCTTCAAAGTGATAGGAACAAACCGGACCAGTGGTGTGAAGACATCAACATACACCCGTGCTCTCAAGGTGCTAGATGGGTTAATGCGGCCCTCATTCACGATCACATTGAAAGGTGGGTCACCGACTTTGGCAGCAACCTTTTCAGCCAGCTCCCTCCTCCTTGTGAGACCATCTGGCAGACCTTTGATACGAGCCCAGACCGGAACTTTGTTGAGTCTATACTCATTGACGTCTGAAAAACCATCGTACTCCTGGATCACCACCAGAGCCCTCCGGAACAACCAAGGTCCTCCCTCCATGATCCTCTTCCAATCCCCCAAACAATGGCACTAGACAAGAAAAAGATTGGGCCCCTTGACATTGAAGGTGACCCCTTGCGCCGCCGACCAAGCATTACGCATCTGCGACAGGAGCGCTGCATGACTAAAAGGCTTCGTGGTATGGACACGAAACAAGGCAAGCCAGTGAACGTCCTTGACCAGATCTTCCACCTCAGCCGAGAAATCCAGATCTTCTTCTTCCTTCCCATGCAGCCCCATGCCCGCAAACTGATCCTCCAGATCCGCATCGGGCCCAAGGTAGTCGCCGTACTCCTCCTCCTCTCCCTCCTGTGTGTTCCCCCTAGCCTGCGAGCTTTGACCCCGGCCTTCTCTCCCCATGTTCTCATCTCCCTCCCTTGCACCACTTCCTCCTCCCGAACTGCCCGAGTTGTTCTTCCCATCTGCCGCCGCCGCTAGGTCTACCTCCGCCTCCGCTTCTCCCTTCTCCCTCAACTGCTTCGTCGGATCCGCCATGCAAGCTAGCGCGCGAGATGCGCAGGGGTAGATCACGCTGACTGCCGGAAGAATCCAGCTGCCGGCGCGATTTGACGTAGACTCTGGCGAGATCACCAGAGGAAACGGTGGAACCCTAGATCGCCCTAGGGGATTTTTTCGGCGAGACCTCCTTTCCTCGTCTACCTCAAACTAATTTTGTTAATAAGATTTGTCTTTGACCCCAGCCCAAAAACATGATTGACCCCAGCCCAGCCGTAAGAGCAGAAAGCTCGGGCTAGTTCCAGCCCAGCCGTAGAAGCCCAAAGTCACTAAAAAAATATGCGGTCGTTCCACCAAATTCCACACGCTGCTGCACACAGCCGTGAAGACCCATTATTTAACACTTTTTTTTTGCATGGCCCATTATTTAACACTTGCACACAGCCCAAAAGCAGTCGTTCCTAATTCCTAATTTCCTATACACAGATACGCGGGTGTATGCACCAGTCTTTCTCTCTTCGTCTCATTGCCTCCTCGCATTCCCTAATTCCCCAATCCCCCATGTCCATGTGATAATTTCTTGTTGTTGTCTGGTAGAATTACAGAGAGACGAGCCACCGAATCAGCGGGATTTGGTCTAATCCGGTGCCGATTGTGCGCCATAATCTGGTGCTAATCCAGCAAGCCTAGATCGACTCTTCTCAGGTATGCCTCGTCACGCGTATGTGTATTAGCTTTAGCATTCAGACTAAATTTCGCAACCGAACTAATTTGAAATTTTGTTGTTCTTTTCCTTTATTCACGTACAACTAGGAGGTTATGGACAGATTTTTGTTAAAACGGCCACTGCCATCAGATGCAGCAGGGACTTCAAGGCCACTTAGACTTAGACAAGATCATGCTCATATATCAAGTTCGTACTATTACTCCAGCAGAAATAAATTTAGACGAGTTCATGAGTGATGGCCTGATTTGCTATGTGGAGAAAGATATATTTTCCAGAATTACGAATGATGTTCTGATTGATCTATTTAAGAAGATGAAAGATCGAGAAGGGAAGTTAACAAATGTGAGCCTCACGTCACTTTATATTGTGCTTAATGATATTTATTTTCTGTATTACTTGTTTTGTACCATTGTTGTAAATATAGTATGTTCTTTTGTTCATTCTTTCCAAGAAGTAACAGCTGAAATGCTTGAAGTCATCCTTTGCTTATTATTTTCTGACTATGTAAACAAGTGGCTATATTACTTCGCTCAGCGCGTGCTTGGTATGATAATTTTTTGATGTGATAATATTATTGTTGGATCATTGCACGTTTTTTGCTTTTCGTACCGCCCTCTAACATTATGTGTGTTGCGCCGCTATAGCTTGTGCTAGAGTGGACAGAGCTTGACACCAGTGCCCATTTTTGCTAGCTTCGTCCCTGGCTTGTCCTGATGGTCTCATCATTCTTCTCCCCCTCCCTTTGTGGTATTGAGAGAGAGAGAGAGAGACAAAGTGTGTATGTGAAAGCGATGCAGCATAACTCTGTCGAGTACTCGTGTGTCGACACTTCCTGTCGTACATATAGCCATGGCAGCTTTATATATACACATGTTTGTCTTTTCTGATGATGGTGAACACGCGCACACACATTCATTCCTATGAATGCACGATGAATCGTCGTCGAGACATCATCAAAAGCAAAAAATCCGAGGTAACCACACGGTTTACATCTCTCCGATGTCTTTACGAATCATGGTCTCTTTTGTGTTATTTTTCCGAGCTTGTTTTGCGTATGGCACTTTCACAGCATTTTCTGAGAAAGAACATTGCGGTTGTATAGCTTTATTGACAGTGAAATATTAATTACATACCATGTCCACAAGAAAAGTCAATACGCCTGGTTATTGTCTCCTCAGAATCGTGCCGCCCAGTTTGCAACTTCAATTTTAACCTTTACCATGGAAAAAATTCAACTAACCTTTTTTTTAGAGAAAACAATTCTACTTTTTTTTAGAAGGAGAAAAAACTTCTACTAACCTTTCCCAATCAACGAATTTTGTGCAGAGAGAAAAGGCCTTATAGAAGGGTCTCTCTCTTCGGCCCACAAACCAACCTGCCCAGTAAGTCCTTGGCGAGCTATACACGGCCCAGGTTACAGATAATGTGTAGGTGCTCTTGTTCACTTTCTCAAAAACAAAAGCCGCTCTTGTTCACAGTTTATTTATTTTTAGTTTTTTTATAGGATAGTGTTCACAGTTCATGGCAAGCTGCACATTTAACACCAGAATTAGTCTGTGAAACCATGAGAATTTAATGAATATTTGTTCAAGGCTACGAAATTTAACACGAGAGAGCCCCGCAAAAAAAAAACGTGAGAGAATTACTCCCCTGTAAAAACTCGATAGGATCGCACACTTTGCGCGCCAAGCAGACATCACCAAGGCTGCACATTGCTGTGCCACAGAGAGACAGGCATGCACAAGAGATTTAACTCTGTAAATCGCACTATGTATATGTTATCTCAACTTATGAACAGAGAAGGTGGCAACAGAAAAGAAAATGAAATGTGCCGATGATGGAGAGAAAATGCCCCGCATGCAGCAGAAAATGAGGCGCATCATAGTAGCAGCCAGTGGCGGACCTAGAAATAAAATAGAAGGTGTGCACACTTTAAAAAATTGAGACTATTTCAATTAGCTTGCATGTGCCTTAAAAATCAGCTAATTTTTACATGGTGAAAAATATTTTCCAAAAAGCTGGGTGTGCCATGGCACACCTGGCACACCCCCTGGGTACGCCATTGGTAGCAGCACTAATGTTTTATCTTTCAGATCTTCATTTGGTTATCCCTTGTTCTCTCAAACATGAGATCACCGCCCAGAGTTCTTCACAAGGATTGCCCTGGCACCTGTTGAGAGTTTTTTCACCAGCATTTGGGCTGTGCTATCTGAACACTGGCGCTAGTTTAATTCCAGCAGTCACACACTTGAGAGAGACAGACAGGCAGGCAGTTTTGCCTTTTGCGTTGGTCGTTGGAGTCGAGCCACTGTGGTCCATGTACTGAATTTGCAATATATTGTCAGTGCGCAAGAGCTTATAGAAAAAGGAGTAGCAGTGGATTTTTGAAACTGAAAGCAAACACCGCGCCAACACATTTTCAAAAGATAAAATGCAGATGCGCACTGTGGCACTTCTTTTCCTTGGTCGCGACCCATGGCTGACTGTCCGTGTGTCTGTGCAGCTGTTCACTGCACTGCACTACAGAGGAAAGGGCACCCAGTGGAGCGGAGGTACATGCTGCCAGTACAAATTTACCTGATGCTGATTTTTTTTTTCATTTTCTAGACGACGAGGCAGGTGTGTACTGCTCCCTCCATTCCACGATGCATGACGTTTTTTTTGACACTACACTCCCTCCGTCCCATCATGTAACACTTTTGTTGACACTAGGGACGGAGGGAGTAGTATATAAATTTTCATGAATAAAAAATTAGCATTGACTTCAGGGCAAAGTAAGCAAAATTTATTGCTATTATAAGCGAAAACTCATTTCTGAGCCGGAGCTCAGATGGTCCTGTTATCACGTGCATTCATTCATCTCGAGATCTGTGAAGTATCTTGTATTCCATCTGTATACTTTATGCGTATTGTGGTGAAATCTAACAAGGGCCCGCGCATTGAATACATATGGGTAACGTTGCAGCCGTCCCAGTGAACCCTCTTCGTTTCTGGGCCTTGCTGGACCGGCTCTCTCGTCTCCCCACCCCCTCCCATCTAGGGTTCCTTCGATCCCCTTCTTCGCCCCCTCCCACCAAATCGCCTGAAGTGTCGGCATCAGGAGCAGCAGCTCGTCTTCTCCGCCACGCAGCAACAGGAGGTGCAACGCAGTCATTTAGTATGTTAATCGTTTCCTTCGTTGGCACCCAGATCTTCTTGCCTCCTTCTCCCTTTCTATAGGCCGGCCTGTGCAATTTCTTAGAGTTCCAGGACAAGTATCTTCTAACCCGCAGCAGTCACAAGCCTTTTTGCCGAATGTACTTGCACTGGTGCTCGTCATGTAAGGTGTAGCTTAATTTGTTTGGTAAACTTCTGAATTCCTGAAAGAGCAGATTGTGTTCTACATGTTCCCACGTTTATCCGATGAGACACCTAAGAATCATAATCATGCATCCGTGCAAGTACAATGCACTTCCCAATTAAGTTCACTCATCTGAGATGTATGTATCCATGCCACATCCAAAGCATGAAGATCTCAACATCTTTTTGCAGTTTCCAGTGAGCTTTGAGCTGGCGACTCTCTATATATGTGCATGAAGCCATGAACCAAATCACCACGCTACCAAACAAGCAGAGACTTGGGTGAGGCGTCGTCATGTTGGTTTACGGATACTTCTCCCATGATTGATCAATTAAGAAAATGTGCATCTTAGCTACTTCCAAATGATGTGTCTCGAGCTGTTGCCTGTTTCCATGGATTATGGATGGATAATCATCAGCCATGCAAGAAAGTACATGAACTTCCACAGTTAACACTCGTCATCTCTCCAAAAACACCATGAACTTTCATGTGCATCTTCTGCTGCATGTGCAGGAACCGGATCACAAGCACTAGCAAACAAGCAGAGCTGCTCAGTTGACATTTTTTGTTTTACTTACAGGGCTACTCCTCCGTCCTCCCCAATGTCATGCACGGCTGTTAACAAACGTGCGAGGTTACTCGCAAAAAAAAAAAAAAAACAAAAAAAAAAACAAACGTGCGAGGTCTCCTGCTCGGCGATGCTATAGACTAATTAGGTCTACTAATCAGTCATTGAGCATTTTGTCATGTACTCCTGCCAATTATTAATTAATCCTTGTGGTTCACTGAACGAACGCATCATCGAGCCCCACAGACAATGGAAGCTCGACCTGTCGCGGGGCGATGGATGCTGTTTAGCGACATGGTTTTCTATTCAGTTTCAGTTAGTAACTTATATAGTATTATTATAATCACCTACAAATCTTTGTTTTACCTGGCATGTCCAATCTGCGTGCCAGCATGGGAGCATGCTCCGACCTCCAGGAACTCCAACCCGTTGTCCGCCATCGCACGCCGGTGATTCTCCGTCGCCGCTGCGGACTACTACCACTAGCTACCGTCTAACGTTTTTGAAAGACCCAGAGCTCGACCCACAAGATATTGTTGCCGTTCCATGCAGGGCTCGCATCAATCTAACAACCTGTACAGATATTCCGTGGCACGGCTCTCCTCCACACAAACCGGCTGAGCCACGGAACAGATAGAGGTCTTGACGGAGTCACCCAACAAATTTGAAACATCCAGCGCGCATCGCTCTGGGGACCGCACCGTAGACCACTGTGCCATACCGTATTTCTCGCTCACGAGCAATTTTCCACCGCCCACACGACAACAGTCAAATCACCTTTCACGGATCCACATAGCGCAGCCAACGCCGAGGATAACGGGAGCAGCTGGGCTCCGGCACTGAAACGCCGCGTCCACTATTGTAAGTCACTATTCACACTATTTTGGACGAAAAATTTGTTTTTTTTAAATGAAGTCAACGGTGGTTTTTTTTTTTGTGAAACCTTTTTTTACAATTACAATGGAAGGTCAAGTTTATTTCAAAAATATTTTCATAATTTTTTAACTTTTTATGTAATTACTAAATTTCTATTTACATATAGGGTGTCTCAGCAAGGGGAAAAGGCACAATGCATGCATGAGTACACACTCGGCAGCGCAGTGCAGTGCAAGCTAAAGGGAGGCGCCATGGAGCCCATCCTTTTGCTGCATGCTCCCTTCACTTGCAGATACAACTAGACAGGCAGTCCCCTCCTCAAGATTGAATGAGTGAGTGAGTGATTGAGTCTGAATATGCATGACAATACGAACGACATGGTTTTGATTTGAGGTAAAAGCACTAGATGTCCTATAACTTGTCCAGGATGTGATGGTTTAGTCCTACAACTTGCAAAAGTGCACCATTTAGTCTTAGAACTTGTTCAAGATGTGCAAGTTTAGTCCTGAGCCAATCACACGCAGCCAAGTGGCGCCAACTGGACCGAGTCAGTCAACTGTTGAACATTTGCAGATACCCCCTGCCGTTTCGTGAATTCAACCCGCAACACCCACCCACCCGAGGGAAAGGAAAAGAAGAAGAGCTCATCTGCCGGCCATGGAGAGCTCCTCCTCGTCTCTGCTGTTGAGTTCGTATACCGGCAACAACAAGAGGGCCAGGGAGGCCGACTTTGAAGCTGTCTCGTCCGCGGAGGCGGAGGCCACCAAGAGGATGAGGCCGGAGGACCTGCTGGGCCTGCTCGACGACGACACCGACGCCGCGGCGGCCGACGACCTGGCCTCCGCGATGAGCCACTGGCCATGTCAGATTCACGTGACAATTAATCGAAGCATCAACGAATAACAGAGCAAGTCATCAGGCACACGAATTGAGACGGCAGAGAACTGGTCAACTGTAATAGTATCATAATCCTTTCGTTGGATATATCATAAAAAAACTTTCATAGGATCATGTTCCAAAGCATTCGTGTGGCAAGATAAACTGAGATTCAGGTCACATATGTACTAGCAATGTGCCACCTAGCAATGGTGCCCATAAGTTTGTGAAGTACTCTAGCTAGTGTAGATCTTCGTGGTTCGACGACGATGATGACGATGGTCTTGCAGCTTCAGTTCCTTGAGAGATCCCTAGACGATCGAATATCCATCGTCGAAAATACTGGAGCTCTTCATCCTGTCAGCAAATGATTTGCTCAGAGGAACTGAACCACTGAAAACAGCACACCCACCTAAAGTCTTGGGGTAGAGCAGAACACTTGCTATGGCTAGAGCACCTGTGGAGACAGAATGGAAATCAAATTCTCAGTAAATACTGTCTTGAAACCAAAAATGGTTAGATGCATATTTCACCACCGTAGCTCCTTGGCTTAATCCACAAACGAAAATGTTTCTAGGACTCGTCCCGGCAGCCACTTCTTTGTCTAACATTTCGTGCACATGCTCAACAGCTTCTAGGACTCCTTCCTCATCTCTAACAGTGGTCTAAGAAACAAATTGGGAACAATGAGAAAAGCATATATTGTTAAAACTCTCTAAACTGAAAAGGTGTTGGCCTGTAAATGTTTAGCGACTGGGAACAGTTTATCTGTTCTTCATCCAATTTGGTGGTCTAATACAAGGATACAGAAGTACTAGAGCAATAGAACAGCAATCCACTCTGCTCAGTATATCCAGGCTCTAGTTAATCTGCTTTTATAACATTATTAGAACACGCACCGATGTGCTTGAATAGCCATGAGGATTCCATACACTTGGTGCAAGAGGTTCGTTATAGTGTGCAAAGTGCTATAAAACTTGCTTTGTATTTAAAATATTCAAACAGAGATTTCTGACGCTGTTGGAAAAAACTTGCTTTGTATTTAAAATATTCAAACACTCATGAGAAAAATGATGTCATATAATTCTATAAAGTAACAGTGAAAAGATACTAAACCTCATTAGTATTGAACAATGTTTACTTCGTAATATAGATTGACCTGCAAATAGCACTCTGGCAGTTCCAGTTTACTGATTATTTGCTGGAGGGGGAGCACTGCCAGAATCAAAGTGTGAAGCAAGCTTGATTTCTGACGCATGCATACTCTGAAGCATCGGCAAATAACACTAACCAATTCTTTAGCAACAAATATGACACACTGAAGAGAGATTGCGAATGGGAGAATGGCTACAGTATACGTAAATCACTCAACAGCAAGTGGTTATTTCTGGGAGTAAATTGAGCTGGGGATGATTACGGCGGTTTTGGGGACCTCCGGGATGCTGAACCACGCATTGATCACCACGTCACCTGCAGCGGCAACACCGCAAATCGATCGAGCAACTGAATAAAATCGCAGCTGTGTTTCCAGTCCCCATCGAATCAAGAACAGCAAGTGCGTGGGTGGCGAGCGTACCATAGCAGGCGATGGGGGCGGTGGGGAAGAAGAGGTGGACGGCGGGCGCGGCGGAGAAGAAGTAGGGGGCGATCTGGGCGCGGCTCTGCTCGCCCATTTCGGCGGAGCCGTGCAGCCACAGCACGAGCCCGCCGGCCCTTGCCGCCGCAGCAGCAGGAGCAGGGGGAGGCGCCGCCATCCGGACAGCGCGGAGTCACCGAAGAACCAATCGATCGATCCGGCGGCGCGGCTGGCAGTGCAAAGGGGCGGCGGTTTGTGCTGATGAAGGATGCGGGCAGGGAAAAGAGTGCGGGCGTGCGAGGCGTGATGACGATGGCGGCGGCGTGCGGGGCGTGGGCGCCGTGCGGTTCGCTCGGATGTACCCTCACCCTACCCGTGCCGAGCAGGAAGCCCAGCTCAGGCTGCGGCGGGGCCAGGTCGCCGGCGCATATCTCCTCCTCCAGACTCGCATGACGGAGGGCCGCGGCGTCGGTATCGTCGTCGAGAAGGTCCAGCAGGTCCTCCGGCCTCATCCTCTTGGCGGCCTCCGCCTCCGCGGACGAGACCGCTTCAAGGTCGGCCTCCCTGGACCTCTTGTTGCTGCCGGTATACGAACTCAACAACAGAGATGAGGAGGAGCTCTCCATGGCCGGCAGATGAGCTCTTCTTCTTTTCCTTTCCCTCGGGTGGGTGGGTGTTGCGGGTTGAATTCATGAAACGGCAGGGGGTATCTGCAAATGTTTAACAGTTGACTGGCTCGGTCTAGCTGGCGCCACTTGGCTGCGTATGATTGGCTCAGGACTAAACTTGCACATCTTGGGCAAGTTCTAGGACTAAATAGTCCACTTTTACAAGTTGTAGGACTAAACCATCACATCCTAGACAAGTTCTAGGACCTTTAATGCTTTTACCTCTTTTGATTTTGAATCTCTGCCCTGCCCTGCTAAGATTGGAGGTAAAAGCACCCCAGATCCTAGAACTTGCGCAAAATGTGACGATTTGGTCCAAAACTTGCAAAACTGAACTCAGCCCTCCCTCAACTTGCACCTCATGTGATGTTTTGGTCCAGAGCCTATCACAGCTCGACATGTGGCAGCCTGGAGGTCGGACTGGTCAGCGCCTGCAGTTTTGCACAAAGCCCCCTGCCCTTCTGTCCAATCAACCCGCACTACCTCCACCTGAATTAAATTTCGTCGACTCCTGTAGCCCTCCTCTGTTCCCGTTCTGTTCCCCTACTCCGTCCTCTCCTTCATCCCCTAGCGTTCTGCTCCCTTCCTCTGTTGCCGTCTCAGGAAGCTCACTTCCTCCATCCCCTGCCGTTCTTCGAGCACTTGCCTGGCCATGGTTTCATGGAGCGATTCAGCCAGCTCGTCCGACGGTGATTCCGTTAGCAGCCTGGTCCAGGTTAGTCCTGTATCTCAGCTCAGCTAGGGTTAGGGTTTCTTTGGGTGTTGGTGATTTTGAGTGAGTGAGTAATAACCCACAAGTATAGGGGATCGCAACAGTTTTCGAGGGTAGAGTATTCAACCCAAACTTATTGATTCGACACAAGGGGAGCCAAAGAATATTTGCAAGTATTAGCAGTTGAGTTATCAATTCAACCACACCTGGAAACTAAATATCTGTAGCGGAGTGATCAGTAGCACAGTAGTATGATAGTTTGATAGCAGTAGCAATAATAGTAACAGTAGCAGTAACGGTAGCAGCAGTAGTTTGGTAGCAATTATAATAGTAGTAGCAACAGTAGTAACTTAGCAAGAACAATATGTGAAAAGCTCGTAGGCATTGGATAGGTGATATTGTTGGATAACATTCATCATGTAACAGTCATAACCTAGGGCGACACAGAACTAGCTCCAATTCATCAATGTAATGTAGGCATGTATTCCGTATATAGTCATACGTGCTTGCGATAAGAACTTGCATGACATCTTTTGTCCTACCCTCCCGTGGCAGTGGGGTTCATAAGGAAACTAAGGGATATTAAGGCCTCCTTTTAATAGAGAGCCGGAACAAAGCATTAACACATAGTGAATACATGAACTCCTCAAACTATGGCAATCACCGGAAAGAATCCCAACTATTGTCACCTTGGGCTATGCGGATCATAACACATAGCAGGTGCGTATAACTTGCAAGATCGGATCAAGAACACAAATATATTCATGAAAACATAAAGGGTTCAGATCTGGAATCATGGCACTCGGGCCCTAGTGACAAGCATTAAGCATAGCAAAGTCATAGCAACATCAATCTCAGAACATAGTGGATACTAGGGATCAAGCCCTAACAAAACTAACTCGATTACATGATAAATCTCATCCAACTCATCACCGTCCAGCAAGCCTACAAAGGAATTACTCACTCCCGGCGGTGAGCATCATGAAATTGGTGATGAAGGATGGTTGATGATGACGATGCCGGAAGATCCCCCTCTCCGGAGCCCCAAACGGACTCCAGATC
The DNA here is from genome assembly GCA_039707655.1 of Elymus sibiricus. Lineage (NCBI taxonomy): Eukaryota > Viridiplantae > Streptophyta > Magnoliopsida > Poales > Poaceae > Elymus > Elymus sibiricus. Next base: position 26,718,398 of record CM077672.1, read on the forward strand.
TGGCCTCCCGATGAAGAACAGGAGGTGGCGGCGGCTCCGTATCGTGAAACGCAATAAAACTTCCTCTCTTATTTTTTTCTCTGGAATTGTGAATTTATAGCGTTGGAATTAGGTCAGACGGAGCCACGTGGGCCCCACGAGGTACCAGGGCGCGCCTGGGGGGTGGCGCGCCCTGGTGCCTCGTGGGCACTGGGTGGCCCCCCTCAAGTGGGTCTTGGTTCCAGTATTTTTTATTTATTGCATAAAAAATCTCTAAAAAGTTTCATCCAATTCCAAGAACTTTTATTTCTGCACAAAAAACAACACCATGGCAATTCTGCTGAAAACAGCGTCAGTCCGGGTTAGTTCCATTCAAATCATGCAAATTAGGGGCCAAAACAACAGCAAAAGTGTTTGGAAAAGTAGATACGACGGAGACGTATCAACTCCCCCAAGCTTAACTCATTGCTTGTCCTCAAGCAATTCAGTTGACAAACTGAAAGTGATAAAGAAAAACTTTTACAAACTCTTTTGTTCTTGTATCTATATATATGCTTAAATAGCACCCAAGTTTTCAGCAAAGATTATAACTAACCATGCAAATGATAACTCTTAGAAATTATATTCACTCATATCAATGGCATAATCAACTAGCGAGCAATAATAAGATATATCAAATACCAACACTTTGTCAAAATGATCATGATATAATATGACAACATGGTATCTTGCTAGCCCTTTCTGAGACCGTAAAACATAAATGCAGAGCACCTCCAAAGTTCAAGCAGCGACTAAACATTGTAATTCATGGTAGAAGAGATCCAGTCATGATGCACACAACATTAACTGTTCACAATGCATGAGAATGACAATAGTGCTCTCAGGACTGGTGCTTATTTAAGAAGGTGATGACTCAACAATAAAAGTAAAATAAGATAAAAGTAAATAGATAGTCCCTTCGCAGGGGGAAGCATGGATTTGCAGAGGTGCCAGAGCTCAAAGCTTAAATCAAAGATAAATAAAATTTTGGGAGGTATGCCTTTCCTGTCAACGTCACGACCGAGAATTTTCAATATCTTCCATGCTAAACACATTAGCGGCGGTTCCCAAGCGGTAAAGTAAAGTTTACTCCCCCTCCACTAACAATCACAAGCCATGGCTAGCCGAATCCTCGGGTGCCCTCCATACCAACAACTTTCCGGGGGAGTTTGTTTTATTATTTTACAATTTTAATAATGGGACAGGGCATCCCGATTACTAGCCCCTCTCGTGCAAGGACAAGTGAATCAACACTCATCATGAGAATAACCCGCTTAGCATGGAAGATACTGACCGCCCCCTGTCGCTCCATGAGCGGTACGGGCACACAAAACAGATGTTCATTTGAATATTTAGAGGTGGCACATGCAAATTTACTTAGAACGGCAGAGTAATACCGCATATAGGTAGATATAGTGGACTCATCTGGAATAACTGTAGGTTTAAGGGTTTTGATGCACAAGCAGCATTCCCGCTTAGTACAGGCGAAGGCTAGCAAATAGGTTGAGAAGCGACCAACTAGAGAGCGAAAACGGTCATAATCATGCATTATGAAAGATCAACATTGAATACTAGCATGAGTAGGATATAAACACCATGAACATAAATATCGTGAAGGCTATGTTGGTTTTGAATCAACTACATGCGTGAACATGTGCCAAGTCAAGCCACTTGAAACATTCAGAGGAGGATACCATATCATTATACTACATCACAATCATTTTAATGCATGTTGACACTTAAGATAAATCATTATTCACTCCTAGCTACTTAAGCATGGCATGAGCAACTATAATCTCTAATTGTCATCATAAACATGTTTAATCATAACATGCTGAATCATGGATACTGAGTTAAACATATTTACAAAAACAAAGAACAAATTGAGTTCATACCCGCTTTTCCTTGCCACAGTCACTTCATCAAATCATCGTCATTATTGCCTTTCACTTGCATGACCGAATGATATGAAAATAAAAATAGTGCAAGAGTGCCGTGGACTAAGCTGGAATCTGCAAACATTTTATTCAAAGGAGAAGACAAGGTAAAATGGGCTCTTTATTAGATCAACAATAATGCATATGAGAGCCACTCAACATTTTCATCGTGGTCTTCTCCTTACAATGACTCAACAAATAAAAAGAATTTCGGAGAAACACACGGAAATATTTTTGGAGTTTTTTTTGGTTTTTCTGAAGGAAGCGAAATAAAGAAGAAAACGAAAAACGAGAAAAACTATTTACACGGGAAAGCTCCCAACAAGTAAAAGAAGAAACGAGAAATCTTTTTGGGTTTTCTTTTACTACTACGAAACTACAACTAATTAAACTAGAAAGAAAAACCGAAAAGAAGCGGGAAATGTTTTTGGATTTTCTCAAGTTTTTCGAACACACTAGAAGAAAGCGAGAAAATAAAACTAGCATGAATTATACAATGAAAAAGTATGAACACCGACAACTGAAATGAAATGTGTAAGCATGAATGTAATGTCAGTGAGAAATACGTACTCCCCCAAGCTTAGGCTTTTGCCTAGCTTGGTCTACGGCCATCCGTAGTAGCCATCCGGTCCCATATGAAACTCCTAAGGCGGCGGCACCCGAGCGTCCCAATCCTGGGGCTCCTCCTCTGCCGCTGCCAACGTGTTCCGATAAGCGATGATGTTCGGGGGCATCACGGTATATCCGTTCCTGGCATGAAAATCAAACAAAGCAGGTGCAGGCAACAGAATAATATCACGAGTATCTTCACTAAAAACCAAGTTATAAGGAATGTTGTGAGGAGGCTCAGGAGCATCAAGAAAGTGGTGGTCCCTCATGGATTGGTGATCTAAGTAAACTCTGGGCAACAAACAATCATGAGGGCGTATGTTAACATTAAAACGTCTCGCTAAGCGAGTAGCATAAATACCACCATGAATTTACCCCTAGTTCTATTAGTGTGCAGGCGGCGTGCAATGATAGCTCCCAGGTTATAAGTGTTGTCATTATGCAGTGCACGACGTAAAATGGCAAAGTCAGGTGCAGCTAACGCACTACCTTGCTCCCTAGCAATCAGGCATTTCCCTAAGAATAAAGCAAAGTAATGAGCAGAGGGAAATTGCAAGCTAGTGGCTTGGGCTTTCGACACGCCCCTTGTCTCTCCCATAGTTAAAGTGTGGACGAAACCCTCAAACTCCTCCGGGCGAGGCTCTCTAATTTCCCCATCAAAGGGAATCAAACATATCTCACAAAATTCAGCCAGAGGCATCTGATAATGTTCAGCATATAAATCAAAGCGCACCTCAGGGGGTTCGAGCCTACTCAGAAAATGAAAGTTTTGCACAAAGGAATTTGTAAGGATGTGGTGCTGGTCACACTCATCTGCGTGGAAGTCGGTCAGTCCGACATTTGCAACGAATTGCGCGAACTCTTGGTAGAATCCAGCTTCGTTGATGAAGGCATTGTGCGGCCATTCGTACGGCCGGACCTCCGTCCTACGCGGAATGTTGAGGTCACTGTCCGAGGACTCCCCAAGGACTCCCTTGGCGTTCCGCTTCGAGGAACTCCTCCGGAAGATATTCATTTTCCTAAGAACAAATTTCTAAAAAATTTTGGGCCACAAAATGATATCAATAAAACTTCACAAGATTGATAGCAACTACTCATATGGATGTCTAGAGGCTATATCAAGCATCCAAACTACTTAGAACTCAAAGAATTCAACATGCAAGCTCATTTTCAGTAGCACCAAGAGCAGCTAATTATGCAAAATATAATCCACTAGACCAAAAACTAATTGGAGCAATGGAGGAGTCACATACCAAGGAGCAATCTCCCAAAACAGTTTCAGAAACGGAGCTCCGAGCAAAGAGATCGAAAATTTCAGGTTTGTGAGCAAGAACACGAGAGAGAGAGCTACCAAGAATTTTTGCTAGAGGTAAGAGACGAAGTGAGCTGAAGGAATAAGTGAGGGGGTCCATGTGGGGCCCACGAGGTACCTGGGCGCGCCAGGGTGGGTGGCGCGCCCTGGTGCCTCGTGGGCACCTGCCCCCCCCCTTGGTATGTGTCCAGTGCCAAAAATTCTTAAATATTACATAAAAATTCATATCAAAATTTTATTGCATTCTGAATACTTTTATTTCTGGGCACTTTTTTATTGCACGGATAAATCAGAAAACAGGATAATGATGGCATTTTATTGCATTTGACTAAAAATAACAGAAAACAAAAAGTAGGCACAGAAGGTTGTGCTTACTAAATTCATCGACCACATGCCCCTCAAAAAGAATCCATTAATAAGGTTGATCAGGTCTTATTAACAAACCATTTCCGAGTAACATGAAACCGAAGAACTTTCGTATAACACTAAGTTACCTCAACGGGGATATGCATCTCCCCGATAATAAGAGTTTCATATTTCTTTTTAATAGTAGGAAGAGGGATTTGAAAACTTCCAATAGTAATTGTCGGAGTCTTTTCAATAATATGAATACCATTTACTTGAAATTGTTTCTTCGGAAAGTGCACCGTATGCTCATTACCATTGATATGAAAAGTGACCTTGCTTTTGTTGCAATCGAGAATAGCCCCTACAGTATTCAAGAAGGGTCTACCAAGGATAATCAACATGTTGTCGTCCTCGGGCATATCAAGTATAACAAAGTCTGTTAGAATAGTAACATTCGCAACTACAACGGGCACATCCTCACAAACACCGATAGGTATGGCAGTTGATTTGTTAGCCATTTGCAATGATATTTCAGTGGGAGTGAGTTTATTCAAATCAAGTCTTTTATATAAAGAGAAAGGCATAACACTAACACCGGCTCCTAAATCACACAAAGCAGTTTTGACATAATTTCGTTTAATGGAGCATGGTATAGTTGGTATTCTTGGATCTCCTAGTTTCTTAGGTACTCCATCCTTAAAAGAATAATTTGCAAGCATGGTCGAAATTTCAGCTTCAGGTATCTTTCTTTTATTTGTGACAATGTCTTTCATGTATTTAGCATAAGGAGGCATCTTTATAATATCAGTCAAACGAGTGCGCAAAAAGACTGGCCTAAGCATTTCAGCAAAGCGTTCAAATTCTTCCTCATCCTTTTTATTAGATGGTTTAGGAGGAAAGGGCATGGGTTTTTGAACCCATGGTTCTCTTTCTTTACCATGTTTTCTAGCAACGAAGTCTCTTTTATCATAACGTTTATTTTTAGAAGGTGGGTTATCAAGATCAACAGCAGGTTCTATTTCAACATCATTATCAGGTTCTTTATCATTATCTGGTTGGATGTCCACATGAGCATCATCATTATTATTATCATCAGGTGGTTGTTCATTACCAGATTGTGTTTCAGCATCAGAAATAGAAACATCATTACTATCTTCTAAGGGTTTTTCTACCTCAGGTTCACTAGAAGTATGCAAAGTCCTATCATTTTTCTTTTTCTTTTTCTTTTTAGATGGACTAGGTGCATCAACATTAATTCTTTGAGAGTCTTGTTCAATTATTTTAGGGTGACCTTCAGGATAAAGTGGCTCCTGAGTCATTCTACCTCCTCTAGTCATTACTCTAACAGCATGATCATTCATATTGTTATTCATTTCATTGAGCAAGTCACTTTGAGATCTAGCAACTTGTTCTAATTGAGTTTGTACCATAGATGCATGTTTACTCACACCTTTAACATCATTAGCAATTCTACATAACAAGTCACTCAAGTGATCGATCATGTAGGCATTTCGTTTTAATTGTTTCATGACATTTGCATTAAAGTGATCTTGCTTAATAATATAATTGTCAAATTCATACAAGCATTGACTAGGAGGTTTGTTATAAGGAATATCACTTTCATCAAACTTTATAAGAGAATTTACCTCTACTACGTGTGACGGTGTGTCAAGACCATGTATTTCTTCAATAGGTGGTAGATTCTTAACATGCTCAATTTTAATACCTTTTTCCTTCATACATTTCTTTGCTTCTTGCATATCCTCGGGACTGAGATATAAAATACCCCTCTTCTTTGGAGTGGGTTTGGGCGGTGGTTTAGGAAGTGTCCAATCGTTATCATTCTTCAATATATTATTCAATAATTCCTCAACTTGTTCAATAGTCCGTTCCCTAAAAACACAACTCGCACAACTATCTAGGTAGTCCCTAGAAGCATCGGTTAGTCCATTATAGAAGATATCAAGTATTTCATTTTTCTTAAGAGGATGATCCGACAAAGCATTAAGTAATTGGAGAAGCCTCCCCCAAGCTTGAGGGAGATTCTCTTCTTCAATTTGCACAAAGTTAAATATTTCCTGTAAAGCAACTTGTTTCTTATGGGCAGGAAAATATGTTTCAGAGAAGTAATAAATCATATCCTGGGGACTACGCACACATCCAGGAGCAAGAGTATTATACCATTCCTTAGCATCGCCCTTTAATGAGAAAGGAAACAACTTAAGAATATAGTAATAACGATTTTTTTCCTCATGATCAAATAGGGTGGCTATGTCATTTAATTTAGTAAGATGCGCCACAACGGTTTCAGTTTCATAACCATGGAAAGGATCAGATTCAACCAAAGTAATTAACTCAGGATCGACAGAGAATTCATAAGCCTTATCAGTAACAAATATGGGAGAGGTAGCAAACTTAGGATCATGTTTCATTCTCTCCCTCATAGATTTTTCTTTCATATCAGCAAGCAACTTTATAACTTCATGTCTATCATTACAAGCAAGAATAGCTCTAGCTGTCTCCCTATCAAAGCAGTGTTCATCAGGTGTTTCAACTCTAGTAGGGGAGCTAGGCATAATAGGTGAATCATAATTCTCAAGAGATTCAATATTTTCAATTTCTTTAACTTTAGCAATTTGTTCAGTAAGAAATTCACCAAGTGGCACAACATTATCAAGCATAGTACTAGCATCATCATGAGTATCATTCATAGCAGAAGTGGTATCATCAATAACTTGCGACATATCAGAATTAATAGCATGTGGTGGTGTTGTAAGTTTACTCAAAACAGAAGGTGAATCAAGTGCAGAGCTAGATGGCAGTTCCTTACCTCCCCTCGTCTTAGAGGGAATGATCTTGGTCTTAGTGTCTTTCAGATTCTTCATAGTGATCAACAGATATAAATCCCAAGTGACTTAGCAAATAAAGCTATGCTCCCCGGCAACGGCGCCAGAAAAAGGTCTTGATAACCCACAAGTATAGGGGATCGCGACAGTTTTCGAGGGTAGAGTATTCAACCCAAACTTATTGATTCGACACAAGGGGAGCCAAAGAATATTTGCAAGTATTAGCAGTTGAGTTGTCAATTCAACCACACCTGGAAACTAAATATCTGCAGCAGAGTGATTAGTAGCACAGTAGTATGATAGTTTGATAGAAGTAGCAATAATAGTAACAGTAGCAGCAGTAGTTTGGTAGCAATTGTAACAGTAGTAGCAACAGTAGTAACTTAGCAAGAACAATATGTGAAAAGCTCGTAGGCATTGGATCGGTGATATTGTTGGATAACATTCATCATGTAACAGTCATAACCTAGGGCGATACACAACTAGCTCCAATTCATCAATGTAATGTAGGCATGTATTCCGTATATAGTCATACGTGCTTGCGATAAGAACTTGCATGACATCTTTTGTCCTACCCTCCCGTGGCAGTGGGGTCCATAAGGAAACTAAGGGATATTAATGCCTCCTTTTAATAGAGAGCCGGAACAAAGCATTAACACATAGTGAATACATGAACTCCTCAAGCTATGGCAATCACCGGAAAGAATCCCAATTATTGTCACCTTGGGGTATGCGGATCATAACACATAGCAGGTGCGTATAACTTGCAAGATCGGATCAAGAACACAAATATATTCATGAAAACATAAAGGGTTCAGATCTGGAATCATGGCACTCGGGCCCTAGTGACAAGCATTAAGCATAGCAAAGTCATAGCAACATCAATCTCAGAACATAGTGGATACTAGGGATCAAGCCCTAACAAAACTAACTCGATTACATGATAAATCTCATCCAACTCATCACCGTCCAGCAAGCCTACAAAGGAATTACTCACTCCCGGCGGTGAGCATCATGAAATTGGTGATGAAGGATGGTTGATGATGATGATGCCGGAAGAGCCCCCTCTCCGGAGCCCCAAACGGACTCCAGATCTGGCCTCCCGATGAAGAACAGGAGGTGGCGGCGGCTCCGTATCGTGAAACACAATAAATCTTCCTCTCTTATTTTTTCTCTGGAATTGTGAATTTATAGCGTTGGAATTAGGTCAGACAGAGCCACGTGGGCCCCACGAGGTACCAGGGCGTGCCTAGGGGGGTGGCGCGCCCTGGTGCCTCGTGGGCACTGGGTGGCCCCCCTCCAGTGGGTCTTGGTTCTAGTATTTTTTATTTATTCCATAAAAAATCTCCAAAAAGTTTCATCCAATTCCAAGAACTTTTATTTTTGCACAAAAAACAACACCATGGCAATTCTGCTGAAAACAGCGTCAGTCCGGGTTAGTTCCATTCAAATCATGCAAATTAGGGGCCAAAACAAGAGCAAAAGTGTTTGGAAAAGTAGATACAATGGAGACGTATCAGTGAGCAATGAAGTTGATTTACTTTTGGTTTAGCTACCTGCCACCATCTTATGCTTGGAATGGAGAGGCCTGGCCACAGATCTGAGTTCTAGATGTGAGCATGGATCTATGTGTGAGAAGCTAGTGGCCTTTGAATCTGTGGATTGTAGGAGATATGCCCTAGAGGCAATAATAAATGCTATTATTTATCTCCATGTTCATAATTATGTTTATGTTCCATGCTATAACTGCTATGGTTCTCGAGTCTACAATAACCACTAGGCTCGGAGGGAAACTCATATGCACGTGTGGAATAATAAACGGTAAAATGTATTCCTAGTCTGGCCTATAAGACTAGCTCAAGTGTTGCATGATGGTTCTATTTTCCTGATCATGGGCATGACTATGCCGGCAACTTTGAGGGCACAATGTTAGGAGAACACTTGTGTTGAATCGACCCGATTGATGTTATGCTATGAGATACATTCATCACAAGTTAATGGTTAATAACACAGAGATAGTTAATGTTTGCATAATTCCTTAGACCATGAGAGTATCAAGTTCCTTCGTACTTGCTTCGTGAACTTTGGGGTTTGTTAAACGTCATCCGTAACTGGGTGGCTATTACGGCGGCTTACGGGTTCACGGAAAAGTATGACAAGAAACGAGATAGCCCAAGATTGGGATTTGCTCCTCCGACGATGGAGAGATATTCTCGGGCCCTCTCGGTGTTACGGTATCCATCATCGTCTTGCCAGACATAGGGTGATTTGATCACAGGGATGCTGGAACACGGAAACGAGAAAAGAGAACAAAACCGGTAACGAGGTAACTGGCATAGTGGACAAGTTGTTGATCCACGGGGATGCAGATAAATCTGACCTCAGGTTTTTTAACATATCGCGAAGCAACAGGAATAGCACACGGCAACGGAGGTTCACTCGAATATTTATTCGTGTGGGTATAGGGGTCAATATGGGTGTCCACGGCTCCGATGTTGATCATTGATCGGAAAGTGTTCCGGGTCATGTCTATATTTCACCGAACCTATAGGGTCACACGCTTAAGGGTCATCTATCTGCTGAATACTAGACAGGGGGTCTGAGAGAAAGTCACCAGAAAAGTTTCGGAGACAACGAAAACGTTCCAGAGAGAACACCGGAATTGTTTCGGTAAAACTGAAAAGTTGTTTCGGAGTATACCATTAAGTAAAATTGGTTTTGGCCCACGCCTGAAAATTCTTGGAGGGTGCCAGAATTGTTCTGGAAACTTCTGGGATTTTTCCGGGATAAAAACCGGAAATGTTCCGGAGCTGCCGGAACCGCTTTTGTTGCTTTTCGCTGAAGAAAATCATTGATCCGGAAATGTTTCGGAATGCGTCCAGAATTGTTTAGTGGGTACTGGAATTATTCTAAGATTCACAGAAATATTTTCGGATTTAATGGTCGCAGAAAAATGTCTTTGTGAATAGTGAAAAAGCACTTTTTGATTATTTTATGGAAAGCCACCTTTTAGGGCTTTTCCCAAAAGGCTTCTATAAGGACTTAGGGACCAAGGAACCCCCTTTGGGGGGCCCCCATGAGGGTGGCCGGCCAAGGGTGGAGCTCCTCCATGGAGCTCCACATGCCATCCTTTTATGCCCTTTATGTGTGACATAAAGTGTGGGTCTTTTGGTATTTTAATGTGCCAACCCTACCCCTTGGTTTCCCTATAAATAGAGCTGGAGAGGAGCTCTCCACTCTCACTCCAACTCTCTCACACAATGCCATGCAATGATCTGGCTTCTTCTCTCCCTCCCATGAAAAGAGTTTCGTAGAGCCGAAAGGCTGTCTGGGTTCCGGTGGGAACTAGTTCTGGACGGCGAAGCCCTGCCGGATAGATGGCACCGTATGTGTGCAACCCCGTAGAGAGGTCATAGGTTCGATCTTTTTGCCCGAGGGGCTGTTCGAGAGTGCCTCCTGAAGGGCTGTCCGAGTGACCGTCCGAGATTCTGTGTGTGCCTCCCGAAGGGCTGTCCGTGACACCGTCCGGGGGACTATCCGACCGCCTTCCGAAGGGCTGTCCGAGGGACTGTCCGGGGCAGATGAGGGAGTACATCCTCGTGGTTGGGAGGTTGTAAATCCTAGCTGCGGTGATCTGCACCAACGATCTACATCGACTCTACTTCCGCTGCGCTACGAGTCGGTAATGATCAGATCAAACCCTGTATGCATCTCCATAGTGATCCTGGGCGTGCTCACTGTACCAATTTTTTTTGTTTTCTGTCGCGTTCCCCTACAGTGGCATCATGAGACGTGCTATGTGTAGATGCAGGTTATGATCTAGAATACATAGAGATGTATGGGTATTGCACAATATAATTTGTAGTAGATGAGTTCTATTACTGAAATTATTTGTGCGGGCAGCAGATGAAATCTGTTACCCGATCTTCTTGTTGCTTCCCTGAAATTTGCGTATTTCTGATCTTGATAACGGCATGGTGGAGTTTCAAAGTTCTGGCAATCCGCGATCCTGATTGATCAACGAAGTGCTAACAGTTCATTGAATTCCACCATAGTTAAAAGAAAGATGAAATTTCACAGACAAAAGGGCAACGCAGATATGATCTGCATGGGGGTCATGCGTATGACGAAGTTCAGTATGGGGCTCGAGATTTTATTATCTCGTGTTTGATACACCCCGCAAAGTTAATCTAGCGACTTGAATAATCATACTTGATGATGGACGTTGGTAGCTTCGGTTTGTTTCGAAACCTTAGAAGCCACGTAAAATAATTTTTTGCATAAACCAATTAGAGGCGTCTAACTTGGTTTTGCAGGATGTGCATGTGATGTGGTATAGCAGTTCTCATATTTTAATTTGATTATGTATGAGATGACTATATAATGTAAATTAACATGACCTGCGAGTCATGATTCGGCATGATGGCTGGAGCCATATGATTATCACTTTAATGACCTGCGTGTCAACCTTAAGTAATGCACTTATTTTATTAGCTATAGAGATAGCAATATTATCTGGTGCATCGACATGGAGGTGGCAATCTTTGCAAAGGTGAACATCGACGCGAATGCTGAAGACGAAGAAATAAAAGACTTCTCCGTCAGAAAGGGCTATACCATATCATGCTATTATGAATTGCCTGAGATGTTTATCCCTTATGATGCACCCTTTTTGATTGCGCGGTAGTCGCTTTTTATTAGGGTGATATCTCACTTAAAATATCAAGTAGTTAGTGTTCTCCCAAGTGTAGCACCGTCACAACATCTTTCCTTTAGGGGTGCGCCATGATCTACATGGGTACGAACGATTGTACGGGTGTAAGGCGGGTGAGGTCAGACCTCGCAGCAAGATCACTTGGTTGTCTTGACGTTCATGGCAGGATCGTCCTGAGCTCGGAACACACGCATCGAAAGATGAACAAGAGTCGCATAGAGATGTGATCGGCAAGTTTGCCTACCGATTGAGGTTAGCGCCATCAGTGTTCATCTCGAACAATGGCGTTGAATGGAAATGCGGATCTTGAATCACTCACAATCAATTATGAGAGATATTGATTTGAGTGGGAGCGCACTTTAGAATAAAATTGTTTATTCACAAGTGCAAATTAATTATGAACTTGTCTAAAGTGAAATTTGCATAATAGTTACAGAATAATGGTTCGCGTTTCCACCTTCCCTATTAAAATTGAATAGCTGTTAAATATCTGGTTAAAACTTTACGGTTGGTAACGTAATGTGAGGATTGTCCTCAAGAGTGCCGAGAAGGACTTTGTCCTATCACATGCTTTTAGTATTCTCCCGCTAATGCTATGGATGATGTGACTCTAGTCCTTCGATCCAAAAGCTAGAATTCCGCTACGGTCAAGTGCAATATGTCTGCTTCCATGAGACCCGAACTTCAAAAGTTTGGGATAGCTATGTGATATTCATGGAACTGAAAATTAGTTTCAGATACAAACAAAGGCTAAAAGATATGGGATATCCAAAGCAATGTTTGTTTTGCAAAGTATTAGTAAAGTGTTTACTGGGCATTTGACTGATGAGAGAGGGATCCTGAAGAACGCCTGTCATATGATGAAGGTGAATAAAACAACAACTAAAAGAGAAAGGAAATGTCCAATGGGTGTTAGTGTGACTTACACACCTAGGAAGTCTGGGGCTAACGCCACTCTTAAAGTTGGGTGCTTCTTCTGAGAGTAGGAGAAATACTGAAAGTTAAATTGTTAGAAGTATACAGGTAAAAAGAGAGAAGATTGGAATATCCAGCTCATGTATGAATGTCATACAAGTTATTGATGTATAGAAGGCTGGTCAAAGAAATAGTTCTTGGGAATTGAGATTAAACTGTTAGTCCGTAATTCTTGGGTATTGTGAGTTGATCACAAAGATACCCGCTCGATTGCATTCTGTTGCAACTCGATGCAAGAACTACTACGGCCTAAAAGACTTGCCGGGAATGAGGTTTTGATACGCGCTGGGAGCATAGTAAATGTTACTATACTTTCCATTGGTGTATTACCATCTGTATTTAGTTTCATAATTCATTTGGAGTTTCATACACTCTAGCCCATTGCATAAAGTATCTTGCAAGAAGGTTGTTCATAAGAGAACTTTTGATGTTCGGTGTTATGAATAACATAAGGGCCATACTTTCATTATGAATGAGATGTATGTTATGAATATTGATAATAATATATTACCTCTGTGTTTACTTTCACAATTCATTTTAGAGTTTTATACACTCTAGCCCATTGCATAATGTTTGTTGCAAGAGGGTTGTTCATAAAAGAACAATTGTTGTTCAGTATGATGAATAACATAAGGGCCATGCTTCCATCATGGATGGGATGTATGTTATGAATATTGATGGTAATATGATACATCCATAACACTGACGCTAAATGTCGCAAGACTAAGAGAATACCTCACATGTGTGGCACTGCATTTGGTCACATTGGAGAAACCCGCATGGAGAAATTCCATAATGATGGATTTTGAAGTCGTTTGATTATGAATCATCTGACACATGCAACTTTCCTCCGAAAAGTGAAGTGACTAAAATACCGTTCACAAGCCATAAGGAACGAGCAACGAACTTATTGGTGATCATACATTTTGATGTATGTAGTCCGATAAATGTTGTTGCTAGCAGTGGATTTATCTATCTTCAGAAATGACTTAAGTGGATATATGGATATTTACTTGATGAGACGCAAGTCTGGATCTTTTGAAGTCTTTCAAAAGGTTTCAAAATGAAGTAGAAATTATTGTAACAAGAAAATTATGTTTCTGCAATTTGATTGCGGAAAGGAATATTTGAGTTACAAGTTTAGCGAATGTCTGATGAGTTGTGAAAAGAGTTTCATAACTTACACCTCCCGGAACACCACTGTGAGTGGAATGTCTGTGAAGATGTATTCGAACCATTTATGACATGGTAAGATCAAAGATGACATAAATCAATTTGCCATTATCCCTTTTAAAGTAATGATTTAGAGACTGCGGCTTTTACACTGAATAGAGCGCCATCAGATCTGTTGAAATGACGCCATGGTATGGTATGCCCAACCATGTTTTGTCTTTTCTTAACATCTGGAATATGGGGCTTGTGTAAAATATTTACAAACCTATTCCAAATCGGACAAGTGCTACTTTGTAGGTTATCCCAAGTAATTGGGTATTCCCCCACCACTATAAGGAGGCAAAAAGGTTTGCCACAAAGAACGGTATGCTTTTAAAGAGAATGGTTCTTGCAAAAAGGTGAGTGGGAGGATAGTGCAACTCAACGAGATAACAGTATCTTCGTCATCAGATCAAAGGAAAGAAACCTTGGAAGTAATTCCAGAGTTTCCTACTGCGACTGATACGGAAGCCTCTAAATGAGATGTATGGACTTCGGTCGAACTTGCAGCTGAACCACGTAGGCAAAACTCGTGCAATCCTCTCAGGTGCACAAACGAGATATTGTTGTTAGACAACAATATACCTACGATATACAAGGAAGCGTTGATGGGCCCTGACTCCGGAATTGGCTAAATGCCAATACAATCCGAGATAGTTTCCATATAAATGATTCAAGATTAAAATCTTGATACACCTTTCGGAAGACTTAGAGTCTAACGAATATTTATGGAACTATAAACTGATACAGATAAAAATGTTTTATCCATAAAGCTCGACTTGTTGCTTATAACAAATTCAAGGAATTAACTACGGCGAGATTGTCTCTCCATAGTGATGCTTAAAGTCGGTTCGGGTTAAACTAGTAATTAATTCATATTTCAATCATGAGATATGTTACATGGATGCCAAAAGGATTTCCATGAGATGGAAATACAACCTAGGACTTGCATGTGATACAGTCCAAGGTATTTTGTCAATCCAGAGGATGCTAGTGAGTATGCAAACTTCAGAGTTCCAGCGATGGACAAAAGAGAGCAAAGTGGAGTTGGAATCTTCGTTTTTGATGAAATAGTCAAAAGAGTTTGATTTCATCAATGGATAGTGAAGATGCTTGTGATTACAAGAAAGTAAGTGGGAGCACAATAATATTTCTAAAAACCTTGTGTGCTTGACACATTGTTGATTGGAAATAATATAAATTTCTTGACACGAATTAGGACTTCATTGAAAATAGTTTTTTCGATGAAGTGCTTGGGCTAAGTAGCCTTGATATTAGGCATATTTATCTACGGAGATAGAATTGCCTAATAGGGCTAAGCAAAAATACATATTGACAAGATGCTGAAATAGTTTAGCATTAAAATGCCAAGGAGTGATTCTTGTCGAAGTCACATGGAAAGAGTTTTTTGCAAGACTTGGTGTCCCAAAATACTGATGAGCAAAATACATGATGGATATTCCACACACCTTTGTGTTTGGATTAATCATGTATTCCATGGTATGTGAAACAACCAGATATGTCCGATACTCCCAAGCTGTTGCGAGTATAGATACCAAAGTGATCAAAGTACTGATCATGGGACAACAGTGAAAAATGTCATTGAGTACTAAAGTAGCATTGATGACATGTTTTCTCGCAAGCAGAGATTATGAAGTGCTCGTTGTAAGTAATTACATCGATACGGTCTTCATCAATGCTCCATGCAATTTTCGATTTAAGTTAAGGGTTTTGTGTAATACATGAATTCTATAACAAAGGCTAAGTATGTTGACACTTTAGAAGCGACAAAGAAGATTTTGAATCATATAGTTCATTCATGAACTTAGTATGGTTCCAAGAAGGCTTTGGTCAATGGGACACTATTGTAGATAGTTGATCCATAGCTCAGTCTGAGGAATCAAGGTTCGACCAGTGATTCACATATATACAAAGCCAAGTCCACACAAAATATGTATTTTGTGAAAGCGTGAAAATGCGAGGATATGCAAAGATACACACGGAACTGAAGATGTCAGGTCTGTTAGACGTAGACTCACTAGTATAAAACGGGCCTTTAGTCCCGGTTGGGAAGGGCCTCTAGTCCCGGGTCACCAACCGGGACAGCCCAATCGGGACTAAAGGCCCCCACCCTTTAGTCCCGGTTGGTCACAAACCGCGACTAAAGGCCCTCCACATGGCCGCGCTCGTGCGCTGGGGCTGGGGACCTTTAGTCCCGGTTGGTGACACCAACCGGGACTAAATCCCTGCCACTTTAGTCCCGGTTGGTGACACCAACCGGGACTAAAGGTTTAGGGGTTTAGGGTTTATTGTTTATTTTTCCTTTTCATTTTGTGTTTTCCATTTAATTCTTTTTCATTTCAAACATATTTTACGCTACTACGTACTGTACACGTTATGCATATATAATAGAATTTCTCGTAGAACCAATCATATATCATAGAATTTCTCGTACGACCATGCATGCATACACACATATATATACAATTTGGTATATACAATTTCTCCTACAATTTGCAGATCATTACATGCAGGCATTAGGTGAAATGGTATACTCCGCCGGGAGATATGACCTGCTCAAGAAAAAATCCCGCCATTTCCTCTTGAAGTGCTCGTATGCGGTCCTTTGGTAGGAGCCTATCCCGCATCTCCATCATCTTTAAAGAAGGAGATCAATATGAATATATTACTTGTGTGTATATATATTAGATCATGATAAAAAAAATGTGAATAGTGTTTACGTACCCAAAGATATCTTTCATCTTTGGTCTTTTCGGTAATAGAGCGAATGAACTCGAGAACGTAGTATGCACATAAATTTGTCCCCTTTTCCTGCCTCATACAGTACTTTACGAGAATAGAATTCAATCAGATAATAATCAAGCATGATAATGGTATTGAAACTAGAATTAAAGAGATGCGCGGACGTAGCTAGTACTACTTAATTACCTTGCCCCGTCGCCATTTCAGCTGTGGTTTCCATTGACCGACAACCTCTTGGATGAACTTTTTCCAAACCCTGCCCGGCAAAGAAAATGAATAAAGGAGTTATTAATTACTTGATATCAGGAAATGAACTAAATAGGCCGACATAGTGCGATAATGATTGAAATTACCTGTCGAGCATCAACTTCAGGCTTCTGTATTCTTCAGGGTCTTTACCTAGTGAGTCCAGTACTTCAACAGTTCCCTCATCAACTCTAATGATTAGCAGGATCCAGTGGAATCTGCGCACACGTTTGTATAAGCGGGCATGCATAACTCATCAACTACACTTAACATCGAGCAAGCAAAAATAGAATTTGTAGTACAAGACAGTAACACTCACCTGAAGTTGTAAGGAAAAAGTATTTCTGGTCTGGTATTTAGGTCCTTCAAAAACAATAGCAAGTTATTCTCTGTGTCTTGTGGGTAGTTATTTAACACAGTTTCATAAACGGTATTTGGGTCAATGAACCCAATGCCATAGACTCCATCTCTGTTCATTTCAAAAATCTTCATTCTGCATATATAATACCACACAAAAGAATATAGTGAGGATAGTTACAGGCAATGAACGAGCGGAGCTAGAGACTTAAATTACAGAAAGAAATCACTTACAGACAATAGCAACTGACGAGAGATTTGTCGAGTGCGTCTTGATTGAATAACTGAAAAAATTCTGGAATTTCAATCCACACAACATTTCCATGGAATTAATGCTCTGGCTTGACTTTCACCATGAGGCTCTCTCGCTCGGCATTTACTTCTCTCAGGTACCACTGATGCAATTTGCGCATTTGCGTTGGTAGAAGCTCCTCCTCGTCAGGCCTGACCAGAGGCTTCCCGGGGACATATTTCCATGCTAGTTCCTTCGGATCCATCGTGGGAAATTCCTCGATGCCTAGGAGTTGTTCAACAGTGACACCCATCTCTCTAGCCATCTCTCTTTCAGCGTCGGTTACCGCCTTATTGGTACTCACCTTGAGTGGGGGGATTGATTGCACTGCCTGTTCTCCGAGCTGGGGAACAATTTTCCCGCTTTTATTTCTACCTGTAAGGCTCGATTGCTGCTTTTTTTGTTGATAATATGACTTGCTAATAGAGCGTTCATAGTCTGATTGCCTTTTCTCCACAGCCGGTTTAGCATTATCCAGAAAGTGTTGTACGACTTTCTCAGGTATTTTCTCCTTTGGCGGCGGGGGCGGTTTCGGTGCAAAATGGGCCTGCAATTCGGAAGCCACTTGGGCTTTGGTTTCATCCTCAGTCATCTCGTAAGCCAACTTCTTTTTGGCAGGAGGCTCGGGTTTCTTCTTTGGTGCTCTCTTCCGCTTTGGAGTCGGCCCACGTGGCGGAGATCGATATCGCGTACTCGCGCTGGGCTCCGTCTCGAGGTGGGGTGGATTCGGCTGACGCGGCGGAGATCGATATGGTGGCGGACTCGCGCTGTGCTCCGTCTCGAGGTGGGTTGGAGTCGGCTGACGCGGCGGACTTGGAGGAGGAGTCGGTGCCCTTGGCGTCGTGTTTGGAAAGACGATGCAATCCTCTCTCCATACAATGATACCACGTATCACTTCTCCCAGTGTCTGCTCCCCTTGACCTCCAGGAAAGTCAAGTTGTAGTGAGTCATATGCCGACAGAACTTCATCCACCCCGACACGAGCATAGCCAGGTGGAATCGGATTGCCGTGGAAGGTTGCTTCAGGGGGATTTGGTAAAGCATAGCCGTCCGCCACCTTTATGGATATGTTCTTCAATGGAAGGTGTAGCTCACAACTTGTCGTCTCTTCGATATCATCCACGGGGTAGCGAGCCAGCAGTGCATCATCGGCCGGGACCCCCGTGGAACCCACGCTGCTTTTCGGCATAGATGGGACGGTGCTATCCAATGCTGGATTTGCTTGCTGCTGCCGCTGAGACGCCCTTTCCAGGCTAAGTGTGTCGATCTGCTCCTGCTGCCGCATGAAAGCGCGTTCGAACTCCGCGTGCTTTGCTTCTAACTGTTGAAACCGGTCTGCATCCTACTTCTTCTTTCTCGCACGGCTTCTGTAACTGAGGTTCCAGTCCGCAAACCCCTCAACCCACGGAACAACGCCTTTGCCTCGTGTTTGTCCCGGGTGTTCAGGATTCCCGAGGGCGCGTGTAAGCTCGTCGTTCTGTCTCTCAGGCTGGAACACCCCCGTTCGAGCCGCTTCTATTGCATCAAGTAAAGCGTCCGAGGCTTCTTTAAGACTTGCCTGCTCAATAATCTCCCCTGTCTTTGGGTCCAACTTTCCCCCATGCGCATAAAACCAAGTCCTGCACCTGTCGGGCCAACCCAATGTTTTTGGAGTGACCCCTGCAGCAATCATCTTTTCCTCAGATTCATCGCACTTAGGCCGACCAGTCTTGTAGCCACCTGGCCCCAGAACATGGTGAAACTGTTTCTTCTCAGCATTGATCTTGTTTTTCCTCGACCGTTCCTTAGCTGCTTCCGATTCCTTGAACTCCACAAATAAGTCCCAGTGATCTTTTGCCTTCTCCAGTGCTCCAGTGAATTCTGGAGTCTGCTTTCGGCCTGTTTCGACGTACCAGGCCCATAATCTTTTCTTGTGGTTGTGGAATTGTGTGGCCATCTTCTGAAGAGCACTCTTCTTGACTTTCTCCCGTTCTGCATCTGTTAAATGCTCTGGTAGGGTGAAATGTGACATGAGCGTTTCCCAAAGCAGATCTTTTGCTCTTTCGTCGACAAAACTAACTCCTCGATCTCCCTTTGGCTTATTCCATTCTTGAACGGAGATCGGGATTTGGTCCCTGACAATAACTCCGCACTGACGAGTAAATTTGTCTGCATTCTTTTTAGGAGCAAGCGGTTCGCCATTTGGTTTGATCTCATCGATGTTGTACTTTATGCCAGCCTGCAACTTTTTGGCCGGGCCTCGTACTGCCCTGCTTGTAGAAGATTTGCTCGATCCGGAGGGCTAAAAGAACAAAGATTCGCTAATATATATATATACAAATCAATTAATACATGTAATGATCACCAGAGGCCTTATATATACCTCGCCGGTCTTTGTTAATTGAAGATCATTGCCTTCGCCATCATTGTTTGTGTGGCCTGCGTCTGTTGGTTCTTCCTCAAATATTCCCTCTCCGGAATTGTTCAAATATTGTGAGCCGTCATCTTCAGGTTCACCCTCTGGGTTTCGGATCATGTCGAACATGATATGCTCTTGATCATGGTCGTCTTTGCCGCTAGCGTCCATAGCTTAACTTATCCAGAAGAAAGATAAAACAATTTAGTATTCAAATTAGAATGCATCTCGAATAATATCACTAATACATCTCGAATAATCCAATTAATGCATCATCGAATATTATCGAATATAATCTCGAATACATCTCGAATATTATCACTAATACATCTCGAATAATAATCCAGTTAATGCATCATCGAATATTATCAAATATAATCTCGAATACATCTCGAATATTATCATGAATACATCTCGAATATTATCACTAATACATCTCGAATATTATCTCGAATACATCTCGAATATTATCACTAATGCATCATCGAATATTATCGAATATAATCTCGAATACATCTCGAGTATTATCACTAAAACATCTCGAATATTATCATATAACATCACTAGCTAATACAAATCGAATACTATCGAATAATCCAGTTGACTCGCGGTTCCTGACGCGCGGGCGGTGGACACCCAAAGAGAAGGAACCATCACAGGATCATAGCTCGGGTGAGATCCCTGAAGAACCTGCCAGGTATTGGAGAACCTGACGTCCAACGCAACCATGTAGCGACGGACGTGCTCATCCTCCTCCCTGACACGGCGACGTACCACCTCCTCGGGGGCCGGCTGACTCCGCACCGATAGTGGCCCACGCGACCGCCACCAAAGAAGCTCCGGGTCGACGATGGGAGCCCGGTTCCTCACCAAGCTGCGCGCCCCGGAAGGTAGCACCTCCCAGTGCCAGCCCGGCGGAGCCCAGTCCCGGACATGGCGCCTCTCAAGCAGGTTGTCGCCACCGAGTCGACGACGAGGATGCGGGTCGGGCATCGTCGACGCCAAAAATGTTTCTATGCAAATTTAACATTTTTTAAATGCTTGATTATGATTTTTGTAAGTCTTGTTCACTTGATTTTGCAAATACATGACAAACTTTTGCAAATACAACATTAAGATATTAACATTTTCCAAATAAGATATTAACATGTTTTTGATCAATATTTTTAAGATACAACATTAAAATATTTTTAATACATGGTCAACTTTTTTCTATGCAAATTTTTTCTATATTATACATGATACAACATTAAAAGTATAAAAAACTAAAAAACAGAAGAAAAAAAAACTAGCTAGTGAAAAAAAAACAATCTATGCAAATTCCACCGTTCATCTACATACAGAGCATTACTTCCAATACGAGCAAGCCAGGAGGGGATCGGGGCAGGGCGTCGGGGCCGTATATATATATATATATATATATATATATATATATATATATATATATATATATATATATATATATATATATATATATATATATATCAATTCATCACATGCATATCCATATATCCATACATACACATACATCCATTCATCAAATTTCCATATATCCGTACATATACAACAATTTTTTTTATTCATCCATACAAATTAAAAAAATTAACTACAACATATCCATACAATCTATCCATACATTCATCAACACACCTCTATTACTACCTCATATCCATACTAAACAAATTTAACATCACAAAATTTCAAACAAAGTGATAAACTAGGGTTCACCTACTGCCATCCATCCATGAATCCATCCATCCATCCATCCATTTGGGGAAGAGGGGGGGAGGGGGAAAGGGTGCTCACCGTGGGGCGGCGACGACGAGGACGGGGCTCGATCGGGGGCGGCGACGAGGAGCGGGCTCGGGGGCGGCGATGCTCGGGGAGGACGGCGAGGAGGTCCGGCGACGGTCAGCGGGCTCGGGGACGGCTCGGGGCAGGGCGTCGCGGCAGCCTGGCGGCGGCGGGGCGGTGGTTCGGCGTCGGGGCAGAGGCGCGAAGAGAAAGAAGATTGGGGAGGAAGAAGGGCCGGGGCGGTTAATATATATACCTGGACCTTTAGTCCCGGTTGGTGGCTCCCCTTTAGTCCCGGTGCGAGCCACTAACCGGGACTAAAGGTGAATTTCACCAGGCCGAGCGGCGGGAAGCTCAGACCTTTAGTCCCGGTTGGTGGCTCGCACCGGGACTAAAGGGGGGCCTTTAGTCCCGGTTGGAGCCACCAACCGAGACTAAAGGGTTGGTCCTGGCGTGGTGCAAGTTTAGTCCCACCTCGCCAAGCGAGAGGCATTCGCACCTGTTTATAAGCCCCGCTGTGATAACCGTCTCGAGCTCCTCTCTAAAGCAGGCAGTATATGCCTAACGTTCCTCTCTGCCCTGTTGGGCCTACTTGCGGGCCTGCATCCTGGCCCATATAAAGTTGGGTTTCTAGTCGTATGCAGGCCGTGGTGGCCTAGTAGGCGGGCATTTTTTTATTTTTTGCAAATGTTTTAGTCCCGGTTGGTGGCTCCAACCGAGACTAAAGGTCTTTTCCAGTATTTTTTTGAAATTTGTGTGAATCACTAGTTTGTGAATAACTTTACTTTAAAAATAGATTTTTGAGTGATTCTTTTTCCAGCTATTTAATATTAGTGTGTTTTATCAGTATGTTCAATTTGGTAATTTTTAGGTTATTTAAATAGGTGTTTTATTCAAAAACAGATTCTGTTTAGCTCTTTTAGTTTTATAGCTCAAAAAATCATTAAATGCATGAAAAATAGCGAATGAAGTCAGAAAGGGTTGAAAATTTATGATGTGGATTTGAATGGTGCATGTTGAAGGTACAAAAATTCTGGAGTTAAAATAAATTTAAAAAATGAAATGCCTTTGTAACAGATGAGCTTTCGTCCAAAACCCTGATACTTCGAAAGAGATTGTCCAGTTTGTACACGAAGTGCATCCAGTTTTTGCCGTTACCCTCTCAACTTTTTAGCACATGCTATGTGGGTGAAATTATGATACCATGCCAAGTTTCAACCTTTTCAGAGTTCATTTGTAGTGCTTTTCAATTTTAGGGTCATTTAGCTCAAAAAAATCAATAAATGCATGAAAAATAGCAAATGAAGTCAGAAAGGGTTGAAAATTGATGACGTGGCTTTGAATGGTGCATATTGAACGCACAAAAATTCTGGAGTTAAAATAAGTTTAAAAAAATAAAATACCTTTGTAACAGATGAGTTTTCGTCCGAAACCCTGATACTTCGAAAGAGATTGTCCAGTTTGTACACGAAGTGCATCCAGTTTTTGCCGTAAGCCTCTCAACTTTTTAGCACATGCTATGTGGGTGAAATGATGATAGCATGCCTAGTTTCAACCTTTTCAGAGTTCATTTGTAGTGCTTTTCAATTTCAGGGTCATTTAGCTCAAAAAAATCAATAAATGCATGAAAAATAGCGTTCCTTCGCGTTTCAAATGCCAAAACACATATATATATACCCTAACTATTACAAAGATTCCCTCCGGTTTGTCCGAAGTGGGACTTTCCAGATAAGTCCGGAAACTCACTAGAGAAGAAAGTGATGACGGTGAAGCCGGTCACATCCCAGAGTGGGATATTGGGGTATAAAACTTTTTCTTCGCGTGTGTCCCTTTGTGCCGTAACCATGGACAATCTTCATCATTTAACAGGATGCTTGGGTTAGTATTCACTGTGAAGGGAGCAATTTCATGAAACTTTTCATAATCTTCTGACATGTCTGTCTTGTCCTCCACTCCCACGATGTTTCTTTTCCCTGAAAGAACTATGTGGCGCTTTGGCTCATCGTATGATATCTTCGCTTCCTTATCTTTTCTTTTTCTTGGCTTGGTAGACATGTCCTTCACATAGAAAACCTGCGCCACATCATTGGCTAGGACGAATGGTTCGTCTGTGTACCCAAGATTGATGAGACCCACTGTTGTCATTCCGTACCGTGGGTCTTCCTTTACCCCGCCTCCAGTCAGATTGACCCATTTGCACCGAAACAAAGGGACCTTCAAATCACGTCCATAGTCAAGTTCCCATATCACCTCTATGTAACCATAATATGTGTCCTTTGGCCTATTGGTGTTTGCTCCATCAAAGCAGACACCACTGTTTTGGTTGGTGCTCTTTTTATCTTGGGCAATCGTGTAAAATGTATTCCCATTTATCTCGTACCCTTTGAAAGTCGATATAGTCGAAGATGGTGACTTGGCCAGCAAGTACAGCTCATCTCCAACAGTGCCGTCATGCATGAGACGTGTTTGCAACCAACCGCCGAATGACGCCATGTGTGTACGTTTGATCCAGGGCTCAGACTGCTCCGGGTTCTTGGAGCGTACACTATCCAGGTGTTCCTCGATATACGGAGCCACCAAGCTGGAATTTTGTAGAACTGTGTAGTGTGCTTGCGCCCAAGAATGCCCATCCATACATATTACTGAATCCTTTCCTAGCGTGCCTTTTCCACCCAGTCTGCCCTCATGCCGCGATTCGGGAACACCAATCGGCTTAAGGTCAGGAATAAAGTCAACACAAAACTCAATGACCTCCTCTGTTTCATGGCCCTTGGAGATGCTTCCTTCTGGCCTAGCACGGTTATGAACATATTTCTTTAAGACTCCCATGAACCTCTCAAAGGGGAACATATTGTGTAGAAATACAGGACCCAGAATGGCAATCTCGTCGACTAGGTGAACTAGGACGTGCGTCATGATATTGAAGAAGGATGGTGGGAACACCAACTTGAAACTGACAAGACATTGCACCAAATCATTCTGTAACCTTGGTAGGATTTCTGGATCGATTACCTTCTGAGAGATTGCATTGAGGAATGCACATAGCTTCACAATGGCTAATCAAACGTTGTCCGGTAGAAGCCCCCTCAATGCAACCGGAAGCAATTGCGTCATAATCACGTGGCAGTCATGAGACTTTAGGTTCTGGAACTTTTTCTCTGCCATATTTATTATTCCCTTTATATTCGACGAGAAGCCAGACGGGACCTTCATACTGAGCAGGCATTCAAAGAAGATTTCCTTCTCTTCTTTGGAAAGAGCGTAGCTGGCAGGACCTTGATACTGCTTTGGATGCATGCCGTCTTTTCCGTGCATACGTTGCTGGTCCTCCCGTGCCTCCGGTGTATCTTTTGTCTTCCCATACACGCCCAAGAAGCCTAGCAGGTTCACGCAAAGATTCTTCGTCACGTGCATCACGTCGATTGCAGAGCGGACCTCTAGGTATTTCCAATAGGGTAGGTCCCAAAATATAGATTTCTTCTTCCACATGGGTGCGTGTCCGTCAGCGTCATTCGGAACAGATTGTCCGCCAGGACCCTTTCCAAAGATTACTTTTAAATCCTTGACCATATCAAGTATATCATCACCAGTACGGTGGCGAGGCTTCTTCCGGTGATCTGCCTCACCTTTGAAATGCTTGCCTTTCTTTCTTAAGAGATGCTTGATCGGAAGAAATCGACGATGTCCCAGGTACACATTCTTCTTACATTTATCCAAATATATACTTTCGGTCTCATCTAAACAGTGCGTGCATGCGTGGTATCCCTTGTTTGTCTGTCCTGAAAGGTTGCTAAGAGCAGGCCAATCATTGATGGTTACAAACAGCAACGCTCGTAGGTCAAATTCCTGCAGTTTGTGCTCATCCCACACACGTACACCTTTTATGTCCCACAGCTGTAAAAGTTCTTCAACTAATGGCGTTAGGTACACATCAATGTCGTTGCCGGGTTGCTTGGGGCCTTGGATGAGCACTGGCATCATAATGAACTTCCGCTTCATGCACAACCAAGGAGGAAGGTTATAGATACATAGAGTCACAGGCCAGGTGCTATGATTGCTGCTCTGCTCCCCAAAAGGATTAATGCCATCTGCACTCAAACCAAACCATACGTTCCTTGCGTCATCTGCAAAGTCCCGCCACTTTCTCTCGATTTTTCTCCACTGCGACCCATCAGTGGGTACTCTCAACTCCCCGGTATTCTTACGGTCTTCTTTGTGCCATCGCATCAACTTGGCATGCTCTTTGTTTTGGAACAAACGTTTCAACCGTGGTATTATAGGAGCATACCACATCACCTTGGCAGGAATCCTCTTCCTGGGGCGCTCGCCCTCAACATCATCACCAGGGTCATCGCGGCTGATCTTATAGCGCAATGCACCGCATACCGGGCATGCATTCAGATTCTCGTACTCCTCACCGCGGTAGAGGATGCAGTCATTAGGGCATGCATGTATCTTCTGCACCTCTAATCCTAGAGGGCAGACAGCCTTCTTTGCTTCGTACGTACTGTCGGGCAATTCGTCGTCCTTTGAAAGCATCTTCTTTAACATTTTCAGCAACTTTTCAAATCCCTTGTCAGCTACACCATTCTCTGCCTTGCATTGCATCAATTCCAGTGTGGTACCCAGCTTTTTCTTGCCATCTTCGCAATTTGGGTACAACAATTTTTTGTGATCCTCTAACATGCGCTGCAACTTCAACTTCTCCTTTTCACTTTTGCAGTTTCTCTTTGCATCAGCAATGGCCCGACCAAGACCATCAGCGGGCTCATCTGATCCCTCTTCTTCAGCTTCTTCTTCTTCATTCTCTACCCCCATTGTAGTACCATCGTATTCAGGGAACCCAGCATAGTTGTCATCATCCTCTTCTTCTTCATTCTCTTCCATTAGAACCCCTCTTTCTCCGTGCTTGCTCCAACTGTTATATCCGGACATGAAACCGGACGTAAACAGGTGGACGTGAATGACTTTTGAGCTAGAGTAATTCCTATCATTCTTACAGACACCACATGGACAACACATAAAACCATTCCGCATGTTTGCCTCAGCCGCACGCAGAAAACTATGCACGCCATTAATGAACTGGGGAGAGCGTCAGTCATCGTACGTCCATTGCCGACTCATCATCATTACACAACACCGAAAAGACCAAATTAATACAAGTTCATACATAAAGTTCATACACACTTATTCTCATAAAACAACATAAAACTATCTAGTTAAAGCATTTAAATGCAACAACAAATGCGATCAAAATCGCAACTAAGGTAATAATTGATCCAACAGCATAATGATACCAAGCCTCTTTATTAACGGCATAGTTTCTAATCTTTCTAATCTTCAAGCGCATTGCATCCATCTTGATCTTGTGATCATCAACGACATCGGCAACATACAACTCCAATTTCATCTTCTCTTCTTCAATTCTTTTCAATTTTTCTTTCAAATACTCGTTTTCTTTTTCAACTAAATTTAACTTCTCGACAAGGGGGTCGGTTGCAATTTCCGGTTCACATACCTCCTAGATAAAAATATCTATGTCAACTTGATGGGCATAATTGTCATAAACGCGAAATGCAACAAATAGTTATAAAAGAGAATATATATACCACATCCGAATCATAAACCGGACGAGGGCCGACGGGGACGGATATCAAAGTCATGGCACTATGTATAACAAACAATCATACATGTAAGAAAATTATACAATTAACTATCTAAATCATACAAATAAGATTTTTTATATAAAAAGGATAAGAACAAGAGGCTCACCATGGTGTGGTGTCGGCGACGGGACGGTGCGGGCGATCGCCGGTGGTTAGGACGGGTACGGGAAGGCACTAAGTAAACCACACCTACACATATGCAAACTAAGAAGTTAATTTGAGCTCAAATTGCATATAAATCAAATAAACTCCCACATAATTACTCCCAAACTAGAACCGACAAATCACTATACTTATAGAGCATTGCACGAGCTAATCTAGCAATGAGAGATGAAACGACAAAGTTGCTAACCTTTGTGAACACTTGGATAGATGGGGTGCCTTCAAATCTTGACAAATCTTTGGCAAAAATGGAGGATGAGCTCGAGAGCAAGGGGAAGAACAGAGGAGAAAAAGGGGAAAATAGAGAGAATGGGCTCGGGCTGGATGAAGGGTTTATATAGGGACATCTTTAGTCCCGGTTTGTATCACAAACCGGGACTATAGGGTCCACCTGTAGTCCCGGTTTGTGATACAAACCGGGACTAAAGGGGCTCGTGGGGCCCCAGCCTGACACCAGCCTGCCACCACCCCTTTAGTCCTGGTTTGTATCACAAACCGGGACTATAGGGTCCACCTCTAGTCCCGGTTTGTGATACAAACCGGGACTAAAGGGGCTCGTGAGGGCCCCAGCCTGACACCAGCCTGCCACCACCCCTTTAGTCCCGGTTTGTATTACAAACCGGGACTATAGGTAGAAAATGAACCGGGACTAATGATGCCCGTGCCCCCGACCGCTCCTAGCCGTTGGAACCGGGACTAATGGTCACATTAGTCCTGGGCCGTAATCAAACCGGGACTAAAGGGGCGGACGAAAGGTCTGTTTTCTACTAGTGACTATACCACACGGCGAAGCATATTTTACACCGGTATGCCATAGGTGTAAAGTGCATTAGCATTGACTAGATTATTGACTCTAGTGCAAGTGGGAGTCTGTAGGAGATATGCCCTAGAGGCAATAATAAATGTTATTATTTATCTCCATGTTCATAATTATGTTTATGTTCCATGCTATAACTGCTATGGTTCTCGAGTCTACAATAACCACGAGGCTCGGAGGGAAACTCATATGCATGTGTGGAATAATAAACGGTAAAATGTATTCCTAGTCTGGCCTCTAAGACTAGCTCAAGTGTTGCATGATGGTTCTGTTTTCCTGATCATGGGCATGACTATGCCAGCAACTTTGAGGGCACAATGTTAGGAGAACACTTGTGTTGAATCGACCCGATTGATGTTATGCTATGAGATACATTCATCACAAGTTAATGGTTAATAACACAGAGATAGTTAATGTTTGCATAATTCCTTAGACCATGAGAGTATCAAGTTCCTTCGTACTTGCTTCATGAACTTTGGGGTTTGTTAAACGTCATCCGTAACTGGGTGGCTATTACAGCGGCTTACGGGTTCACGAAAAAGTATGACAAGAAACGAGATAGCCCAAGATTGGGATTTGCTCCTCCGATGATGGAGAGATATTCTCGGGCCCTCTCAGTGTTACGGTATCCATCATCGTCTGGCCAGACACAGGGCGATTTGATCACAGGGATGCCGGAACACGGAAACGAGAAAAGAGAACAAAACCGGTAACGAGGTAACTGGCATAGTGGACAAGTTGTTGATCCACGGAGATGCAGATAAATCTCACCTCGGGTTTTTTAACATATCGCGAAGCAACAGGAATAGCACACGGCAACGGAGGTTCACTCGAATATTCATTCGTGTGGGTATAGGGGTCAATATGGGTGTCCACGGCTCCGATGTTGATCATTGATCGGAAAGTGTTCCGGGTCATGTCTATACTTCACCGAACCTATAGGTTCACACGCTTAAGGGTCATCTATCTGCTGAATACTAGACATGGGGTCTGAGAGAAAGTCACCAGAAAAGTTTCGGAGACAACGGAAACGTTCCAGAGAGAACACCGGAATTGTTTCGGTAAAACTGAAAAGTTGTTTTGGAGTATACCATTAAGTCAAATTGGTTCCGGCCCACGCCTGAAAATTCTTGGAGGGTGCCAGAATTGTTCTGGAAACTTCTGGGATTTTTCCGGGATAAAAACCGGAAATGTTCCGGAGCTGCCGGAACCGCTTTTGTTGCTTTTCGCTGAAGAAAATCATTGATCCGTAAATGTTTCGGAATGCGTCCAGAATTGTTTTAGTGGGTACTGGAATTATTCTAAGATTTACAGAAATATTTTCGGATTTAATGGTCGCAGAAAAATGTCTTTGTGAATAGTGAAAAAGCACTTTTTGGTTATTTTATGGAAAGCCACCTTTTAGGGCTTTTCCCAAAAGGCTTCTAGAAGGACTTAGGGACCAAGGAACCCCCTTTGGGGGGGCCCATGAGGGTGGCCGGCCAAGGGTGGAGCTCCTCCATGGAGCTCCACATGCCATCCTTTTATGCCCTTTATGTGTGACATAAAGTGTGGGTCTTTTGGTATTTTAATGTGCCAACCCTACCCCTTGGTTTTCCTACAAATAGAGGTCGAGAGGAGCTCTCCACTCTCACTCCAACTCTCTCACACAATGCCATGCAATGATCTGGCTTCTTCTCTCCCTCCCATGAAAAGAGTTTCGTAGAGCCGAAAGGCTGTCTGGGTTCCGGTGGGAACTAGTTCTGGACGGCGAAGCCCTGCCGGATAGATGGCACCGTATGTGTGCAACCCCGTAGAGAGGTCATATGTTCGATCTTTTTGCCCGAGGGGCTGTTCGAGAGTGCCTCCCGAAGGGCTGTCCGAGTGACCGTCCGAGATTCTGTGTGTGCCTCCCGAAGGGCTGTCCGTGACACCGTCCGGGGGACTGTCCAACCGCCTCCCGAAGGGCTGTCCGAGGGACTGTCCGGGGTAGACGAGGGAGCACATCCTCGTGGTTGGGAGGTTGTAAATCCTAGCTGCGGGGATCTGCACCGACGATCTACATCGACTCTACTTCCGCTGCGCCACGAGTCGGTAACGATCAGATCAAACCCTGTATGCATCTCCATTGTGATCCTGGGCGTGCTCGCTGTACCGAATTTTTTTGTTTTCTGTCACGTTCCCCTACATGGATAGTGGGAGGAGATTCCTAGCTTGTGCACAGAAGGTTAGTGGCTAATTTAGTATTAAGTGATGTCTGTATTTTGCTTTGTAAGTGTGGATTATAGTGCTCTGTGGTTTTTTAAGTTAACAGAATTTATGCAATTTAAGTGAAGTTTGGTCTGTATAGTTTTGCAGTTAACTGAATTTTACAATTTCACTTAATTTGAGCAATTGAATCTTTTTTTGCTATTTCAAGTTCTGTAAGTTAACTGAATTTGTGCAAGTTGACTAAATTTGCTCAATTAAACTGATTTATAGGAAGTACCTAAATGCAGCTATCTGGAGTGGGTTGACCCTGAGTGACCTGCCCCTTTGAAGATGAGCCTAGCTAGGATCTGGGGCATGTTTGAGGATGAGAACAAGCTCAGGCTGAGGCAAAATGTAGTTAATGCTGAAGATAACTATAAGATCCTTGGAGAGAAGGAAAAGATGGAAAAGGAGCTAAGGTTTTTTAAGGTTGATTTTGCTCAGATGGTGGCTGATAAGGAGCATGCATTGGCCCAACTAGGCAACACACAACTTGCTCTGGCTGACCTAAAGGAAGAGCTTGAGAAGAAGAACATGTGTGACAAATCTGCCACAAACATTCATCAAGTTGTGAGGGCCAAGGCAGAGAAAGATAGGGACCTCATGAAGCAGGAGAGGGACAAATTCATGGAAGAGAGGGACAATATGGTGTTGGAGAGGAATTAGCTAAAGCAAGAAAAAAAGAAGTTAGAGTACATGATTGGTGATCTTTTCAAACATAAGGAGGAAACCAAGGGCTAGATTAGGAAGATTAAAGAGATGCTGGATGAATTTGAGTGATGCATTGGTGTTGTAATGTCATCATTTGTAGTAGGTCCAGTATGTGTACTGAAGTATGTATGACCTGGCACTTCAAGTAATTTCAGTAATTTGTGGCACTTCAAGTAATTTGAGTAATTTGTATTCAGTAATTTGACTAATTTGTGTACTGAAGTATGTACTTCAATTTAAGTGTTGTCATTTAAGTGTTCACTGAATTTGTGGGAGTGTATGAAGTTAACTGAATTTTTGCCAGTGTACAAAAGTTTTTCAGTTAACTGAATTTGCTTCAGTGTACAAAGTTAACTGAATATTGGTTAGTGTCAAAAGTTTACTGAATTCTATCAGTTTACTAAATTCTATCAGTTAACTAAATCTTGGGTAGTGTAAGAAGTTAAATGAATTTGCTTCAGTGTACAAAGTTAACTGAATTTGCTTCAGTGTATGAAGTTAACTGAATTTTTTCAGTGTACAAAAGTTTTTCAGTTAACTGAATTTGCTTCAGTGTACAAAGTTAACTACTAATTTGCAATATTTCAGTTAACTGAATATGCACCAGTTTAACCTACTAATTTGCTTTAGTGAACATGCTATCTTGGTACAATGCACCATATGGACCATACTCATTGCTGCATTCTATTTTTGGAAAGTGGTAGCAACACATTGTTGCATAGCACACATGGCATCTCATGTTGTAGCAATAGACCACATGCAGAGATAAGCAATTATAACTAACTACAACAACACAAGAGGAGTTCACAGCAACAATGCAAGTAAAGTAAAGCAACTTAACCCATAGCATAGCAGCAGTTCACAATAGCAGTTCAGAAGCACTACTAGTTCACAACAGTAGTTCAGAAGCTTAACTCCATTACATTTAACTTATGCGCTCAAATATAGGAGCACACCTAACCAACATTGCAAAAATATTTCTAACTTATATGATGTAATATACCAGCATACCTAAGCTCTTCTTCAGCATCTTCAGTTTTGATCGACAACATCTTCAATTGTTCTTCAGCAGCTTCAGGCGCTCCGAGCGGCGCACCTCCCCTGCAACAGGCCTCTTCTTCGCTGCCGCCGCCCTCTTCTTCTTCCGGCCTTTGCCTTCTTCCTGCGCCAGCACCTCCTCCTGATCCTCTTGCTTGACGACGACGATGTGAGGCACATCTGGAACATCCGGCATCGCCTCCACGTCGATGGGGAGGTTCTTGTCACCCTCGTTGGGGTCCACGGCCGGTGCTACCATCTGCACGTCGTCCGGCTCGTCGTCGGTGAGGACCACGACCTCCACCTTCTCCTCGTCAGATGACTCGTTATTCGGCTCGTAGCCGGAGTCCTCGTCAGAGTCGAGCTGCTCGTACTCCGAGTCGGACGAGTCCGCGTCAGAGACGTCGTTGGGCAGGAGCAGGTCGGGCTGGAACCGGTCCCAATACGCATTGTTGATTGGCGCAGGGAGGGCGAGGACGGCGTCGTCGACGCGCTCCGTCCTGGACGCGACACGTGACGGATCCGCTGGCGGCGGCGCGGTGGCGGACCGGTACATCCACCAGCGCGCGCGCTGCCTAGGATCGTCAGACCGCGTCTCCCGCATTGCGAACTGCAGGATCTTTGCAGGGGACTCGCCGGGGATGCCGAACGGGCCGCGGCGGAAGGCGTGAAGCTTCTCATCCTCCGTCATGACCTTGACAAGGCCGCGCGCGTGGTTCCTCATCATCTGGACGCTTGGGAACCACCGCGCGATCTCCTTGAGCTCGCCCGGGTGCTACTTGTAGTCTGTGTTGGTATTTCCCCGAAGAGGAGAGGATGATGCAGTACAATAGAGATAAGTATTTCCCTCAGTTAAGAACCAAGGTTATCAATCCAGTAGGAGAAACAAGCAAAATTCCGTTAAGCGCACCTGCACACACAAGAGCAAACACTTGCACCCAACGCAAATAAGAGGGCTGTCAATCCTCTTAGTGGTTATTTGCAAGGATTAAATCTTATCGAGGTAAATAGATAAACTAAAATACTAATTAAAATAAAAGTAAATAAATTGCAGCAAGGTATTTTTAGCTTTTTAATATGATAAAGATAGACCCGGGGGCCATAGTTTTCACTAGAGGCTTCTCTCTCGAGCGCAGAAACATACGGTGGGTAAACAAATTACTGTTGGGCAATTGATAGAAAAGCAAATAATTATGACGGATTCATGGCAATGATCATGTATATAGGCATCACGTCCGAGACAAGTAGACCAACTCCTGCCTGCATCTACTACTATTACTCCACTCATCGACCGCTATCCAGCATGCATCTAGAGTATTAAGTTAATAAAAATAGAGTAACCCCTTAAGCAAGATGACATGATGTAGAGAAGCAAATTCAAGCAATATGAATAAACCCCATCTTTTTATCCTTAATGGCAACAATACAAATACGTGTCATGTCCCCTTCGGTCACTGGGATTGAGCACCGCAAGATTGAACCCATCACAAAGCACCTCTCCCATTGCAAGATAAATAAATCTAGTAGGCCAAACCAAATCGATAGATCGGAGAGAAATACAAAGTTATATTTAATCATGCATAAATGAGTTCAGAGAAGACTCAAATATTTCTCATGAATAATTTGATCATAAACTCACAATTCATCAGATCCCAACAAACACACCGCAAAAGAAGATTACATCGGATAGAACTCCAAGAACATCAAGGAGAACATGGTATTGAAGATCAAAGAGAGAGAAGAAGCCATCTGTCTACTAGCTATGGACCCGTAGGTCTATGGTAAACTACTCACACATCATCGAAAGGGCAGCAAGGTTGATGTAGAAGCCCTCCGTGATTGATTCCCCCTCCGGCAGAGTACCAGAAAAGGCCTCTAGATGGGATCGCGGAAGAACAGAGGCTTGCGGCAGCGGAAAGGTTTTCTCTTCTGGCTCTGTAATGGTTTCTGAATATTTGTGAATTTATAGGAGTAGGAATTAGGTCAAGAAGAGCCACGTGGGCCCCGCAAGGCATCAGGGCGTGCTGATGACCCACAAGTATAGGGGATCAATCGTAGTCCTTTCGATAAGTAAGATTGTCGAACCCAACGAGGAGCAGAAGGAAATGACAAGCAGTTTTCAGCAAGGTATTTTCTGCAAGCACTGAAATTATCGGTAACGAGTAGTTTGATAGCAAGATAATTTGTAACAAGTGACAAGTAGCAATAGTAACTAAAGTGCAGCAAGGTAGCCCAATCCTTTTGTTGCAAAGGACAGACCGGAACATTCTCTTATAATAAGCAAAGCGTTCTCGAGGACACATGGGAATTTCATCTAGTCACTTTCATCATGTTTGTTTGATTCGCGTTCGCTACTTTGATAATTTTATATGTGGGTGGACCGGTGCTTGGGTGCTGTTCTTACTTGAACAAACCTCCCACTTATGATTAACCCCTCTCGCAAGCATCCGCAACTACAAAAGAAGAATTAAGATAAATCTAACCATAGCATTAAACATTTGGATCCAAATCAGCCCCTTACGGAATAGCGCATAAACTAGGGTTTAAGCTTCTGTCACTCTAGCAACCCATCATCTAATTACTACTCCACAATGCATTCCCTTAGGCCCAAAGATGGTGAAGTGTCATGTAGTCGACATTCACATGACACCACTAAGAGAATCAACAACATACATATCATCAAAATATCGAACGAATACCAAATTCACATGATTACTTATGACAAGACTTCTCCCATGTCCTCGAGAACAAAAGTAACTACTCACACATCATATTCATGTCCAAGATCAGAGGGGTATTGAATAGCCTAATGGATCTGAACATATAATCTTCCACCAAATAAACAAACTAGCATCAACTACAAGATGTAATTAACACTACTAGCAACCCACAGGTACCAATCTGAGGTTTTGAGACAAAGATTGAATACAAGAGATGAACTAGGGTTTGAGATGAGATGGTGCTGGTGAAGATGTTGATGGAGATTGGTCCTCCCACGATGAGAGGATCATTGGTGTTGTCGATAGCTTCGATTTCCCCCTCCCGGAGGGAAGTATCCCGGCGGAATCGCTCCGCCGGAGAGCAAAAGTGCTCCTGCCCAAGTTCCGCCTCGAGACGGCGGCGCTCTGTCCCGAAAGTCTTCTCCTTATTTTTTCTAGGGCAAATGGGTTTATATACCAGAAAATGGGCACCGGAGGCTGGCCAGGGGCCCCACAAGCCACCAGGGCGCGCGGGGGGGGGGAGGGGGGGGGGGGTGGCGCGCCCTGGTGCCTCGTGGGCACCTGGGTGGCCCCCTCTGGTACTTCTTTTCTGCAGTATTTTTTATTTATTCCAAAATAAATCTCCGTGAAATTTCAGCTCATTTGGAAATATGCAGAATAGGTATCTCTGACATAGCTCTTTCAGGTCCAGGATTCCAGCTGCCAGCAATCTCCCTCCTTATGTAAATCTTGCATATTAAGAGATAAAAGGCATTAGAATTACTCCACAAAGTGTTATATTGATTAAAAACACTATATAAAACAATAGGAAAACATGATGCAAAATGGACGTATCACGCCCCCCTGGGGCCGCGCCCTGTTGCCTTGTGGAGGCTTCGTGAACCTTCTGGCCTCCTCTCCGAGTCTCCAGGGTCTCTTTTGTCCAAAAAAAATCTCCAAAAAGTTTCGTGGCATTTCGACTTCGTTTGGTACTGATTCTCTGAAAAGCCACAAACAAGCAGAAAACAACAACTGGCACTGGGCACTAGGTTAATAGGTTAGTGCTACTTGTGAGCTGCGTTGGGATTTCCCCGAAGAGGAGGGGATGATGCAGTACAGTAGAGATAAGTATTTTCCTCAGTTATGAAACCAAGGTTATCAATCCAGAAGGAGAATCACGCAACAACTCGTTAGCAGTACCTGCACACAAAACAACAAATCCTCGCACCCAACGTGAACAAGGGGTTGTCAATCCCTTGGCGGTTAATTGCAAGATTAAATTGTATGGTGATAGATACATAGATCTAACAAAAATACAAAATAAAATAAATAAAGTTAAATTGCAGCAAGGTATTTTTAGGATTTTCAATATATGATTAAGGTAGACCCGGGGGCCATAGTTTTCACTAGAGGCTTCTCTCTTGAAAATAGCATACGGTGGGTGAACAAATTACTGTTGGGCAATTGATAGAAAAGCAAATAATCATGACGATATCCAAGGCAATGATCATGTATATAGGCATCACGTCCGAGACAAGTAGACCGAAACGATTCTGCATCTACTACTATTACTCCACCCATCGACCGCGATCCAGCATGCATCTAGAGTATTAAGTTCATAAAGAACGGAGTAACGCCTTAAGCAAGATGACATGATGTAGACAAAGTAAACTCACGCATGAATAAACCCCATCTTTTTACCCTTAATAGCAATGATACATATGTGTCATGTCCCTTTCTGTCACTGGGATTGAGCACCGCAAGATCGAACCCATTACAAAGCACCTCTCCCATTGCAAGATAAATCAATCTAGTTGGCCAAACCAAATCAATAGATCGGAGAGAAATACGAAGCTATAACAGTCATGCATAAAAGAGTTCAGAGAAAACTCAAATAATATTCATGGATAATCTGATCATAAACTCACAATTCATCGGATCCCAACAAACACACCGCAAAAAGTGATTACATCGGATAGAACTCCAAGAACATCAAGGAGAACATTGTATTGAAGATCAAAAAGAGAGAAGAAGCCATCTAGCTACTAACTATGGACCCAAAGGTCTGTGGTAAACTACTCACGCATCATCGGAAGGGCAGCAAGGTTGATGGAGAGCCCCTCCGTGATCGAATCCCCCTCCGGCAGAGTGCCGGAAAAGGCCTCCAGATGGGATCTCTCGAGAACAGGAACTTGCGGCGGCGGAAAAAGTATTTCGTGGACTCCTCTGTTGGTTTCCCGATTTTAGAGAATTTATAGAGGTGGAATTAGGTCAAACAGAACTGAGGTGGGCCCACGAGGCACCAGGGCGTGCCACCCCCTGGGGCGCGCCGTGGTGGCTCGTGGCCACCTCCTCTGTCTTCTGGCCCTCTCCCGAAGCTTCTAGTGTCTCGTATGTCCAGAAAAAAATCTCCAAAAAGTTTCGTGGCATTTGGACTTCGTTTGGTACTGATATTCTGGAAAACCAAAAACAGGCAAAAAAACAGCAACTGGCACTGGGCACTAAGTTAATAGGTTAGTCCTAAAAAATGATATATAATTGCTTGTAAATGTATATAAAACATCCAAGATTGATACTATAATAGCATGGAACAATCAAAAATTATAGATACGTTGGAGAGGTATCAAGCATCCCCAAGCTTAATTCCTGCTCGTCCTCGAGTAGGTAAATGATAAAAACAGAATTTTTGATGTGGAATGCTACCTATCATATTCATCATATACTCTTTTCTTTGTAGCATGGACATTTGGACTTGAATGATTCAAAGCAATAGTCTATAGTTTGGCATGAAGACATAAATACTCAAGCATACTAACAAGCAACCATGCCTTTCAGAATATCAACGCTAAAGAAAGTTATCGCTAGCCCATTATACTCAATCATTGATCCATTCATGAAACACACTCAATATTAGCTACACACAATGCACAAGTATGACAATAGTGCTCTCTAGTTGGTGCTTTGTAAGAGAAGATGGAGACTCAAAATAAAAATAAAAATTGCATAAAAGTAAATATATAGGCCCTTCGCAGAGGGAAGCAGAGATTTGCAAATGTGCCAGAGCTCAAGGCTTAAATTAAAGAGATAAAATTATTTTGAGAGGCATGCTTTTCCTGTCAACGAAAACGACCGAGAATTCCCAATATCTTCCATGCTAGACACATTATAGGCGGTTCCCAAATAGAAAATAAAGTTTATTTCCTTTTCATCATTCTTTCACAATCCATGGCTTGCCGTATCCACGGGTGCCCTCCATACCAACACTTTCCAAGAAATTTATTATTATCATCATATTAAAAAAAATTCATTTCGGGACTGGGCATCCCTATTACCTGCCACTCTCTCGTGCAATGACAAGTGAATAAACACTCATCGTGAGAATAACACACCTAGCATGAAAAATATTGGCCACCCCCTGCCGCTTCATGAGCGTTACGGGCACACAAAACGGAAAATTATTTTGAAAATTTAGAGTTGGCACATGCAAATTTACTTGGAACGGCATGGAAATACCGCATATAGGTAGGTATGGTGGACTCATTTGGCACAACTTGGGTTTAAGGAGTTGGATGCACAAGCAGTATTCCCGCTTAGTACAAATGAAGGCTAGCAAATAGATTGAGAAGCGACCAACCAAAAAGCAAAAACGGTCATAAACATGCATTGAACATAACTAACACCGAATAATGCACCATAAGTAGGATATAATTTCGTTGCAGAACTATTGACTTTATGTGCATCCATAGGGAATCACAAACCTTAACACCAATATTCTTACTAAATCACAATTACTCACTAACATGACTCACATATTATCATCTCCATATCGCAAAACTATTGCAAGGAATCAAACTTATCATATCCAATGATCTTTCATGAAAGTTTTTATTATATCCCTCTTGAATATTCATCACTTTGGGACCAAATTCATATCTTGTGCAAATTACCATTACTATTATCAACTCTCAAAAAGATATAAGTGAAGCATGAGAGTGCAAATATTTCTTCAAAATTTAATCTTATCAACTCTCAAAATAATATAAGTGAAGCATGAGATTTCAAATATTTCTTCAAAATATAGCCACCACCGTGCTCAAAAAGATTTGAGTGAAGTACTAGAGCAACAGCCTAGCTCAAAAGATTTAAGTGAAGCACATAGAGTATTCTAACAAATCATGATAAACGTGTGGCTCTCTCAAATAGGTGTGTCCAGCAAAGATGATTGTGACAAACTAAAAATCAAACAAAGCAAAGACTCATATAATACATGACGCTCCAAATAATACACATATCATTTGATGAATAAAAATATAGCTCCAAGTAAAATTACCGATAGTTGGTAGAAGAAAGAGGGGATGCCTTCCGGGGCATCCCCAAGCTTAGACGCTTGAGTCTTCCTTGAATATTACCTTGGGGTTCCTTGGGCATCCCCAAGCTTAGGCTCTTGCCACTCCTTATTCCTTCATCTATCGTGATCTCACCCAAAACTTAAAAACTTCAATCACACAAAACTCAACAAAACCTTCGTGAGATCCGTTAGTATAACAAATAAATCTTTAACTTTAAGTATTGTGGTAAATTGATTCATATTTAATATTGGCATAATGCTACTGTACTACAACTTCTCCATGACTCATACCCCCCGATATGATCCATAGATTCATCAAAATAAGCAAACTATGCAACAAAAACAGAATCTGTCTAAAACAGAACAGTCTGTAAAGATCTATTTAAAAACTATACTTCTGTAACCCCAAAAATTCTAAAAAATTAGGACAACGTGGGATATTAATATACCAATACTTTGTAAAAATTTCAGATTTTTCTGATGCTCCAGTACAGAATTAAAATTCCAGCACTGGATGCAAAACTTTCTGTTTTTCAAACAGCATCAATTATACTATCTTCCAAATCATGCCAAAGGCATTACTTGGCACAAACACTAATTAAAACATAAAAACACAATCATAACAGTAGCATAATTGTGTAAACACACAATAACAGAAATAAAAAGTAAAAATTTATTTTATTCATTGGGTTGCCTCCCAACAAGCGCTATTGTTTTATGCCCCTAGCTAGGCATAATGCATAGTTTCAAGTATTATCATCTTTCTTCTTCTTATCGAAAGATGTACTTTCATCAAAGGGTTTTTCAAAGGTAATATGAAACACATCATCCATAGCAATTTTAGCATTAGCAAGTTGTCCATCTGTAAATCCCTCTTGATTACCGGCTACAATCCAAGAGTATTGTCTATTAACACTATTGAAAACTTGTTGGATTATATTCAAAGGAGGAACTTCTTTTTTAATATTCTCATCAAAGATGTGGTCATTGCGGAACAAATACCTCAACAAGTAATCATTATTATAAAGGATCTCATCTATTACCGGTTTTTCACGGTTCATACCATAAAACTCGAAGATCTCCCTAGCTTCTCGCACTATGTGATCAAATTCATTCATGAGGACAAGGGTAGCTATTTTCTTAGCTCTAGGATTTTTTATAGCCAGTAACTCATAAAACAATCTTTGCAAAGTAGGATGGGTGCGAATAAATCTTCTTTCAAGTTTAAGAACAAGTGCGGAAATGGCTTCGGCATAGTTTTTGGCTTCTTTAAGTATAGGAGCATCATCACAAGCCAAGGTCCCAATGCAATTAAAGAATTCTTGGATGACACTTTTTCCTATAACATTCCCATGTCCCAACACAAAAGTTTTAGCATCAAGATTGGTAGAACTTCCAATTTTAGGAGTTCTACCATCATCAGTTTCTGCCATGCCAAAATCACCCATGATAACAACTTCAAGCAAGCGAACAAGAAAACACGCAAAAAGGCAAACGGAAAATATTTTTGTATTTTTGTAAAAACTTTTTGGAAGTGGGGAGATGAAAACGAGAGGCAAAGGCAAATAAAATAAATGCAAGGAGATGAAAGTTTATGCGTAGGTACTTGATAGATGTTGA
Organism: Elymus sibiricus; assembly: GCA_039707655.1. Classification (NCBI taxonomy): domain Eukaryota; kingdom Viridiplantae; phylum Streptophyta; class Magnoliopsida; order Poales; family Poaceae; genus Elymus; species Elymus sibiricus. The sequence continues at coordinate 26,759,506 of CM077672.1, forward strand.
TGATGTCTCCCCGGCAACGGCGCCAGAAATTCTTCCTGCTACTTGCGAGGTGCGTTGGGATTTCCCCAAAGAGGAGGGGACGATGCAGTACAGTAGAGATAAGTATTTCCCTCAGTTATGAAACCAAGGTTATCAATCCCGTAGGAGAATCACGCAACAACTCTTTAGCAGTACCTGCACACAAAACAACAAATCCTCGCACCCAGCGTGAACAAGGGGTTGTCAATCCCTTGGCGGTTAATTGCAAGATTAAATTGTATGGTGATAGATAGATAGATCGAACAAAAATAAAAAATAAAATAAAGAAAGTAAAATTGCAGCAAGGTATTTTTAGGATTTTCAATATATGATTAAGGTAGACCCGGGGGCCATAGTTTTCACTAGAGGCTTCTCTCTTGAAAATAGCATATGGTGGGTGAACAAATTACTGTTGGGCAATTGATAGAAAAGCAAATAATCATGACGATATCCAAGGCAATGATCATGTATATAGGCATCACGTCCGAGACAAGTAGACCGAAACGATTCTGCATCTACTACTATTACTCCACCCATCGACCGCTATCCAGCATGCATCTAGAGTATTAAGTTCATAAAGAACGGAGTAACGCCTTAAGCAAGATGACATGATGTAGACAAAGTAAACTCACGCATGAATAAACCCCATATTTTTACCCTTAATAGCAATGATACATACGTGTCATGTCCCTTTCTGTCACTGGGATTGAGCACCGCAAGATCGAACCCATTACAAAGCACCTCTCCCATTGCAAGATAAATCAATCTAGTTGGCCAAACCAAATCAATAGATCGGAGAGAAATACGAAGCTATAACAATCATGCATAAAAGAGTTCAGAGAAAACTCAAATAATATTCATAGATAATCTGATCATAAACTCACAATTCATCGGATCCCAACAAACACACCGCAAAAAGTGATTACATCGGATAGAACTCCAAGAACATCGAGGAGAACATTGTATTGAAGATCAAAAAGAGAGAAGAAGCCATCTAGCTACTAACTATGGACTCGAAGGTCTGTGGTAAACTACTCACGCATCATCGGAAGGGCAGCAAGGTTGATGGAGAGCCCCTCCGTGATCGAATCCCCCTCCGGCAGAGTGCTGGAAAAGGCCTCCAGATGGGATCTCTCGAGAACAGGAACTGGTAGCGACGGAAAAAGTATTTCGTGGACTCCTCTGTTGGTTTCCCGATTTTAGAGAATTTATAGAGCTGGAATTAGGTCAAACGGAGCAGAGGTGGGCCCACGAGGCACCAGGACGCGCCACCCCCCTGGGGCGCGCCCTGGTGGCTCGTGGCCACCTCCTCTGTCTTCTGGCCCTCTCTCGAAGCTTCTAGTGTCTCTTATGTCCAGAAAAAAAATCTCCAAAAAGTTTCGTGGCATTTGGACTTCGTTTGGTACTGATTCTGGAAAACCAAAAACAGGCAAAAAAACAGCAACTGGCACTGGGCACTAAGTTAATAGGTTAGTCCCAAAAAATGATATATAATTTCTTGTAAATGTATATAAAACATCCAAGATTGATACTATAATAGCATGGAACAATCAAAAATTATAGATACGTTGGAGACGTATCAGTTAGTCCCGAAAAAATGATATATAATTGCATATAAAAACATCCAAGATTGGTACTATAATAGCATGGAGCAATCAAAAATTATAGATACGTTGGAGACGTATCAAGCATCCCCAAGCTTAATTCCCGCTCGTCCTCGAGTAGGTAAATGATAAAAAAAGAATTTTTGATGTGGAATGCTACCTATCATGTTTCATCATGTAATCTTTCTCTTACGGTATGAATAATAAGATCCAAATGATTCAAATCAATAGTCTATAATTTGATATAAAGACATCAATACTCAGGCATACTAACAAACAATCATGCCTTTCAAAATAAAAATGCTAAAGAACTTTATCCCTACAAAATCAGATAATCCTGTCATGCTCCATCTTCTTCACACAAAGTATTTATCATGCACTACCCCGATGACAAGCCGAGCAATTGGTTCATACTTTTTAACGCGCTTCAGCTTTTTCAACTCCCACTCAATACATGAGCGCAAGCCATGGATATAGCACTATGGGTGGAATAGAGTATGGTGGTAGAGGTAAATAAGAGAAGTCAAAAATAAGAAGATAGTCTCACATCGACGAGGCTAATCAACGGGCTATGGAGATGCCCATCAATTGATGTCAATGCAAGGAGTAGGGATTGCCATCCAACGGATGCACTAAGAGCTATAAGTGTATGAAAGCTCAATCATGAAAACTATGTGGGTGTGCATCCAACTTGCTTGCTCATGAAGACCTCGGGCATTTGAGGAAGCCCGTCATCGGAATATACAAGCCAAGTTCTATAATAAAAAATTCCCACTAGTATATGAAAGTGATGAAATAGAAGACTCTCTATATGAAAAACATGGTGCTACTCTGAAGCACAGGTGTGGAAAAAGGATAGTAACACTGCCCCTTCTCTCTTTTTCTCTCATTTTTTTTCATGGCTCTTTTTCGCCTCTTTATTTATTTATTTATTAGAATGATCTCATGGACCTCATCCCCACTTTTTCAAGGACTCATTAGTCTCCACCATTCTTTCCTCACTGGAACAATGCTCTAATAATGATGATCATCACACCTCTATTTACTTACAACTCAACATTACAACTCGACACTAGAACAAAAATATGACTCTATATGAATGCCTCTGGCAGTGTACCAGGATGTGCAATGATGCCAGCGTAACATGTATAAAAATGATGAACGGTGGCTGAGCCACAAATACTATGTCAGCTATATGATCATGCAAAGCAATATGACAATGATGATGTATGTCATAAAAACGGAACGGTGGAAGTTGCATGGCAATATATCTCGGAATGGCTATGGAAATGCCATGATAGGTAGGTATGGTGGCTGTTTTGAGGAAGATATAAGGAGGCTTATATGTGATAGAGCGTATCATATCACGGGGTTTGGATGCACCGGCGAACTTTGCACCAACTCTCGATGTGAGAAAGGGCAATGCACGGTACCGAAGAGGCTAACAAATTGCGGAAAGGTGAGAGTGCGTATAATCCATGGACTCACATTAGTCATAAAGAACTCACATACTTATTGCGAAAGTTTATTAGCCCTCGAAGTAAAGTACTACTACGCATGCCCCTAGAGGGATAGATTGGTAGGACAAGGTCCATCGCTCGTCCCCGACCGCCACTCATAAGGTTGACAATCAATAATAAATCATGCTCCAACTTCTTAGCATAACGACAGATCATACGTGCATGCTTCGGGAATCACAAACCTTAACATAATTATTCTTACTAAACCACAATCATCTACTAGTACCTCCCCCATATTACCATCTTAATATCGCAAAACTATTGCAAGGAATCAAATTTATCATATTCAGTGATCTACATGAAAGTTTTTATTATATCCCTCTTGAATACCTATCATATCAGGACCAAATTCATAACACGTGCATATTACCATTGCTATCATGAGACTCTCAAAAAGATATAAGTGAAGCATGAGAGTGCAACTATTTCTTTAAAATATAACCACCGCAGTGCTCTAAAAGATATAAGTGAAGCACTAGAGCAACTGCCTAGCTCAAAAGATATAAGTGAAGCACATAGAGTATTCTAACAAATCACGAATAATGCGTGTCCCTCTCAAAAAGGTGTGTTCAGCAAAGATGATTGTGACAAACTAAAAAGCAAACAAACTATATCACAAGACGCTCCAAGTAAAACGCATATCATGTGATGAATAAAAATATAGCTCCAAGTGAGTTACCGATAGATTGTAGACGAAAGACGGGATGCCTTCCGGGGCATCCCCAAGCTTAGACGCTTGAGTCTTCCTTGAATATTACCTTCGGGTGCCTTGGGCATCCCCATTCTTAGGCTCTTACCGCTCCTTATTCCTTTATCCATCGTAGTCTCACCCAAAACTTGAAAACTTCAGCACACAAAACTCAACAGAAACCTCGTGAGATCCGTTAGTATAACAAATAAATCTTTAACTCTAAGTACTGTTGTAAATTGTTTCATATTTAATATTGGCATAATGCTACTGTACTTCAACTTCTCCATGACTCATACCCCCCGATACAATCCATAGATACATCAAAATAAGCGAACTATGCAACAAAAACAGAATCTGTCTAAAACAAAATAGTCTGTAAAGATCTGAATTATGGTCATACTTCTGTAACTTCAAAAATTCTGAAAAATTAGGAAAACATGGGAAATTCATATATTAATTTTTTCTAAAAAATTCAGAAGGTTGTGACAATCCAGAGAAAATTAGAAATTCTAGCACTCGACGTAAAAGTTTCTGTTTTCAAACAGCATCAATCATACTATCTTCCAAATCACCCCAAAGGCATTACTTGGCACAAACACTAATTAAAACATAAAAATACAATCATAACAGAAGCTATAATTGTGCAAACACTCAAAAACAGAAGGTAAAAGCAAAAAATTATTTTATTCATTGGGTTGCCTCCCAACAAGCGCTATTGTTTTATGCGCCTAGCTAGGCATAATGCATAGTTTCAAGTGTTGTCATCCTTGGTTTTTGCTAATTTAGAAGGATTGGTCTCGAACCCGAGAGGCTCTTTGTGCTTCCCATGATTTTCAGAAAATAAAGCAATTTTACTATCTAAAGTGTCTATCTTCTTATTGCAAATAGTGAGGAGATTATTCATACGATTGAAGTTACCACTAACATTTTTAAGGGGTTCGTTAGACTTTTGTAACTCCACCAAATTTTTTTGTATGTCACCTAGCTTTTCCAAAATTTGGATCCCTTCTTGAGTATAATTAGGTCCTTTTTGCAATGGTGGGGTTCCCACTATTCCCTCTATTAATTCATGAGCAGTATTAGGATCACTATCAATAAAATTTCCTTTGGTAGAAAAGTCCAAGAGTTGTCTATTGGGCATAGTTAGCCCAACATAAAAGTTTCGCAACAAAATTTTCATATCCCCTTTTATAGTGCAAACACGATAAGATTCAATTATCCTATACCAAGCATCTTTCAAATTTTCTCCTTGTTTCTGTTTGAAGTAAAGAACTTCAAAATCCGGAGACAAAGGAGGGATGGTAAAACTAGTCATGGTGACGAGGCAAACAAGGGAACTAGCAAATAAAATATTTTTGTGTTTTTGTAAAAAAAATTAGAAGTGGGGGAGATGAAAACGAGAGGCAAATGCAAATAAAAGGCAAATAGAGTAAATGCAAGTGAATGATAATTTGTGCGAAGGTACTTGGTAATTTTGATGATGTCTCCCCGGCAACGGCGCCAGAAATTCTTCCTGCTACTTGTAGTTTGCGTTGGTATTTCCTCGAAGAAGAGAGGATGATGCAGTACAGCAGAGATAAGTAACATCGGATAGAACTCCAAGAACTCCCAACAAACACACCGCAAAAGAAGATTACATCGGATAGAACTCCAAGAACATCAAGGAGAACATGGTATTGAAGATCAAAGAAAGAAAAGAAGCCATCTATCTACTAGCTATGGACCCGTAGGTCTATGGTAAACTACTCACACATCATCGGAAGGGCAGCAAGGTTCATGTAGAAGCCCTCCGTGATTGATTCCCCCTCCGGCAGAGTACCGGAAAAGGCCTCCAGATGGGATCGCGGAAGAACAGAGGCTTGCGGCGGCGGAAAGGTTTTCTCTTCTGGATCTCTGATGGTTTCCGAATATTTGTGAATTTATAGGAGTGGAATTAAGTCAAACGGAGCCACATGGGCCGCACAAGGCATCAGGGCGCCCCCTGGGGCCGCGCCCTGTTGCCTTGTGGAGGCTTCGCGAACCTTCTGGCCTCCTCTCCAAGTCTCCAGGGTCTCTTTTGTTCAGAAAAAATCTCCAAAAAGTTTCGTGGCATTTGGACTTCGTTTGGTGATGATTCTCTAAAAAGCCAAAAACAAGCAGAAAATAGCAACTGGAACTGGGCACTTGGTTAATAGGTTAGTCCCAAAAAATGATATATAATTGCATATAAAAACATCCAAGATTGATACTATAATAGCATGGAACAATCAAAAATTATAGATACGTTGGAAACGTATCACCGGGCCGCCTGGTCGTCGCCGGCCAAATCTTCAATGGCCCTCTGCCAGGCGAGGCTGCCGTCCATGGCGTCGGCGGCGGCGTGGAACTCGGCGAGGGTTTTCTACGGTGGTGAGGAGATGGAGGTGGGGAGCGCGAGGTCCAAGGAGGCATGAGTAGTGGAGAGAGGGTAGTGGGGGAGGGCAGCGGTGGGTGGCCGATTTTTATTACTAGTGGGAAAGCCAAACGTCCGAGGCAACTAGACTCCAGCACCCTCTACGCGATAATAACTAGACAGTTTGCTGCAAGTAGAACAAATCACTACTACTACTCCACTGACATTGCTCCTAGGGTTTCAAACCATACGTCCTGGGTTCGAGTCCCAGGCCAAACTTTTTTGTTCTTTTTTTTATTTAGGAATTGAGTAAATTGCCCCACCAATACAGTGATCATCACTTAACTAACTTTAGTTATCTCACGGTGATCATCAATTAACACAAACAATCAGTCATCTATACCATAACAGACCCTTCAGTTAAGTAACTTTAGTTAAATTTAGGTAAATTCAGTTAACTCAGTTCAGTTAAGAACCAAGGTTGTCAATCCAGTAGGAGAACCAAGCAAAATTCCGTTAAGCGCACCTGCACACACAAGAGCAAACACTTGCACCCAACGCAAATAAGAGGGTTGTCAATCCTCTTAGCGGTTATTTGCAAGGATTAAATCTTATCGAGGTAAATAGATAAACTAAAATACTAATTAAAATAAAAGTAAATAAATTGCAGCAAGGTATTTTTAGGTTTTTAATATGATAAAGATAGACCCGGGGGACATAGTTTTCACTAGAGGCTTCTCTCTCGAGCGCAGAAACATATGGTGGGTAAACAAATTACTGTTGGGCAATTGATAGAAAAGCAAATAATTACGACGGATTCATGGCAATGATCATGTATATAGGCATCACGTCCGAGACAAGTAGACCGACTCCTGCCTACATCTACTACTATTACTCCACTCATCAACCGCTATCCAGCATGCATCTAGAGTATTAAGTTAATAAAAACAGAGTAACGCCTTAAGCAAGATGACATGATGTAGAGAAGCAAATTCAAGCAATATGAATAAACCCCATCTTTTTATCCTTAATGGCAACAATACAAATACGTGTCATGTCCCCTTCTGTCACTGGGATTGAGCACCGCAAGATTGAACCCATCACAAAGCACCTCACCCATTGCAAGATAAATCAATCTAGTAGGCCAAACCAAATCGATAGATCGGAGAGAAATACAAAGCTATATTTAATCATGCATAAAAGAGTTCAGAGAAGACTTAAATATTTCTCATGAATAATCTGATCATTAACTCACAATTCATCGGATCCCAACAAACACACCGCAAAAGAAGATTACATCGGATAGAACTCCAAGAACATCAAGGAGAACATAGTATTGAAGATCAAAGAGAGAAAAGAAGCCATCTATCTACTAGCTATGGACCCGTAGGTCTATGGTAAACTACTCACACATCATCGGAAGGGCAGCAAGGTTGATGTAGAAGCCCTCCGTGATTGATTCCCCCTCCGGCAGAGTACCGGAAAAGGCCTCCAGATGGGATCGCGGAAGAACAGAGGCTTGCGGCGGCGGAAAGGTTTTCTCTTCTGGATCTCTGATGGTTTCCGAATATTTGTGAATTTATAGGAGTGGAATTAAGTCAAACGGAGCCACATGGGCCGCACAAGGCATCAGGGCGCCCCCTGGGGCCGCGCCCTGTTGCCTTGTGGAGGCTTCGCGAACCTTCTGGCCTCCTCTCCAAGTCTCCAGGGTCTCTTTTGTAAAGAAAAAATATCCAAAAAGTTTCGTGGCTTTTGGACTTCGTTTGGTGCTGATTCTCTGAAAAGCCAAAAACAAGCAGAAAATAGCAACTGGAACTGGGCACTTGGTTAATAGGTTAGTCCCAAAAAATGATATATAATTGCATATAAAAACATCCAAGATTGATACTATAATATCATGGAACAATCAAAAATTATAGATACATTGGAAACGTATCACCGGGCCGCCTGGTCGTCGCCGGCCAAATCTTCAATGGCCCTCTGCCAAGCGAGGCTGCCGTCCATGGCGTCGGCGGCGGCGTGGAACTCGGCGAGGGTTTTCTACGGTGGTGAGGAGATGGAGGTGGGGAGCGCGAGGTCCAAGGAGGCATGAGTAGTGGAGAGAGGGTAGTGGGGGAGGGAAGCGGTGGGTGGCCGATTTTTATTACTAGTGGGAAAGCCAAACGTCCGAGGCAACTAGACTCCAGCACCCTCTACGCGATAATAACTAGACAGTTTGCTGCAAGTAGAACAAATCACTACTACTACTCCACTGACATTGCTCCTAGGGTTTCAAACCATAGGTCCTGGGTTCGAGTCCCAGGCCAAACTTTTTTGTTCTTTTTTTTTATTTAGGAATTGAGTAAATTGCCCCACCAATACAGTGATCATCACTTAACTAACTTTAGTTATCTCACGGTGATCATCAATTAACACAAACAATCAGTCATCTATACCATAACAGACCCTTCAGTTAAGTAACTTCAGTTAAATTTAGGTAAATTCAGTTAACTCAGTTCAGTTAAGAACCAAGGTTGTCAATCCAGTAGGAGAACCAAGCAAAATTCCGTTAAGCGCACCTGCACACACAAGAGCAAACACTTGCACCCAACGCAAATAAGAGGGTTGTCAATCCTCTTAGCGGTTATTTGCAAGGATTAAATCTTATCGAGGTAAATAGATAAACTAAAATACTAATTAAAATAAAAGTAAATAAATTGCAGCAAGGTATTTTTAGGTTTTTAATATGATAAAGATAGACCGGGGGACATAGTTTTCACTAGAGGCTTCTCTCTCGAGCGCAGAAACATATGGTGGGTAAACAAATTACTGTTGGGCAATTGATAGAAAAGCAAATAATTACGACGGATTCATGGCAATGATCATGTATATAGGCATCACGTCCGAGACAAGTAGACCGACTCCTGCCTGCATCTACTACTATTACTCCACTCATCAACCGCTATCCAGCATGCATCTAGAGTATTAAGTTAATAAAAACAGAGTAACGCCTTAAGCAAGATGACATGATGTAGAGAAGCAAATTCAAGCAATATGAATAAACCCCATCTTTTTATCCTTAATGGCAACAATACAAATACGTGTCATGTCCCCTTCTGTCACTGGGATTGAGCACTGCAAGATTGAACCCATCACAAAGCACCTCACCCATTGCAAGATAAATCAATCTAGTAGGCCAAACCAAATCGATAGATCGGAGAGAAATACAAAGCTATATTTAATCATGCATAAAAGAGTTCAGAGAAGACTCAAATATTTCTCATGAATAATCTGATCATTAACTCACAATTCATCGGATCCCAACAAACACACCGCAAAAGAAGATTACATCGGATAGAACTCCATGAACATCAAGGAGAACATGGTATTGAAGATCAAAGAGAGAAAAGAAGCCATCTATCTACTAGCTATGGACCCGTAGGTCTATGGTAAACTACTCACACATCATCGGAAGGGCAGCAAGGTTGATGTAGAAGCCCTCCGTGATTGATTCCCCCTCCGGCAGAGTACCGGAAAAGGCCTCCAGATGGGATCGCGGAAGAACAGAGGCTTGCGGCGGCGGAAAGGTTTTCTCTTCTGGATCTCTGATGGTTTCCGAATATTTGTGAATTTATAGGAGTGGAATTAAGTCAAACGGAGCCACATGGGCCGCACAAGGCATCAGGGCGCCCCCCTGGGGCCGCGCCCTGTTGCCTTGTGGAGGCTTCGCGAACCTTCTGGCATCCTCTCCAAGTCTCCAAGGTCTCTTTTGTCCAGAAAAAATCTCCAAAAAGTTTCGTGGCATTTGGACTTCGTTTGGTGCTGATTCTCTGAAAAGCCAAAAACAAGCAGAAAATAGCAATTGGAACTGGGCACTTGGTTAATAGGTTAGTCCCAAAAAATGATATATAATTGCATATAAAAACATCCAAGATTGATACTATAATAGCATGGAACAATCAAAAATTATAGATACGTTGGAAACGTATCACCGGGCCGCCTGGTCATCGCCGGCCAAATCTTCAATGGCCCTCTGCCAAGCGAGGCTGCCGTCCATGGCGTCAGCGGCGGCGTGGAACTCGGCGAGGGTTTTCTATGGTGGTGAGGAGATGGAGGTGGGGAGCACGAGGTCCAAGGAGGCATGAGTAGTGGAGAGAGGGTAGTGGGAGAGGGAAGCGGTGGGTGGCCGATTTTTATTACTAGTGGGAAAGCCAAACGTCCGAGGCAACTAGACTCCAGCACCCTCTACGCGATAATAACTAGACAGTTTGCTGCAAGTAGAACAAATCACTAGTACTACTCCACTGACATTGCTCCTAGGGTTTCAAACCATAGGTCCTGGGTTCGAGTCCCAGGCCAAACTTTTTTGTTCTTTTTTTTATTTAGGAATTGAGTAAATTGCCCCACCAATACAGTGATCATCACTTAACTAACTTTAGTTATCTCACGGTGATCATCAATTAACACAAACAATCAGTCATCTATACCATAACAGACCCTTCAGTTAAGTAACTTCAGTTAAATTTAGGTACATTCAGTTAACTCAGTTCAGTTAACTAAATTCAGTCATCACCAAATCTCACTGGCAATAGTCCCTTAACTAAATTCAATTAAATTTTGTTAAATTCAGTTAACTCAGTTAAATTCAGTTAACTCAGTTCAGTTAACTATATTCAGTCATCACCAAATCTCACTGGCAACAGTCAGTTAACTAAATTCAGTTAAGTAAGATTAGTGAACTAAACTCAGATACCTACCTTCAGTTAACATCCACCATTCAGTAATCTGTTTGCCATCATAATATTTAGTTACAAAAAAGGCAATGAATGCCATTGTTTGCCAGCAAAAATTAGGCAATGAATGCCACTGTTTGCCATCAAAAAAAGGCCAGTCAATGAGTTACATCAGTGTAGGCCTTAACAAAAAATTGCACTCAAACTCCAAATTAGGTATGAGGAATTTCATCAGGAGGAGCATTGAGATCAGGAATTTGGCTGCCAATGTCATCTCCAAACAGTAGCCACCATGCCCTCTCACCTGGAATTCCTCCTCTGCCTCTACCCGCATCTGGAATTCTTCCTCCTCTGCCTCTACCTGCAGCTGGATTTCTTGATCCTCTTCCTCTCCAAGCATGCACATTTCTGCCTCCTCTTCCTGGCACTGCATCAGCATTTGCTCCTCTCCCTCTTCCTGCATCAGCATTTGCTCCTCTCCCTCTCCTTGCAGCTGGATTTCCTTCTCCTCTTCCTCTCCTTTTCCTTCCTCTTCCTCTACCAGCTCCTTGAGATCCTTCTCCCATGTCAGCTATTGTTGTTGCCCTTGTCTGCCTACCAATGTTCATCTCTGTAGTGACCCTTGGCTGGGGTATTGCAGCACCAGCAGCAACAACAAATGAAGACTGCTCTGGCAATGGGCCATGAACCCTTTGATGAGCTCTTCTTGCTCTCTCTCTCTCTCTGTTGGCCATGTTGAACACCATACTGGTGGGTGACTCACTAGGATCCAACCTAGGATCTGGCCTGTTAGGGAAGATGTTCTGCAAAAAACAAGTTCAAGGTCATACAATGGAAGATGTTCTGTTAGGGAAGATGTAGAGCAATTTTATGCAGTTAGGCTCATAATCTTCAGTTAAAGCTCAATTTTTCAGTTAAAGCTCATACAGTGAAACATACCTACAGAAAAGTTGGGTCATCATAATTTTCATCCACCAGCTCTACCCCTTCTTCAATTAATGCTTCCTGCCATCTGTAGTGCCCCTTTCTGTTGTGGTTAGCTCTGCCACAGATTGAGCAGTGCATTGTAACACCTTTTCTGTTTAAATATCTAACACCATTTTTGCTCTTCTCCTCAGGTGCCTTTTTCCTGTTTTTCTTTGGCCTTCCCAACTGTTTAGTGAACACTTGTGGAAATACCTTGTACCCATTCTGCACCTCCCAGTGTTTAGGGTCTCTAAGAGGGATCAGTGTGTAACCATATGCTTTCAGGTAATTCTCCACAGTGTAGCAATCATGAACCATTGTCTCTGTGTCAATTCTCTCTTCCCTACAACATGCTATGGAATGCCCACAAGGGACACCAGATAGCTGCCATCTCCTGCAATCACATGTGTGCAAACACAAGTCAACTGTGTAGCTAGAATTACCAGACAGAACTCTGAAAATTTGTTGGCCAGCTTCTAATACATGGCAATTTGCAGCAAACTCAGTGTTCTTGTCCAACTTCTTCCTGATCTTTGGGCAAATTCTCTGCCCTGCCCACTTTTCTATTGCCTCTCTCTGTTTACTCACAAGTCTTTGCATGATCTTGTAAAATATATATTCCAGCATTGACAACACTGCCATCTCTCTGCCATCAAGGATGTAGCTGCACAAAGAATGAAAAAATTCAGATTACTATGACATGCACAAAGAATGCAAATATTCAGCTAAAACAAAACTGCTCATTTCAGAATTATTAAAGTAGAATACCTATTAAACACTTCAGAATTATTGTTCAGCAGAATGTCACATTTGGGAAATTCACTGAAAAATGCTTTAATCCAAGTCTTTGGATCAAGTCTTTCAGTCCAATGGAATGCAGCTGAGCTGTGTCCATCCATTTTCTCACAGTTCTGGATCCACTTCACCTTGTTGGTTGATCTTGCAATGGCCCACAGGTCTTGCTTCAGCAACTCTCCTTTGTGCTTCTCATTAAAATTCTGATAGATGTGCCTCACACAAAACCTATGCTCAGCATCTGGCCACACTTTCTGCACAGCATTTATCAATCCTTTCTGCTTGTCACTCATAATTGTGAAAGGAGCAGTGTTAGTGATGTTTAGATCATCTCTCAAAATTGTCAGAAACCATTCCCAGGAACCTGTGCATTCTACTTCTACCCAACCCATTGCAATGGGGAAAATGCAGTCATTGGGATCAATTCCCACAGCACTAAGCAACACTCCTTTAAACCTTGTTTTCATGTGACAACCATCAATGAAAATAATGGGCCTGCAGCCCTTTAACCACCCTCTTTTACATGCATCATAAGACCAATACAGTGTTTTCAGACATTTCCTGCCCATTGGGAATTTTGTGTCTTTCACCAGCTCAGTTGACAGAAGAAATGTAGACCCAGGGTTCTTACTCCTTAATTCATGCCCATAATCCCATAGCCTACTGAACTGCTCTTCTTCATCACCATGGATCTCTTTCAGAGCTGCAGTTCTAGCCCTGGTTAGCTTCCATCTGTTAGGTGTAACATTAAATTCCTTTGTGAGCTTTCTTGAAAATGTACCAAGTGACATCTTCTGGTCATCCCTGAACTCATCTATGAAATACTTGCACAGGAATTTAGCTGTCAGTGACCTTAACTTCCATTTCTTCTGACACCTACGCTCTGCATAGTAAGTCTTGATGACAAATCCTCCTGTCCCGTTGTCATTGCCAGCTTTTAGCCACCATGGGTGTAACATCCCCAGATCTTAACCATGTCATTAAGCTAATTAATTAGCCATGTCATCATGATCATCCTAACTAAATTACATTTAGAAAATAATCCAACTTCAAGTTCAAATTCAAAATTCAAATGCATGTCAAATTATTACTTCTTCAAATAATTAAACAAAATAGTTCATAATATTGAAAATAATCCCAAGGCAATTATAAAAATAAAATCAACATTATTAAAATTCCCAAATTGACCCTAGCATCCAGAAACAGTGACTCAAACAGCCACTTTAATGCATTTCCAATTAAACAAAATTTAAATGAAATTATTCAACTGCCAAACTTTTTGTGGCAGTGCCAGACATTACCTAGTATATGATTTGGCAAGTCACATATTTTACAAAATACATTTGCTGCTAAAAAGAAAATGCAACAGAGGAGAATAAAAGAAAACAGAAAGTAAAAGAAGAAAAGGCCTAGGCGATACTGTGCTGCTTGGCCGCAAGTGCACAGTGTGCCTGGCCCAGCCCAACTCCCCATATCGTCTCCCTCCTCCCCGTGTCAGGCTCGCCGTGGCCGCGCGCGTGCTCGCCGGCCAGCGGCGGACACGGCAACGCCCGAGGACGGGCGAGGGGATAAGGACGCTCCCCTCGACCCCCTCGTCCTCCCCTATCCACTCCTCCCCCTCTCCGTCGCCTCTCTCGCCCGCGCGCGAGCTCGCCCGAATGCGCCCGTCGCCGTGCCGCCGAGATCCCGCGGCCACCGGCCTCGCCTCGCCTCACCGCCTTGTCCCTCGTCCTCGCCGTCGTCGACTACCCCGTCCCCGACCACGCGCGCAAGCCGGGGAGCTCCACGACGACGAAATCGAGCTCGTCCTCCTCCGCGGCCACCGCTTCTTCTCCGGCGAACTCCGGCGTCCTCGGCAGCTACTAAGCCCCCAATGGCCACCGTGCGCCTCGCGGTGAGCTTCTCTCCCTCCTCCCTCTCTCCGTTTGATCTCGCGCGACCCCTAGCTAGCAATTTCACCATGGCCGAACGCGACGCCGCCGAGCTCGTCGCCGGCATGTCTCTGGTGACCAAACGGCCACGGGACCGTGCCCATCGACCTCGCACGCACGCGTAGAGCATGCCCACCCCACTAGTTTGAGCTGCTGCGCGCTGCCTCGCCGTTTTCTCCGTCGCCCGAAACAGCCCCGCCACTGGCCTCGTCGCTGGCGACTTTTCTGGTCGTTCCAGCTCCGGCCGTGACCACCAATCGACGCGGCTCGGAGTGGCCGTTCGAGAGAGCCCAACCGCGCGCGAAAAGACCCACCACAGCGCGTTTTCGAGCTCGCCGGAGTTCGCGGCCGCGATACGGGCTCGCCGGAGCAACTTCGGCAGCCGCCCGCCTACGTGGCGTGGCCTGGGGCCCACCTGGGACGCTACCAGTGGGTCCCCTGGCCCCGTTTGACCATGTTGACTTTAGTCAACGCGGTTACTGTTCCCCCCCTACCGCTGACTTGTGGGCCCGTGCGACTAATTACTGTTAGTGGTTAGATTAGTTAATTTGTTAAGCTAATAAGTCACTGACAGGCGGGCCCCACCCGCTAAATTAACTAATTAGTTTTAAAATTAATCTAATAACTAGTTTAGACACTGACATGTGGGGCCCAACCCTAATTAACCTCGGTTTAGTTTAATTTAACCCCTAATTAGCCCAGAGCCACTGACAGGTGGGACCCAGCTGTCAGGTTTGACCTGGAACAACTAGGGTTGACCGATGACATCATCCTGATGTCATGCTGACGTCACAAGCTACTGTTCTGGATAATGTGAATTTATTAATTAAAATAATTCCGGAAATTCTAGAAATTGTTTAAATCTTTGAAAAATCATAAAAAATAAACCGTAACTCGGATGAAAATAATTTATATATGAAAAATGATTAGAAAAATCCAACGAATCTGAATATGTCATCTGCACTCATGTTAGAGCCCTTTAAATAGATGAACATGGAACTTTTGGCCTGTTTCTGATAGATGAATAGTGCCTGACCTCCGGTAAATAATTCCAAATAAATTCCTAAATCACTTAAAATATTTAGAGATGCATTATATCACCTCTGCATATCGTTTAGGCATGTCATGCATATTGATTGCATTTGTTTGCTTTATATTTATTGTTTCTTCCCCCTCTTCTCTCTGGTAGACCCCGAGACCGACGTTGCCCCGAGGACTGCTACTCCATCGAAGACCCCTCTTTTATCACAAAGCTTCCAGGCAAGCAAACCCCCTTGATCATTCCTATATTGCCCATTCCTTCTCTCTCGTGCTTGCATTAGATTTTGCTACTGTAATTGATTGCTCCTATTCTGATGCATAGCCTGATTTTGTAACCTGATGTTGATACACTACCTGTTGACCTAAATGCTTAGTATAGGCTGGTTAGTGATCCATTAATGGCCCCACACCCTTGTCCTCGTTGCCATGCTTTACTACCGATGACTCGATCAGCGTGATCGATGTGTAGAGACCTACACAGCACCGCACACCCCCTTAGTTGTACGACTCTGCAGAGTTACTATCGAGTGCCGAGGGTGATACCTCCTACCTCACTCCTGATGATACCTCTGTAGCATAGCTAGTCGGTTGTGGGTTATCGAGGGTGATTCCTCTTTCACCACCTCCGATGATGCCTCTGTCGTGCAACCCCTCAAGTGTGGACCCATCGATGGTGATTCCTCCAGGTTCACCTTGACGGTTACATCGAGTGGGAATCCAATGAGGGTGATTCCTCGGATTCCCCTTGATGTTACGAACACACGGGTACTTTGACCTTTACCTTAGTCCTTTGTTGAAGTCGGGTCGACCCCGAGGGGTACCCGCGAGAGATACATATGAAAGTCGGGCGGGCCCGGAGAGCACCCGCGAGAGTTACTGTGGCGGCTGGCTGTTTAGCGATACCACCCAAGTTGTGGTGGTAGCTCCGGACTTGTCCCGACAGCCGTCACTAAAATTAATAATGCACTAACGGATTTGGGTATTGATCTGAGTTGGCCACTGGCCTATACGCACTACCACCACGCGGGATAATGGTTTAATGGGGCCCTCGGCGCCGTATGTATCAGCCGAAAGCTTTGTCAGATGTCCAGTTCAGCATTGTGGCCGGGTCAGATCGTGTCATCCAGGAGAGGGGTGGCGCTGGTATCCACCCTGCACACAACGACCCAGAGTGCAAAGGGCGATGAGCCCAAGACCCCTGCGCACTTAGGATGTAGACCGGCGGGGACCTCTCTGCTGAGCCTAGGTAGGACTACGTCGTGTTGATCAGCCGAGGCCGGGCATGACCGAGAAAAGTGTGTCCGGCCAGAGTTAATCGAGCGTGTTGGGTAACAGTAGTGCACCCCTGCAGGGAAGTTATCTATTCGAATAGCCGTGTCCACGGTAACAGGACGCTGAGTGTTGTATCCCGATCTACTACAACTTGAACTGGATACATGATAATTAAATGTAAGCTCCGGGATCGCTTTCTCGCAGGGAGTCGAGGAAGGATCTCTAGGCTTTGCTACTACATGCTTGTTACTTTGTGTTATGCTACTAATCTGTACTCTTCTAATGCTGCAAGACGCTGAAGATGCTAGTCTTCGATAGGCTAGGCCTTTCCCTCTATTCTGGCATTTCTGCAGTCTAGTCCACAGATACAGCCCCTCCATTTGATACCGATGCATAAATAGAATAGCTCTGATGTAAGTCTTGCGAGTACTTTGGATGAGTACTCACGGTTGCTTTGCTACCTCTTTTCACCATACCCGATTGTTACGACCAGATGATGGAGCCCCGGAGCCAGCTGACCCCGTCGACGACTGCTACTACCTCGATGATGCCTACTAATACGTGGAGACCGACGGCCAGGAGTAGTTTAGGAGGCTCCCAGGCAGGAGGCATGCGCCTTTTCGATCAGATGTCTTTGTTTTGCTCGGCCTTCTTAAGGCAGCCTTGTTTAACTTTGTGTCTGTACTCAGATACTGTTGTTGCTTCCGCTAACGCTTGTATTCGAGCTTATGTATTCGAGCCCTCGAGGCCCCTGGCTTGTAATATAAAGCTTGTATTATTTTATTTTGTGTCTAGAGTTGTGCTGTGATATCTTCCCGTGAGTCCCTGGGCTTGATCGTGCGCATTTGCGTGTATGATTAGTGCACGGTCAAGCCGGGGGCGTCACAATGGGTAACCTCTTTCACAAACTGCCTCTATTCTTGTCTTGTCATTCTTTATCTTCCTGATCTGCACTCTGTTCTTAACAGAATATGCAGTAAGAGCAAGTCTTAGCTCCTTCACATCAGTAAATACCATCCCAACTTTGAAGTTAGGGGAAACCATGTCCACCTTTGCATTGAAGGCTGTAAACTTGTACCTCAGTTGCTCTGCTTCCTCAATGGATAGGTTAAGATCTTCATCCTCAAGCAAGTAGTCAGGCTCCACATCTTCCTCATCTTGCTCATCTTGTTCATCAACATCAAAGTCAATGTTGTCATCATAAAGATCATCATCCCCCTCATCTATGTCATAATCACTGTCACTGAAATCTGAATCAGAAACCACTATATCTTCAATAACTGTTTGTCCATCTTTAGTAAGCAAATTGTGCTCTGCACCTTGAATCAGCAAACTTTGTGGTTCTGTTCCATTTGCTGCAATCTCTGAAATGAGATCTTCACCAATGACAAAAATGAGGCTTTGGTGGGAAGATGTTGCACTTGCTGCTACAACACTTGAGGTGGGCATTCCAACAGAGCACTGAACTGAGGGCAATGTGCATATGGATTCAGCCCTGAAATTGCCGATGAAATCTGAATGGTCAACCATAATTGCAAGCACTTTATGCTCAACACTAGCTCTGATGATATGCTGCACATCATCATCACCTCTAATTCTGACCAAACCATCTGCAATTGATTTGTCATGCAAGCACCAGTAAATTATGTGCTCACCCACTGGATATCCCAACCAAATCAGGTGCTCTTGTATGACTGCATATGAGAATGTGGTAGCATCAACATAGTCAAGAACCTCCAGAGAAGGGTTAAAGTACTCCAAATTAGTTATTAGTCCACAGAAAATTCCACCATGCAAAAGTTCCAGTGTAAAGAAAGGAGTATCCACCCTTTGTCCATTTGCTGAATCACACACTGCATCAAATAAGTGTACATTGTAAGCACTAACCATAGCAGCAACATAACTGAAATACAAAGATGTAGAAAATTCAGTTCACTACAGTTAACTGAAAATTCAGTCAAATGAAAAAAATTCAGTTAACTACAGAAGATTCAGTTAACAAGTGCATCCGAAATTCAGTTAACTAGTTCAATGATGAAGAAATTTAGTTTAACTACAGAAAATTCAGCGGACTGCACAAATTCAGTTAACCACTGCCATTACTGAACACTGCAGCAAAAATTCAGTTAACTTAAGCTAACTGAAGATTCAATTGATAGAAACATCAGCAAACTGAATTTGGTGGCATTGAACACCAGAAACTGGTGGCATTGCACACCTGAGCATGAGCATGACCATTGCACACCCCTGCAGCAAATCTTCTGCAAAAGAATGACCATGATCACTTAACTGCTGGCATTGCACGCCTGAAACTATAGTCTGAACTAAGTTCAGATTCTTACCAGTAATTTCTGTGGACAGAAATATAGGACGAAACCATAGGACGAAACCACTACTCTATCACAAATTGACAGGCATTCAAAATAGCACAAACTACTAATTGCACATTCACATATGAACCCTAGGACCAAACCCCTACTTTATCGGGCCAAAACCACGACTTTGCCGCCCAAAACCCTAACCTAAGCTCATCGGCCAAAACCCTACCTATACTGCGCGGCAAGAAACATAGCAACACCGTACCGCCACACAGCCGTCAATCCACCGTGAGACACACCGAGGCGACGGCGGTGTTGCTGACGGCGAGCAGAGTAACAAGCGAAGACAGGGGAGAGGAGGAACAGAGGCGAGGTGGAAGGCTCACCATAGTCCGGAGGGAGGATGCCGAGCGGGCGAACGAGATGAGCGGAACGAGGTCGCTCCATGCCACCGGCCAACTCCGACGACGACACCGTGGTGGCTGACGTCATCAGCCGATCGCCACCGCTGTCGCACCCGACAGGACAGGAACTATCTGGCCGACATCGAACGGATCTGAACAGGAGTCGACGGAATTTAATTCAGGTGGAGGTAGTGCGGGTTGATTGGACAGAAGGGCAGGGGGCTTTGTGCAAAACTGCAGGCGTGAACCGGTCCGACCTCCAGGCTGCCACGTGTCGAGCTGTGATAGGCTCTGGACCAAAACATCACATGAGGTGCAAGTTGAGGGAGGGCTGAGTTCATTTTTGCAAGTTTTGGACCAAATCGTCACATTTTGCGCAAGTTCTAGGATCTGGGATGCTTTTACCTCCTAAGATTGCATTGCATTGCCTGCTACTCCGTGCAAAGCCTGCATGAAGCCTACCTGCATGAACGCTCTGAAGATTTGGCAGGGATGCATGCATGCGTGCATCAATCACAGGCTGCCGAGAAGAGCAGCAGCAGCTGTTGCAGCCTGTGGCAATGTCCGGAGGAAAGATATGCATGCATGCCTGAGCTGATGATGGGGATGGGGAGAACATGCACTGCAGCAGCAAATCATTTAACTAATTTTACCTTTGAGACATCCATTTGGTCATTTTGACTAATTTCTTGCTTTGGAACATGAGGGAGACCACCGCCCAGAGTTTCCACAAGAATTGGCCCGAATGGGCAATTATATTGTGAGTGTGCAAAAAAAAAAAAGTACTAGTGAATTTACGAAACTGCAAACACAATGCCAACACATTTCCAAATGATAGAATGCAGATGTGTAACAGCATCTACAACTCCCACTCCCCCTCCAAACGTCCGGTTCTTACGTCGCCGACATACACAGCCGGTGTCTTGCTTGGTTCAGTGCAGACCATCGTCGACCCCCGCCTCGGCTTCACGGAAGCGGAGTAGGCACTCTTCCCCTCCGACTGAAGTATGGTCACTCTGATGAGCGGCGCAGCCGTACATAAGGAAGATATGGCGGAGCCGGAAGCCACGGAGGGTAACCATGTCGTGGGAATGGAGATCCGCCACGGCCGGCATTAGACTAGGTGATTAGTTGAAGTATGTCCGAAATTATACCTCCAGAGTCGGACAAGCTCTGCTTTTAGTTGTAATATGTCCGAAATGTAATGGAATTTGTCCGGTTTATATGAAATCCGTTGTGTTTGCACAAATTTTGTCCGGTTAGTTCAAACAGTGGTTGAAATGTATGCAGGCGACGTTGGATGGCCAGCTCCCGCATCAGTGTCCGCGGACTGTTCCCCTGTTTGCGGACGGATGCCGGAGGTGTGATGCCCCTGCCTCCGGTACATTGTGGTTGTAGATGCTCCGACTGAGTGCAAAGAGCTACATCCATTCCGGCAGCTCAGCAGCTCACTGCACTGCCAGCAGAAAGGCACCCGGTGGGGCCAGTGGAGCAGAGGAGTGCAAGGGCTTTTTACTGCTGCATGCAAACCTCTGTTACTCGCTGTGGCACAGACTCTATCGATGCATGCATGATTAAATCATGGCTTGAAGCTGATTTTCTGGACGATGCGTGCATGTACGGTACGTACGTAGTACTACCTCTGATAATCTCAGCGCTGGAAAGGGTGCAGTGCAGTGCCATGGAGCCCATCCGCTGCAGGTCTTTCGCTGCATGAGTGAGCGAGGGAGTGTGAATACGCATGACGATTTGAGGTTTTGAGAAGAGTTGCTCGATCCTTGGAGGGCGATGACGTACGATAAGGTTTTGATTTTGAATCTGAAATCTCTGTTGAGATTGAAAGACAAGACACGGTGGGAACCAAGCTCTGTACAAATTAGCTATCAACAAAAAACTGCAAAGAAAATTGAGAAAATTAGCTGCAAGAAGCCTACAAACAAACATACACAAGCTAGCTCCTGTGGCTGTGCATTTTTATCTTCTTTCACCTCACGTTTGTTGGAGACTTCTGCTTGTCTCTGTCTTGGTATCTGTGCAGTCCAAGCCCATGCCATGCATCTCCTGATCCTGAAGGTCAAAGTAAATACTCTACTAAGAAACAGATGCCTGAATCCATGGCGGCCTTGCTTGCTCATCTTCACACATAAATCATTTTAAAAGCACCACCTTGCTACCCCTTGAGCAAACAACATCGCCATCAGATCAAAAACCCCCCTTTGTTTTCTAGTGTTTTATTTACCATCTTCCCGCCATTTCAGCAGATTGCAGCACGCATGACTCCACCTTTCCAGCACTCTTCGGCGACCACCTACCCACCAAGAGGAGAGTGGACCTTGTTTACTGTCCATGTCCACAGGAGGAGAGGAGAGGAGAGGACCCCCTCTCTCTTTCTCTAGAACGCACACTTTTTGTCAGTGAGGCCCCTGCCACAGTGTAATTGTAGCAGCAGTGGCCTACCATTGCTTTGCTTTTCAGGAAGGAGAAGGAGAGGAGGAGACATGTCGAGCTTTGCATCAGGATCAGTCGCCATCCACAGCCTGGCCATGTCGATCGATTGTCCTCAATGAGAGCTAGAGCTCAGCCGCTAGAAGTTCAGAAGCACACCTGACCGAGCTGAGCTGAGCAGAGTTCGCCTGACACTTGCAGGAGCGAGCTAGCTTTGCACACACCTCTCTGCCTCTGTTTCTACCTGCTTCGATGGTCGGCGGCAGGAGGCTCTCGGAGCTGCTTCGGGAGCAGCAGGAGCCGTTCCTCCTCCTCCTCCGCGGTGGCGGTGGCGGCAGCGGCAGCGAGGCAGCGCCCTGCTGCTCCGTCGAAGACAAGGGCGCCAGGGCTTCGTGGGGCCGGGCCGTGAGGAGGGCGCTGCCGCGGTGGCGGTGGGACGGCCTCGCCGCCGGATGCTTCCCCTGTGCCGCCCGCAAGCGTGAAAGCTTCCGCCCCCTGCCGCGCGCCGGCCACGCGCGCTGCGACGGCGACGACGGCGCGAGGCGGCTCAGCCCGGTGTCCGTCCTGGACGTGCTGCGGTGCTCCGACGAGGAGGAATGGTCGTCGTCCCCCACGCTCAGCGACTGTAAGCACCACTCCTCTGCTCTGACTTCACCGTTCCAAGGAGAATTCTCCTCTGTCAGCACAGTCATGCCCATTAATAATTCACCTTGGTTTCATGCTCTGCTTCTTGATAAATACAGGGGAGGAGGAGGAGGAGGACAAGCCATCGTCGACGCCAGGGAGCTCGCCGCCACCCGACCCGCTCACCGACGAGAAGATGGGGAAGTCGGAGGAGGAGTGGAGGAAGGTGGTTTCGTCGTGGGAGAGGATCGCGGCGGACATCGCGAGGGTCCCGGCGCTTGCGGAGCTGGACCTGTCGACCTCCATGTCGGCGAGGGAGTGGCACGGGGAAGCGGAGGCAGAGCGGGTGGGCGCGAGCGTGGAGGCCATGATCTTCGAGGAGATGAGCGCGGAGGCCGTGCGCGACATGGTCGAGCTGTAGTAAATCGGCACCGACGAGGCGACGAGTGACTTTGATCAACGAGATTTCTACCATTTCTGAGTTCAGTTGGTATAGAGAGTACGTAGGAGTATAATACTTGTAGTAAGTATAGCTAGGAGCAGACTCTGGTTGCAGTTTCAGTTGTAGTACAGGGGCAGTCGTATGATCGTATCCGAATACCACTCATTGTCAGTTTAGACATGCTGCTGGAGATGCTCTTACAAGTACTTATGAACTGAAATTGGTTAATGTCCAAGACTGATTTCTGAACTCTGCATACGCATGACAAAATATCATCCAATACCACTCAGTACACTCGACATAGTAAGGATTACAACTGGATTACAAGATTGGGAACTCAGAGGGAGAACGACCAACCAACCCACACACACACACACACACACACACACACACACACACACACACACACACACACACACATATATATATATATATATTACCCTTTATTTATTTTTTAGTTTTTTTCTACCTTATTTTTTGTTTATTTTCTAAATAAGTACAAATATTTTTTGAAAAATACTCAAATATTTTCCCTTCAACGTGTCATCATTTTTAGTAATGTTGTTTACTTAATTAATCTCATTTCCCATTATTTTTTATTTTCAGTACTATTTAATTTTACTTTTATTTATTCCTTGTTTCTGAGGCATTTTGGAGCTCGGCCTCCATGGAGGCAGAATTTTTCGAAAAATTCAAATGCCTGTCATGGCACGGCACCGTCTCTCGCGGTGCGGCGGCCCTATGCCCTGGGAGCGGGGTGGCGTCTGTTCCCCTTTAGTGGCCGACGAGGTGGTTGGCTAGTGCGGCCTGCATGGCGGATCGGCTGTGCAGGCGTGACGGCGCAAGGAGCACCAGCGGCTGGATTAGTTGCTCAGCTTCCCGATCCAGGAGCTTCGCATACCGAGACAACTTTGGTTCACTTGCAGGCGGCTATGCGCTTTTGATCTAGCGACGACTGGGCTCCATAGGCGCGCATCGGCGATGATGATCCGCCTTTTGTGCTCCAGCTTCGGCAATGCCAGCCTTAGGCCGGTGGGCCTATGCAGGGGGCTGTCTCCGGCAAAGTGGTAGTCGGCGGTGGTGTGCTCCGCCGTCGGGTTGGTCATTGTATCACTCGCTGCGGATTACAATGGCCACCGATCCCCAGATCTGGTGGTTGACTTTGGCGTGGGGATGCAAGCTATGGACGACGACTTGACGCAGAGGGATGCTTGTGCATCAACGGTGGTACATCACGTATAGCTGTTGGGGTGGCAGAAAAGTGGTGGAGACGACACTTGATTGACTTCGATGGTGGTGCTTCTCGAGCACCTGGTCTCGAGCTCCTGGGTGAAAGCCTAGGTCTGACCTGAGTTGGGTATACCTGGCAATGACGATGTTTTCCCATCGTTACCTTGTTGAGGGCATTGCTCGAACATGCTTAGATAGGTTCTTCAGGGTGAAAACCTAGAATCTGGCTTTGGGTGGTTGGATCCGGTGACGGTGACGCTTGAGCGTCACTCCCTTCCTAAAGGCGTTGCCGCTGAAAAATTTCGTTGTCCGTGTGATCTCATGAGTTGGTTGGTGTGAATATGGTCATTGTTGTAGTTTGTCGATCGCAATCTGATCGCTTTGGGGGTCTTTTCTTTTTTCTCGCCAATGCATAGTTTTGGTCTTATATGACTTTGCTATTTGCGGACGTGTTTTTGATGTGTATGTGTGTTGGTATTGGCTGTGTGCATCCTATCTATGCAGAGTCTGGGTGTGTGTTCATTGTGTTTGTATCTTCTTGATGCTCTATTTTGAGTCAATAAAATCCATCCTTTATCGAGAAAAGATTGGGTCATGAATTCAGTCGCAGGCATGATTATTGCTATCAACACAATATATTTCGTTGTTTTATTCGTTTCTCAAGCCGTGGCTTCAATCCTCGTTTAAAATTTTATAACATTCTAGACACATGTTGTGTCTAATTCATGTCCTCGTTTGCTTCTAGAATCAATCTCCCACTCAGAATTTCTGTAGACACCAATCAGGGCCGGGTCTTTGTTGTACCTTGTCCCGCTGAAGCTGTTAGCACAACGAACCATGCCTGAAATCTCTCCGTCAGCAAGACAAGATATACAGGTCCTTGCCTGAAACCATTTGATTGCGGCTTTGCAACCCCAACAACTGTCCCTTAAAATATAACCTGCTTGTCTTTCTCATGCCATGGAAGGGGAAAGTGGTCAGAGAAAAGGAATGCACTGTCACCGAATGGCATTCTTCTCGTCTGTAACTAACTTGAGTGTGCCTCTGTCAGTTGCACTGCACTTGTGATTGCAAACAGTTCTACTTGTGACTAGATCACCTGAATCTCAACTGACTTTCCTGTAGAACCACATATATAGTCATATACACAGTGAACAACAAAACACAAGAAGTTAACCTCTGTCCCTCTGTCGACACAGAATCACATGTCCAGGCCAGGGTCAGTGTCACTGTCAAGGTAATCAATCAATCAGTCCACCACAGAGAGGAAATTAACAATTTCTATTTTTATTAGAGGTAATCAGGGAAGGTGTCCTTGTTTGGACCATCTCTCTCTGTCTCTGACGTCTACTATCGCTTCCAAGGATAAGCAAACCTTCAGTTGATGTGCCTCTAATAAAAATAAATATGGCCTTATCATGCCATAGAAATTAATGGTCAGAGGAAAGGAATGTGGTGTCACTTGATGATATATTTTCTTGGTCTCTAACGAACTACTAGTGTGCCATTGGTCAGTTGCACTTGTATATACTACCCCCAACCTGCAGACTGCAGCAGTTCTACTCGTGAACTGACTTTTCTGTTACTACACCGAAATAACAATCAGTATTTCATACACGCACACATGTAGAGTAGAGCACAAACTCAAGAAATCAACAAAGAAACATTCCAAGATAGAATGTTGAAGATCGCCGCAAGATATTTCAGAGTGTGTTCCCTCTTTTCTTTTTCCTTGACCATTCGAACCCTAAGTGGCCAAGTCCATAACTGAAATTTCTCTGTCAGCCAAGGAAAAAACACAATGAAGGAAGGTCCTTGTCTGGACCACCTCCTCCTCTCCCCTGACGTGTCCTGCAATTCCTTCCAAGGATATGGCGTGCCCTGTCTTAAAAGTTAAAACCCATATCTCACGCCATGGAAATGGTCAGAGAAAATGGATGCAGTCAGTAATCTGACTAGTGTGCCTCCTCTGCCTCTGTTGCACTGCACTTGTGTGATTTTCAGATACCATCTCCAACCTGCAGATAGACTGAAACATGCATGCAGTTGTGCTTGTGACTAGACACCCTGCCTAATCTAATCTGTAACTGACTTTTCTGTTGCTACCAATAATCAGGGCCTCATATTCCTATCTACACAATGGACACAGACACAAGAAATTAGCAATGGAATGTTCCAAGTCTCGGTCAACCTCCGCATGTCACTGTCGAGTCGACACTGACAGGAAGAAAATTGCAAGTGCAAGTGCAATGCAAACAAATCAATCTAGCATCACAGAGAAGAAGAAGCAGAAGATGAAGGAACAAGATGCTTATGAGACTCACACAATAATCTGAAAAAAAAAACAGCTATAGGAAGATGAAGATTGCTGCCAAATCTCTGAATAACTGAGATGATGGATCCTTCTTCTTCACCACACAGACAGATTCAGTATGTGTTTTTTTCTCCGAATCAAACTTTCTACATCTCCTAATCACCAAAGTTTTTTCACACCACGCTAAATAACCTTGACCAAGAAGAAATTACTGCAACACCATACCAAAGAAGAAGAATCCAACAAGATGATGATGGATTGGGAGATAATTACTAGTATTAAGCATCCCTGGGATCCAGCTCCGGCAGCTTGGCCAGTCTCACCATGCTCTGCTCCACGACGCCATTGGACCGCTTGCAGGACAGCACGCCGAGCCCACGCCCGAGCACGCCCCACCGCCTCTGGCTCTTGGGATCCAGGGCGGCGCCGCCGGTCTTCTTCTTCCCACCGTCGCCGCTGCTCTTGGTGCAGGCCAGGTAGGCCGCCAGGAACGGGTCGTCCTCAGGCCGAACGGCCCTCGAGTAGCCCCTCGCCGCCGGCCTGCCCGGCGGCGGCGGCACCGACAGCCGCCTCGCCAGCGCCGGCACCTTCCTCTGGCCCTCCCGCATGCCACCACCACGGGCTTCCGTCGAGACCAGCTTCTTCGCGGCCGGCTCGTGCTCCCACGACAAGACCACCGGCGTCTTCCTCGGGCTCTCCGGCATGCCCTGCTCGTGCTCCCACGAGAAGGCCACGGTCAGGGCTTCCTCTTCTTGCCCCATGTACGTACACAAGGGCAAAGAGCCACCGGCAGCTAGCTAACTAATCACCACCGGCCGGCCTGTGTCGTGCTGGTATGGACCAACGGTTTCTTGCCGTGCTTCTTGGCGTGAGCAAGACGAAGAAGAGAAAGAGGACGAAGGTGGTTGGTTTTTGAAGAAGTGGTGGGGCGAGGGAGGGGAGGGGAGAGGAGAGGAGAGGGCGTATGGATCATGAATGCATCATGCGTACTCCATGCATGCCAAACGTGTGCATGGCCCAACTAAATGGATATTATGCTCCATGGGCGGTTATGCTTTTGATGATCAGTAGTAGTGGAGGGGCGTCTAAAGGGATCGGGTTGTATATATGCATACGAATGGCGGGAGACGAAGGGTTATTTGTGTACAAGTTTGCAACCGTATCCTACTAATTAACTGTGGTCTTAAGAGTCCATGAAGAGAATTACTAAGAAAATAGGAGAGGATAAGAAAACACTGGCAATATAGGGTGTGGTTGGAGTTAACTGCAGGGAATTGCATGTTTGGTACTAGGATGGCTCATGGCTTGACCATGCATGCATATGCATTTACCCAGTCCCTGCCTTGTCTTTTTGTATGTTTTTTCCCCAACCAAAAACATATGAAAATAATTCTGTTGAGTGTGCAAGATCTTGTACTAATCTAGAACGAGAAGATTGGCTGCTTGGATTGGTGGCTATATTAGAAAAGGATGTGTAGAGTCCGATGTTTATTTGGCTGCTTAATTCCAATCTTCCATCAAGACCACGAAGGCACCATTGCAATTGGAACTCCTCCAGTAATTAAGTACTAGTAACCGTGCTAAGTTACAAGGCAAGAGTCAAGGCACATTCCATATGACTTAAACATATGCATAATTAGGTGTTTGTTTTATGGTTTTGATTAGTAGTGTGGCACGATCGTGGATTTGGTTACCCCGCAAAGTATGGTCCATGACTTCTTCTTTTTTTGCATGGTAATACGTGTCTCATTTATAGAATAAAGATCAAGTTACAAGGCACGTAAGCACCGACCTTACATGACTGAAAAGATAGAAAAAATCCTATGCAAAATACCAGCGTCTGTCCCTTTCCTTCGACACCACCGAAGCGGCCACCAAAGGGGAAAAATACAGATCACCTCTTTACCCAAGCTCGACGCGGCTCCATCACTGATCAGCAGCTTTACGGACCTCCAAAGTAGTTTGCCAGAAGCAAAACCATTACCGTTGAAAGAATCAGACCGGGGCAACATGTCCCCAGACACGCCATCGAACTTCAGAACTGACACCCCCGCGTGACGACGACGTCGGAGGAGGAAACCAGAACTGTCAGCCTCCAACCACAAACCCAGCATAAGATGCTCCATCTTCCAGCTGTCATTTGCGTAGACAACCATCTGCGCGTACTCCTAAACGACTAAACCTCCCTGCTCCACCATGACGTCGGAGACAACGCCACAACAACGGGGACAGAGCAGAAGGAGAGACACACCTGATGGAGTCGCCGCCGCCGCCTCGCCAACACCATCCATGAACCCTAACGCCGCCGATCTGAAGGATCGGCAGACACACGATGCCATCAACTCCGAGACGCCGCCATGAAGGACACCGCCGGTGTGGGAGTGGGGCTGAGGCAGATTTATTCGTCCGGGCGCCGCTCCCACCACCCCAACGGCGCACCACGACCTACAAATCCAAACCCTAACTACAAAGCGGAGGAACGGGGTCCCCCCTCCCTCCTGCCGCCGGAGCAGCCGGAGGGAGAGGGGGCCAGCTCCCCGGCTGGTGGAGATCGGTGGAAGGAGATCGCCTCCCTAGTCGCCTGGCTCGTGGCGGCGGCTAGGGTAGGAAGACTCGACGGGCAACCAACAGCCCCACGATGTGGAATTGCAATAGCACTGCTAAGTATGGTCCATGACTTAACCATATGCATGTCCAAGTTCTTAGTATTTGTTTTATACTTTCTCCGTATCAAAATATAAGATGTTAACCAACTATTTGTTACTTTCTTGATTAACTCTGGATTTTTCAAATTTCTTCCACACATTTTTATAAACCATTTACCAACAAGTTGGCGAATTCACACGAAAGAAAAAAGAGTTGGCGAATTTTGTCTTGCTACGTGCTGTTCTTTTTTCTTGTAGTTGGAAACTGCTCCGTTGGTGTGGTTTTGCTACATGTTGGTCAATGAATTAAGCCGCCTATTAAATACAATCTTTTTTCTGCTTTTTCAGCTGTTTAAATAATCAATTACTACTAGTAATTGGAAGCAACGAAGAAAACACGCACATATGTTCAGTCGCCAAAAGGAAGAACAGGTATTGGAAAAGCATTCATACGGTTTGCAGCTATCAAGGTGGTTGGTAAATCCTTGTCATGTACTCCACGCGAAAAAAGAAAGAAGAATTCCCTGTCATGTCCTGGAGAAGGCCATGCAAAAGGCCAAAGTGGCAACGTTGACTGCTAATGGCATGCTTCTAAACGGATGAGCATGCACCGAATGGTCAGGAATCAAATCCATAAAATATTAGCTAGAAAATTAACACTTTTAGTTATTTGGAGCAGACTTTTCAGATTACTTAGGATATTTTTTTTTGCGGTGGAGATTACTTAAGAGATTAAGCATGCATAAAAAAAACCGAGAGGAAATAAAATTTGCGTTGGTAATTATTCGTACTTGAAACGCTAAAAACCTCAACTATTTGATCATACACAAAAGATTGTTGACGAGAAGAAGAAGCTGCGCTACAAGGAACACCCACCGGGTCACCCTCCCTCGCGGCCGCGGCCGCGGCTCTCGCCACCGCCGATGGCCACCTCGGCCACGCCACCCCCCGCCCTCACGGCCACCCCGGGTGCACCGCTCGAGTGCATCCGCCACCTAAGCCCAAACCCGCCCTCGGGACCGCTGGATTTGAGCCCCTCCGCCTCGGAGGAGCGGCTCTACCTGTCGGGTGGATCGACCGCGTCGGACCGGTCAACCAGCCCACGCCGCTCTTACTCCCAAGCGGTGGTCTTCGGCGTGCCCGGATCCTCTCCCCCTTCCGCGGCGGAGCGGGGCACTGTTCATGCGGCGGCCCATGCTGCTGCCCTCCCTGCTGCCATCAATGCCGCTGCGCCCGTTCATGGCCCGGAGCGGGTGAGTTACTCCGCGCAGCCATGGCAGCTGGTCACCAAGAAGAGAGGCCAGGGGGTTCCCGCTCCCCCGCCGGCTCCCCGTGCCGCGTCCTATAAAGAAGACCTCCATGGTCGCTGCTTTCGTTGCCTTCTCACCAACCACAAGATCCGCACTTGTCGCGAGGAAGTCCGCTGCCTACACTGTGTCCGGCCTGGGCACACTGCTAGGGACTGCCCTTTCAAGCACCTTCCTCCCAACCCACTCCCCCCGCTCCGCTCTCACACCCGCCGACCGCAGCGGCAGCCTTGCACCACCTCCTCCACCACCACCGCCGCCGTTGCACCCCCTCCGCAGCAGCCGGCGGGCACCCAAAAACCACCGCCCCAGCAGCGCCTTGTTTTCCCGGCCAGTAACATACATTCGCACATCAACCACCATCCCGAGCCAGCCATGAACCCTGTGGAGACTAGCCTGCCTGGTGACGCTGTTCGCAGGCCCATGTCCTCCTAGTGCTTCCTCGAGTTTACCCAGGAGATGGCGAATGAGGAGCTGCACCTGCGGGCCACGGCGCTGCTCATGGCAGTGGCGTCCGAGACTCCGAGGACATGTACCCTGGCAAAGTGAAGGCCGCCATCATGAAGGAGTACCCCGCGCTGCCGCCTGGGGCCATGTCCGTCTCCCTCTACCACGATGTTTTTCTGCTGCGCTTCTCTGATGCGCAGTGGAGAAACGTGGTGGCGGACGGCGGCGTCTTCCACGACGGGCAGGGCACCCCCTACCTGCCCAAGGAGTGGTCTCGCCGTTCCTTTTCGGAGCTCCGGACCATGCGCTACAAGGTGCGCCTCTTTCTTGAGGACCTGCAGGTGCAGGCATGGACTCTCGCCACGGTGAAGCGCATCCTCCCCATGCTCAAGATCCACGCCGTCGAGGTGGAGACCTACAACAAGACCGACGTATCCTACTATGTCCTCTATGCCTGGGTGCTCTCGCCGGACCTGCTGCCACGCTTCGTCCAGCTGGGGACCGACGAGCCGCGGCGCAGCGCCGCCGCTGATCCCATCGGGCACCTGCAGCTGCCGGCGGGTTTCACGCAGACCATCGAGGCGAACTCGCCGCTGCCCGAGTGCCCGCGTGTTCATGACGGGCGAGTGCTAGTGCACCTCGACTACATGGAGGAGAACACCTTAGGCGGCGGAGGTTCAGGCGCCTCGGTGGACCGGGACGACAGGGGCATCTCACTTCGCGTTGCCCGCCCCTTCCCCTGGGCGAGGGGGGCCATCGCGGGCGCCCGCTCCGTTCCGGCGCCGCCGGGGAGGCCATCCATCTTCTCCAGGCTCGGAGCCCGTACGGGAGCGGAGGGTCGCGGCACCATCTTCCTGGTGGATGACGATGGCGCCGTCATCAATGGCAGGGCGCTGGACCCTAGGTCTGACGAGGCGCGTCTGCCCTACGGTGCGTCTACCCTGCCGGTGGCCGGCCGCGTGCAGCCAAGAGCCAACAACGCGGGCGAGGGGGGCTGTTCCAGACCGTTGGGGCAAGCCCTCCTACGTCAATCGGAGCCATGCAGACCGAGTCCTTCCACTTCCATGTTCCTGTCGAGCCAGCGCTGCAGGCGATGCAGTTGCCACAGCCCACGCCTGCCCAGGCTCAGGAGACGGACCAGGCGCAAGGGACAACCCAGGAGCAGGAGAAGGATGGTGGGGGCGCGGCCTTGGGTGTCGTGGACGACGTGCCCGTGACGGGGTCGCCCCTCCCTTTGGGTCAACGCCCAACGTTGCTGCTGGCTGGCCCCATGGTGGAGGGAGTGGTGCCTGCGCCCATGGGACCGGCACAGGCTGACGTGGGCATGGGCAGAGCCAACGAGGAATCTGCTGGTGGACCGTCAATCAATGGGCCTGTGTCTGCCATTAGCAACATGCTTGCCAATCTGGAGGAGCCAATCACGCCCGCACTGCTGCCTAGGCCGGCGGCTGCACGCCCCAGAGCGCCTCGCCGGGGACGCCACTCACCGGTCTCTAACCCACGCAGGAGACGCCGCCTTGCATCCTCCACCGCGGCCGCGCTGGGGGCTGTGGCTAGGGCACAGAAGCTGATCATGCAGAAACTTGGAATCGAGACGGACAACGATGATGCGATGACCAGATACACCAAGACCTTTGATGAGCCTCTCTCCGTGCAGCAGATCACTGCCCTCACTGCGCTGGCCGAGGCGAAGGGAGGAAAGAAGCGCGTCGCCAAGAGGGGCCAGGGAAGCGGGGCTGCAGAGCAGGAGGCGGCCTAGCTGCGCTTTGATGTAGTCTGACGATTAAGTTTGCTTTATGGATAGCTGTCCCATCTTGTTCTGGAATATCCGTGGCCTTAACACCCCGGCACGGAGAGGAGTAGCTAGGAGATTAGTGAGCCAGTTCAATGTATCAATTGTTTGTTTTCAAGAGTCGAAGTTGAGTGTTGTGGATCAGGAGCTGATCAAGCAATGTTGTGGAGTTGCGTTTGATTCCTTGGTCTTTCAACCGGCCGTGGGAACCAGGGGTGGCATCATCTTTGCTTGGAAAGGTGCCGAGATTGATATGACATATAGCCATTGCACTACCAGTTGGATTGAATTGCGCTGCTCGCACCGTCGGTCTGGTAAATGTTGGAGGATGTTCGGTGTTTATGGCCCTCAAAGAGATGATGAGAAGATTGCCCTTCTGACTGACCTCAAAGCTGCCATGGCCGACACTGCCATGCCCACTATCTGTGCCGGAGATTTTAACATGATCAGTGCAACATCTGATAAGTCCAACAACAGAATTAATCGCCGCATGCTCAATGCCTTTCGCCGTTTCATCAGTGACATGGCACTCAAAGATATGTGCCTACACGGAAGGACCTACACTTGGTCCAATGAGCAACAAGCCGCTACCTTAGTCAAGCTCGACCGGGTCCTGTACAATGAGGCTTGGCATGACTCTTTCCCTGCTTGCTTGCTGCAAGGTATCACCACAGCGATGAGTGACCACTGCCCTTTGCTGCTGAGTTGTGATGTGGAGTTCAAGCCCTGCAGAAGATTCCGGTTTGAAAATCACTGGTGCAAAATGGATGGGTTTGAGGAGGTGGTTGGGTCTGCCTGGGCATCTCCAGTGACCTCACGCGATCCCTTTCTTATCCTTCATCAACGGCTGCGGAACACTGGCAAAGCACTAAAATGATGGCACTCGCAGCATTGCTCTCACATGACAATGACACTTGATGTTGTCAATGAATTAATATTCAGACTTGATGCTGCAAGAGATCTCAGACAGTTAACACCGGAGGAGCACCGTTTCCGAAACTTCCTGAAGGTAAGGTGCCTTGGAATTGTAGCGTTGGAAAGAGCGATGTGGAGGCAACGATCTAGGGTGATTTGGATCAGGCTTGGTGATGCCAGTACAAAATTCTTCCACATCAAGGCGTCGGCTAGAAGAAGAAAGAATTATATCCAGGTGATTGAGCACAATGGCCGCATGATCACAGGGCAGGAGGACAAACTGGAGATCGCGTGGGATTTCTTCAACACCTTGATTGGAACTTCTAAAGAGCGGGCCGCAACCATCAATCTCCAAGCCCTCGGCTACACACCTATGCTGCAGCACCTGGCTGACCTTGACGCCCTGATCACCGAAGAGGAGGTGCTTGCAACCATCAATGATATGGCCATGGAGAAGGCACCTGGACCTGATGGGTACACCATGTTGTTCTTCAGAACATGTTGGTCAATCATCAAAGGGGATGTGATCGCTGCCATCAATAAACTACAGAACCTCAACTTCAACAATTTCCAGCAACTAAACTCAGCTTGCATGATACTATAGCCAAAAATTGAAGGTGCTAAGAAGATGACTGAGTTTAGCCCAATCAGTTTGGTACACGCCATTGCAAAAAATTTCACCAAACTGCTTGCGCGACGGCTGCAACCCAAGATGGATAAACTGGTCGCCCCCTGCCAAAGTGCCTTCATCAAGCAGCGATCAATTCTGGACAATTTTGTGTTTGTTCGTGGATAGATAAAGTGCGTGAAAATGTCTAAAACACCATCAGTACTGCTCAAAGTGGATATTGCAAAGGCCTTTGATAGTCTTTCTTGGGAATTCTTACTGCAACTTCTCCAACAACGAGGATTCAGTAATCGGTGGACTAGTTGGATTGCAGGGCTGTTGAGGACATCCACGACTAGGGTATTGATCAATGGAGAGCTAACCGAGGTCATAGAGAACGCGAAAGGTTTGCGTCAAGGAGACCCCTTGTCGCCACTCCTCTTCGTCATTGCCATGGACACCTTGGCATCAATGGTGAACTATGCAACGCAGACCGGCGTCCTCAGCCCTCTTGGCAAGAGCTGCTCCACCATAAGGGCTTCACTACACGCAGATGACGTCATCTTCTTCCTAAATGCACGAGCAACTGAATTCTGGGCCATCATGGAGCTTCTCCAACTGTTCGGTGACGCAACGGGATTGCATGCTAATTGGAGCAAGAGCGCTGCCATCCCAATGGGAAGTGCAGACACCCACACCATCAACAACCTGGTGCAGGACTCCGGCTGCCCGGTGGCCGCTTTCCCGATAACTTACCTTGGGATGCCGCTATCGGACTCCAGGCTCCGTCATGTTGATCAGCAGCCTGCCATTGATAAGCTGGCCAAGCGCATGGCAAGGTGGAAGGCCAGGCATATCACACTGCCCGGTCGTGTTGAGCTCGTGCATGCCACCTTGTCGGCCATGATCATTTTTCAGCTTATGGTGCTGGATCCCCCAATGTGGCTGTTAAAAAAGGTGAATAAGCTACTCCGCGGCTTCCTTTGGGCCCAGGACACGGTGGCCACAGCTGGAAAATGCTTGGTGAACTGTTCTGCTGTCTGCCGCCCGCGCGAGTTCGATGGTCTTGGCATCCCGGACATTCAGAAGCAAGGGAGAGCTCTACGCTGCCGTTGGCAATGGCTTTACTGGACAGATCATACTAGGCCGTGGCATGGGCTGCCCTTGCCTACGGACCATTCTGCCGATGAACTCTTCCGCGCATCAACGAATATCGTGATCGGGGACGGCGGGCTTACATTGTTCTGGGACTCCCACTGGGCGAACGGGCTGCGCCCCATGGACCGATGGCCGGAGCTGCTGCGCCACTGCACCAAGCGCCGCCTCTCTCTTCGGGAGGCCGTCACTGGCAATCGTTGGATGCGACTCCTGAAGCCGAACCCTTCTGCTCTGGTGCTCAGATGGTTGTGCAGCCTGACGGAGTTGGCCACAGGCATCAACTTCAATGACAATGTCGCGGACCAGGTGATCTGGCGTTGGACGGCGGATGGTGCCTACACTGCCAAATCGGCATATCGCTGCCAATTCGAAGGAGCTCTGCGATCGGACGACAAGGCCCTCATCTGGTCTGCAAAGGCGGCGCCGCGGGCGAAGACGTTCCTCTGGCTAGCTGCCCGTGGGCGGTGCCTCACAGCAGATAATCTGGCTATTCGCGGCATTGCGCACAGCCCAATCTGCCTGCTCTGCCTAGCTGCGCCGGAGACGGCCAACCACCTGCTAGCAGAGTGCACCTATACCAAGCGGCTCTGGACTGCTATCATTGACAAGCTTGGAGGCTCCTTCCTGCAACTCGCGCCAATGGTGGCTACACCGCTGCCAAGCCAAACTCTGAAAGCTAATTGGAGCACGCAGCTGAGCTTGCTCCGACGTGATGAAAAGAAGACCTGGAAGTCGGCCATCTGCTTGGCTTCCTGGATGCTTTGGAAAGAACGCAACAACCGCGTCTTCCACGCCGCTGAATGCACCGTTCCACAGCTCATGGGACGCATCACGGATGAGGCGAGAAGCTGGTCTGCGGCTGGTATAAGCCTGCTAGACCGACTGTTTCAGCCGCCTTGAGTGCTGAATTTTATCTTGTTGTATGCTGGTTGTACCTCCTGGAAACCAGCTCCAAAACCCTCTGATCTGCCCTAACTGTAGCTCTAATGCACTTTGTACTCCTCTCTCTGTTTAATCAATGAAATATGGCCCTAGGGCTATCTTTTCGTCAAAAAAAAAACTATTTGATCATTGCATATGTGGTCAGTTTCGACTCAGAGTATATTAGTCTTCGTAAATTAATGCGCAGTGCCAACGGTGTGATTAAGATTGCCAGCTTTAACTATTACTCTTACACGATGGATGTTCCTCATACCAGCCTACGAGCTGAGATTACAGATCCTCCTTTTCCTTCCCTAACCCTTGACGGCTAGAGCAAACTCTCCCCTCCAAACTTCGCTGGCGAGCCCGCGGATTCGCCTCTCCACTGTCTGCCGCCCCGGCAGCCGGTGGCGGGGAGGGGAATTCCGGTGCTTCCGCTCCGGTTAGTAGTTTAGGTTATGGTTTTTAGTCTTCACATGTGCGGTGCTCGGACGGATGGCGGCGCTACTTCTTCGAGTTTGTCTTCCGGGCTCTGATCCTCCTCGAGTTCGTCCGTCTGGATGTAGTCGACGGAGCTCCGGCGTAGATTCCTGCCGTATCTTTGGGGCGGTGAGGTTAGGGTTTCTCATCTTGTGGCGAGATTTGGTGTCAGGTGCTCCTGATCTATGCAAGGGTTCAACAGCAACGACTGCGGCTCCAGGGCGTTGGCCCTTAGGGGTACGTGCACGAAGACTTCCCGGCTGTCATCGACAAGGTCAAGCCGGCTCCGGTAGGGGAGCGGCGACAGCGGCGCGTCGGCAGCTCGTTCTGGCGGCAGTAATGGTTGTTTGGGGGTCTCAATGTAATTTTTATTATGTTCGAGATGCTTTGTACTTCAGGTGAACTTTGATAATAGATCTGGATCATTTTCGTAAAAAAGAAAAGAAAAGAAAAGAAAAGAGGATGGTTGATCCGGAATGTTGACTTTTCTTGTCCAAGAAAATTAAACATATATTCAAAATTGTGACTGAGCAGTACTGGCATATAACTAAACGTTTCAGGTACCCTATCTTATAATTTCCTACTACATATATCTGGTTTTTTGTCATGACTTGTAGACGTATATGAGTATATCTTTGCACTTGGGTCACCTAATTGACGATTAGGAACACGCAAATGATTGCGTTTTGGTCCACTACTATAAATGTCGTTGTTGATAGACGTTGTAGACATGATAAACAAGTGTGCATCTTGTGTGTAACTTGCAGCGGATGAAATCGAGTAGCTAAACCTCTCCTGAACCAACCAGGCTACCCAAGTTTCTGATTTTAACTGGCTAAATTACCAATGTACTTATCTTTGTAGCAGCTTGCCAACCCGCGTAACGGCGGCTCATTAAAAAAAAACCACCTACCGGAGTACTAATTAACGAAGTGTTGAACTAGGACTGTGCATATTTTTGTTCTTCCTAGTAAGCCTTTTTTTTTGCGGGTGTTTCCTAGTAAGCCTTAGATTTTCTCTTTTCTGGAAACAAGAAATGATGTGAAAATTACAGTTCTAGAAACCTTCGGGCAGAAAAATGTTCATTGATATTTTGATTTCCAGTTTTTTTTTTTAGACTCATTTTGATTTTCAGTTGAAGCTATCATATGAGTTTGAAAGCCCAGAAAATGAGTCCTTTGGGACGAATCGGCAAGGGGCCTATCGGGGAACTACTACGCTAATGTATAAGCTACAACACCTCAAAAAAAAAAAATGTATAAGCTACAACAGGGCAATCCCTATTTGACACGCGTTGCTTCAAAATGCGAAATTTTCTATACGACGCATGTATAGTCGAACTGTCAGCGCTTCGCACAGGACATGCGAGCGAGCAATCGAGTGGACCGGCCCATTTTCAGCGCTAAGCAGAGAGCGTTCGAGTTCAAGTCTTGGCAACCTTCTAGAAGGTTCCAAGCCGGTTTTTACCGATTTTGCGAACCTTCTAAAGGTTTACTGAACTAGTTTTTGTCTTGTCTTTTATTTTTAGTTTTTGTTTTTTCTATTTACTTTTATACTTTTTCGGTTTCTTTCCTTTTTTCCTTTATATTACATTTTTTATTTTTCTCATTAAAAATTTATAAAGTTTAAAAAATCGGATTCTAAAATATTGTTCAGAATTTTATAAAATATGTTCTGGTTTTACAAAAAAAGTTCAAGAATTTCAAAATTCGTTCATATTATTAAAAAATTATTCATGTTTCCACAAAAAAGTTAAACAATTCAAATTATGTTCGTTTCTTCAAACATGTTTGAAAGTTAGAAAAAAATTATTAATTTTTAAAAATTGTTCACATTATTAAAGTTTTGTCCATTTTTTTAAAAAAATCGCTTTTCCTAAAGAAATGTTCGGAACTTCATAATTTATACGCATTTTTCCAAGAATATTCATGGTTGCCAAAAAATGTTCGCATTTTCAAAAATATTTGCATTTTCCAAAAAAGTTTGCTTTTTCCAAAATACATTAAGTTCTAATTTTTTTCGTGTTTCTGAAAAACAGTAAATAAATGGACGTTACAATACAAGAAAAATATAGTGACCGATTCGTCGGAAAGTCAATTTGGCTCCCGGGTGCATAAGCTCCCGGGGCCAATTTTTTTTTCAAATGTAGAAAAAATTGAGACAATTTTTTTTTGTGATCTTTGTCACATACAAATGCTACCTGTAAATTTTGAGACAAAAAGGTTAAGCATTTTGGCCTGCGAAAAAAAAACAAATCAAAGACCAAATGTCACCCCTAAATGTCACCCAAAATTTGTTTTTTTCACCGACGAAACACCGCTGTTCCATTCCGCATTAAAATTGTCAAGCATGCTTGCTTCACCAACATGATCATCTACAAATTTTTTCAAAATTTTTTGAAAACATTTTAATTTTTTTCGGGGTACTGTTCATCCATGTGCAAATGCACCCGGGAGCCAAAACGCCTCCCCCCCGATTCGTTACATATAGTAGCCAGCTCGCTAAAGTAGCCGAGCCACTACTGCACTAATGAGCCGACCCAGCCGGGGTGCACCCTGTGCGTCGAGGTAACGCGCGTCATGTAGGAGGTCTCTCCCCAAATCCCTACACATTTGAAAAATTAAGGTACCCATAAAGATAAAAGTTTGTATGTGGTTTGTTCACAAAAAAGTGATCTTGACTAAAAACAACCTGGCAAAACGTTGCTGGGAGGGTAGCACACTGTAACATCCCCATGTATTAAGCATAGTGATCACCTCTTAATCATGCCAAGTCACCATGCTTAACAGTGCTTGATCATCATTTGAATCATATCTCATTTCAAATTCCAATTTAAATTGAAATTCAAATTTAAAGTGAATTTAAAAGTTGTTCAAATTCAGGAACTAAATAGTTCATAATATTACAAATATTCCCAAAGCAATTCTAAAAATAAAATCAACATTAATAGAATTGTTTAAATGACTCTAACATCATGAAACAGTGCTAAAACAGCAAAGTTTAATCCATTTGATTTAATAAAAATTCAAATGAAATCATTTTGTCTCCAAACCTTTTTCTGGCAGTGATAAATATTGCATATTATTTATTGAGCCAAGTCACATATTTTACAAAAGTCCTTTGGTGGTCAAACAATTTGCAAACAGTAGCTGAAGTATAAAGCAGAAGAAAAGAAAAGAAAAAGAGCTAAGCTTTACTGTGCGCGTGGGCTCAAGTCGAACAGTGCAGCCTGCCCAGCCCGCCACGGCCTTTCTCCTTCCTCCCGCCACCCTTCTCCCTGCGTGTCGCCGCGCGCGTGCCCGATGCCCAGAAGCCGCACGCGTCGCCCATCCGCCGTGTCCCCGAGCCGGATAAGGTCACCGTCGACCCCATCGTCGAACACTAGCCCCCATTTCCCCCCTCGCGTCCTCTCTCGCCCGATCCCATCCACGCCCGACGTAGCCATGGCCGCGCCGTCGCCGCCCGCGTAGCCACCGTGCTCCTCTCGCTTCCTCACCCTGTCCCCGCGCTCTGCCTCCGTCGCCTACGCCGTCTCGCGGAGCCACGCGTCGCCGGACGCCAGGAGACGATGTCATTGAGCTCGACGCCGCCGCCTCTGCCCCGAGATCGTTGGCAACCGCACGCCGTCACCAGCCCCTACCCGAGCTCGCCGAGGCCACCGTCGTGATCGCCGTGAGCTCCTCTCCCCGAATCTCCCTCTCTCTTGCCTCGACCGACGCCGTAGCCATCGCCTCGCTCGTGACCGAATGCGCCGCCGCAAGAGCTCGTCGCCGGCCGTGTTCCGGCGACCAAATGGTCATACGCCGCTATCCGTTTAGCTCGCCTGCACGCGTAGGTCTTCCCTGCCCCGTTTGTTCGAGCTGTTGCGCGCTGCTGCTGCCGTTCCCTCTCCGGCCGAACTCCGGCGCCGTCTGCCGTCGTCGTAGCTCTCGACTCCGGCCACCCCACGGCCAGCCACCACCGCCATTCGACGCGCGACGTCGAGCCGCGTCGAACGCACCTAGCCACGGCCCCGGAAACCCCATGTGCGCGAAACCCGCCCCCTCCCGACGCGCGCCGCCGCAAAAACGTGGCTGCCACCTGGCCGCCCTGGGCCACTGACCGGTGGGCCCAGTGGGTCCCGTTGGCCGATTGACCAAGTCAACCCGCTGACTGGGCCGGCTACAGTCGCTGACATGCAGGCCCCGCTTTAGTTAAATCGTTTTTATAAATAATTAATCAGTTAATTAAATCTATTAATTTAAACGGCCACTGACAGATGGGGCCCGCTGCCTAATTAATCTGTAATTAGTTTAAATAAACCCTAATTATCTACTATGTCACTGACCAGTGGGACCCACTGGTCAGGTTTGACTCTGGTCAGTCGAGTTTGACTGCTGACGTCATCATGACGTTCTGCTGATGTCATCTAACACTGTTTCGGATAATTCGGAATTAATTAAATCCAGAAATTCCAGAAAATGATTAAAACTTTGAAAAATCATATAAAATAAACCGTAACTCGGATGAAAATAATTTGTATACGAAAAATGATCAGAAAAATATGACGAATCCGAATATGCCACCCACATGTGTGTCACACCTCTCTAACATGATAAACATGGAACTTTTCCACCGATTCATCTGTCCGATAATTGTCCGGAGCTGGTAAAACACCTCCAGATGTTTCCCACTCCGACTAAATTGTGTAGTACTGCGTTAGGGCACCTCTCGAATAGCGTGCTGCCATGCAATGCATCTGTGTTGTATTTGTCTGCCTTTTATTTATTGTTTCTTCCCCCTCTTCTCTCCGGTAGACCATGAGACTGACGTTGCTGCCGAGTATGACTACACCGCAGACGACCAGCCCCTTTCAGCAGAGCTTCCAGGCAAGCAAAACCTCCTTGATCATTCGTATATCGCCTATTCTTTCTCCCCATGCTTGCATTAGAATTTGCTACTGTAATTGATTGCTCCCATTCTGATGCATAGCCTGATTTTGTAACCTGCTGTTTTTACTTTACCTGTCATCCTAAATTACTTAGAATAGGTTGGTTAGTGATCCATCAGTGACCCCTCACCTTTGTCCCTGTTGCCCCGCTTTGTTACCAGTACCTCGATCATTGTGATCGATGTGCAGATACCGTCACATCACCGCACACCCGCTTAGTTGTACGACTCTGCAGGGCTACTATCGAGTGCCGAGGGTGATACCTCATACTGCACTCCTGATGATATCTCTGTAGTATAGCACATCGGTGGTGATTGCAGAGGGTGATTCCTCCCGCTTCCCTTCCCGATGATGACTCTGTCGTGCAACCCCTCAAGTGTAGACCATCGAGGGTGATTCCTCCTGGTTCTCCTTGACGGAGTACATCAAGTAGGAATCCAGCGAGGGTGATTCCTCGGATTCCCTCTTGATGATATGAACACACGGTTACCTTGGACTTTACCTCTGTCCCTGGTTAAAGTCAGGTCGACCCCAAGGGGTACACGCGAGAGGTGTGAA
The DNA here is from genome assembly GCA_039707655.1 of Elymus sibiricus. Classification (NCBI taxonomy): domain Eukaryota; kingdom Viridiplantae; phylum Streptophyta; class Magnoliopsida; order Poales; family Poaceae; genus Elymus; species Elymus sibiricus. The sequence continues at coordinate 26,801,964 of CM077672.1, forward strand.
GTCGGGTTAACCGTGAGGGTGACCGCGAGATAATTACGAGGCGCGACCGGGCAGGCAGAGACCGCCCTAGAGAGGGATGGGCCTGACCCTTGTTGCACTTCCTCGAGACGGGGCGACAGGAGTACTGATCGTCACCGCGAGTTCCTAATAATGTGATAACGGATTTGGGTATTTGATCTGAGTTGCACTTCCTCGAGACGGGGCGACAGGAGTACTGATCGTCACCGCGAGCTCCTAATAATGTGATAACGGATTTGGGTATTTGATCTGAGTTGGCCGCTGGCCATATACGCACTACCACCACGTGGGATAATGGTTATGGGACCCTTGGCGCCGTATGTATCAGCCGAAAGCTCTGTCAGATGTCCAGTTCAGCATTGTGGGCCTGTCGGGCCAGTGCCATCCAGAATGAGGTGGTGCTCGTCCCGGCTCGTCGCATAACGACCCGGAGTGCAAAGGGCGATGGGCCCAAGACCCCTGAGCGCTTAGGATGTAGACCGGCAGGGACCTCTCTGTTGAGCCTAGGTAGGGCTGCGGTGTGTCGATCAACCGAGGCCGGGCATGATCCAGGAAAGTGTGTCCGGCCAGAGTTAATCGAGCATGTTGGGTAACAGTAGTGCACCCCTGCAGGGAAGTTATCTATTCGAATAGCCGTGTCCACGGTAACAGGACACTCAGTGTTGTATCCCGATCTACTACAACTTGAACTGGATACATGTTAATTAATTGTAAGCTCCGGAATCGCTTTCTCGCAGGGAGTCGAGAAAGGATCTCTAGGCTTTGCTACTACTTGTTTGCAACTTTATAATATGCTAATCTGCAGTCTTCTAATGCTGCAAGACGCTGAAGATGCTAGTCTACGATAGTCTAGGCTTTTCCCCTTCTGTTATGGCATTTCTGCAGTTTAGTCCAAGGATATAGCCCCATTCCTTTGATACCGATGCATACTTAGCATAGTTCTGATGTCAGTCTTGCGAGTACTTTGGATGAGTACTGACGGTTGCTTTGCTACCTCTTTTTCCCTCTACCCGATTGTTGCGACCAGATGATGGATCCCAGGAGTCAGCTGCTACCGCCGACGACTGCTACTACACTTCCGGTGGAGCCTGCTACTACGTTGAGTCCGCCGACCAAGAGTAGATTAGGAGGTTCCCAGGCAGGAGGCCTGTGCCTTTTCGATCAGTGTCGTTGTTATGCTAGCCTTCTTAAGGCACCCTTGTTTAACTTTCTGTCTGTACTCAGATACTGTTGTTGCTTCCGCTAACGCTTGTTCTCGAGCTTATGTATTCGAGCCCTCGAGGCCCCTGGCTTGTAATATAAAGCTCGTATTATTTTGTTGGTGTATAGAGTTGTGTTGTGATATCTTCCCATGAGTCCCTTGGCTTGATCGTGTGCATTTGCGTGTATGATTAGTGCACGGTCGGGCCGGGGGCGTCACAAGCTGGTATCAGAGCCGACTGCCTGTAGGAACCCCCTTTCCAACTCCTTGGCCGAAGTTGAGTCTAGTCTTTCAAAAACTGTTTCACTAACATGGCTGTGCGGCTTACGGGCCCACGTCGCCAATGGATGGGTTTAGGATCTTTTATTCCTCTTCCTTACTCTGGGATTCTGATCTCTCTTCTTTTTGGGTTAAATATTTTACTAACTCTGACTCTAGGTTCTCGTGATCACATCCACCCGGAGATTTGAATCAACCTTCTTTGAATTGTGGACCAGGATCTGCTTCACAGTGTTCACGGCCCGCAGGATCCTTTTATCGAGGGCACCCTGCGTTGTCATTTGCAGATTCCTTGCTCCAATAGTTTTCTCCAGAAATTCCAGAAAATGATTAAAACTTTGAAAAATCATATAAAATAAACCGTAACTCGGATGAAAATAATTTGTATATGAAAAATGATCAGAAAAATATGACGAATCCGAATATGACACCCACATGTCTGTCACACCTCTCTAACATGATAAACATGGAACTTTTCCACCGATTCATCTGTCCGATAACTGTCCGGAGCTGGTAAAACACCTGCAGATGTTTCCCACTCCGACTAAATTGTGTAGTACTGCGTTAGGGCACCTCTCGAATAGCGTGCTGCCATGCCATGCATCTGTGTTGTATTTGTCTGCCTTTTATTTATTGTTTCTTCCCCCTCTTCTCTCCGGTAGACCATGAGACTGACGTTGCTGCCGAGTATGACTACACCGCAGACGACCAGCCCCTTTCAGCAGAGCTTCCAGGCAAGCAAAACCTCCTTGATCATTCGTATATCACCTATTCTTTCTCCCCATGCTTGCATTAGAATTTGCTACTGTAATTGATTGCTCCCATTCTGATGCATAGCCTGATTTTGTAACTTGCTGTTTTTACTTTACCTGTCATCCTAAATTACTTAGAATAGGTTGGTTAGTGATCCATCAGTGACCCCTCACCTTTGTCCCTGTTGCCCCGCTTTGTTACCAGTACCTCAATCATTGTGATCGATGTGCAGATACCGTCACATCACCGCACACCCGCTTAGTTGTACGACTCTGCAGGGCTACTATTGAGTGCCGAGGGTGATACCTCATACTGCACTCCTGATGATATCTCTGTAGTATAGCACATCGGTGGTGATTGCAGAGGGTGATTCCTCCCGCTTTCCTTCCCGATGATGACTCTGTCGTGCAACCCCTCAAGTGTAGACCATCGAGGGTGATTCCTCCTGGTTCTCCTTGACGGAGTACATCAAGTAGGAATCCAGCGAGGGTGATTCCTCGGATTCCCTCTTGATGATATGAACACACGGTTACCTTGGACTTTACCTCTGTCCCTGGTTAAAGTCAGGTCGACCCCAAGGGGTACCCGCGAGAGGTGTGAAGTCGGGTTGACCGTGAGGGTGACCGCGAGATAATTACGAGGCGCGACCGGGCAGGCAGAGACCGCCCTAGAGAGGGATGGGCCTGACCCTTGTTGCACTTCCTCGAGACGGGGCGACAGGAGTACTGATCGTCACCGCGAGTTCCTAATAATGTGATAACGGATTTGGGTATTTGATCTGAGTTGCACTTCCTCGAGACGGGGCGACAGGAGTACTGATCGTCACCGCGAGCTCCTAATAATGTGATAACGGATTTGGGTATTTGATCTGAGTTGGCCGCTGGCCATATACGCACTACCACCACGTGGGATAATGGTTATGGGACCGTCGGCGCCGTATGTATCAGCCGAAAGCTCTGTCAGATGTCCAGTTCAGCATTGTGGGCCTGTCGGGCCAGTGCCATCCAGAATGAGGTGGTGCTCGTCCCGGCTCGTCGCATAACGACCCGGAGTGCAAAGGGCGATGGGCCCAAGACCCCTGAGCGCTTAGGATGTAGACCGGCAGGGACCTCTCTGTTGAGCCTAGGTAGGGCTGCGGTGTGTCGATCAACCGAGGCCGGGCATGATCCAGGAAAGTGTGTCCGGCCAGAGTTAATCGAGCATGTTGGGTAACAGTAGTGCACCCCTGCAGGGAAGTTATCTATTCGAATAGCCGTGTCCACGGTAACAGGACGCTCAGTGTTGTATCCCGATCTACTACAAGTTGAACTGGATACATGTTAATTAATTGTAAGCTCCGGAATCGCTTTCTCGCAGGGAGTCGAGAAAGGATCTCTAGGCTTTGCTACTACTTGTTTACAACTTTATAATATGCTAATCTGCAGTCTTCTAATGCTGCAAGACGCTGAAGATGCTAGTCTACGATAGTCTAGGCTTTTCCCCTTCTGTTATGGCATTTCTGCAGTTTAGTCCAAGGATATAGCCCCATTCCTTTGATACCGATGCATACTTAGCATAGTTCTGATGTCAGTCTTGCGAGTACTTTGGATGAGTACTGACGGTTGCTTTGCTACCTCTTTTTCCCTCTACCCGATTGCTGCGACCAGATGATGGATCCCAGGAGTCAGCTGCTACCGCCGACGACTACTACTACACTTCCGATGGAGCCTGCTACTACGTTGAGTCCGCCGACCAAGAGTAGATTAGGAGGTTCCCAGGCAGGAGGCCTGCGCCTTTTCGATCAGTGTCGTTGTTATGCTAGCCTTCTTAAGGCACCCTTGTTTTACTTTCTGTCTGTACTCAGATACTGTTGTTGCTTCCGCTAACGCTTGTTCTCGAGCTTATGTATTCGAGCCCTCAAGGCCCCTGGCTTGTAATATAAAGCTCGTATTATTTTGTTGGTGTATAGAGTTGTGTTGTGATATCTTCCCATGAGTCCCTAGGCTTGATCGTGTGCATTTGCGTGTATGATTAGTGCACGGTCGGGCCGGGGGCGTCACAAGCTGGTATCAGAGCCGACTGCCTGTAGGAACCCCCCTTCCAACTCCTTGGCTGAAGTTGAGTCTAGTCTTTCAAAAACTGTTTCACTAAGATGGCTGTGCGGCTTACGGGCCCACGTCGCCAATGGATGGGTTTAGGATCTTTTATTCCTCTTCCTTACTCTGGGATTCTGATCTCTCTTCTTTTTGGGTTAAATATTTTACTAACTCTGACTCTAGGTTCTCGTGATCACATCCACCCGGAGATTTGAATCAACCTTCTTTGAATTGTGGACCAGGATTTGCTTCACAGTGTTCACGGCCCGCAGGATCCTTTTATCGAGGGCACCCTGCGTTGTCATTTGCAGATTCCTTGCTCCAATAGTTTTCTCCGACGTTGGTGTAGCCTTTGCTATGTCTCGTTATTGTATTCCTTCACCGCGTGCCTGCGCGCCGCCTAGTTTGTCTAGCTGCGTGCGTTTCCGAACTCCTACTGCCGTTTGTATCCAACTCCGTGCATAAGTTTGTATGTCTCTAATGACTACTAATATGTGTCTAATGCCCTTCTTGTTCATTACTCATGTTACCTCATGAATGACCTCTTACACATGCAGTTGTTCTTGCTAAACTGCCCCTGTTGATTTGGCAGGATGGCAGACGATCCTCCGCCTCCACCCTATATTGCCGCAATGATGCAGCAGTTTGAGCTGAATCGTCAGTTTATGACTAGGGTAATGGCCCAATTTCCAACTCAGAATGCTCAGCAACAGCCTGCCCCAATAACACTGCAAGAATTCGTGCACCTCAACCCGTCCATTTTTCGCAACTCCACCAATCCTATGGATGCTGATGATTGGCTTCGTGACATCCTGTTTGAAATGGAGTCCGCTTATGTTGCCCCTGACAGTTACGTCACCTTTGCGGCATTTCACCTGAAAGGTCCAGCTGCTCAATGGTGGGAAAGCCACAGGCGTATGCTGCCTACTGGAACTGTAACCACTTGGCAGGAATTTCAGTCAGCCTTCCGTGCACGACACATTCCTCAAGGTCTGATCGTCCAGAAGAAGAAGGAGTTCCGCAAACTCACTCAAGGCAAAATGAATGTGGATGAATATCAGAGGAAATTTCTCGATTTATCCCGCTATGCTGAGGATGACGTCTTCACTGATGCTCGTAAGCAGGAGAAATTTCGTGATGGACTGCGTCCTGATATAAAGCTCGCACTTGTTATCCATGATTGCGCAGACTTTGCGACGCTTGTCAGCCAAGCTTTTCGAGCTGAAACTGGTCTGACTGAGTACCAGGAGACTCTCAAGCGTACTCGAGATGTTGTCCCATCCTCGGGTCAGCCTGCTCAGAAACGTCAAGTCTAGATTCCGCACAATGTCCATCACGGACCAGCTCCAACACCAAGGCCGTCTTATGTCGCACCTCGTCTGCCTTCGCCGCCGAAACAGCTAACGATTCAGGGTGGACAGCCCAATACTATGGCTACTCCCCATAATGATGGTTTATGCCACAAGTGTGGTCAGCCAGGGCACCGTGCTGCCGGCTGCCGCCCAACCCAGAAGCAAAGTACAAGAGCTCGTCAGCCCAGAAACCTTAATGCCAGGCCGCCTGCACTCGGTCATGGTCATGTTAATCATGTAAAGGTTGAAGAAGCTCGACGGGACCCCAAAATTGTGATGGGTACCCTTCTAGTGAATTCAGTCCCAGCTTCTGTTCTTTTTGATTCAGGAGCATTGCATTCTTTCATTTCTGAAGCGTTTGCACGCAAGCAAGACTTATCGTTCGAAAACTTGTACCCTCCACTGGTGGTTAGCTCTCCGGGATCCAGATGGGATACCTCGATGATAGCTCACAACAACCACATTGAAATTGGAGGATTAGTATTCACTGCTTCACTTATGGCCCTCAAGGTTTCTACCATAGATGTCATTCTGGGCATGAATTGGTTGGGTCCTCATCAAGCCCTGATCGACTGTGCTGCTGAAACAGTTCAGCTCACTCACCCTTCTGGCCAGACAGTCAAATACTCAGCCCGAACAACTCAGGATGCCGAGAGCCAGATATATGCTCTGAATGCTTTGAACGCTTCACCTCTTGAGGGAATTGAGAACGTTCTAGTCGTTCGCGATTTTCCGGACGTCTTTCCAGAAGAACTTCCAGGAATACCCCCTGTTAGAGCCGTTGAATTCGTCATCGACTTGAAACCAGGCACTACCCCTATTTCTAAGCGTCCCTACAAGATGCCGCCGCATGAACTCCTTGAACTTAAGGAGGAGATCGACAAATTACTCCGTAAAGGCTTCATTCGCCCCAGTTCTTCTGCTTGGGGATCACCTTCTCTCTTTGTTAAGAAGAAGGATGGAACGAATCGGTTGGTTCAAGATTACCGACCTATCAACCAAGCAACAATTTAGAACAAGTATCCGCTTCCCAGAATCAACGATCTGTATGATCAACTTGCTGGTTCCTCAGTATTCTCTAAACTTGATTTGAGATTGGGATACCACCAGATCCGGGTTCATAAAGAGGATATTCCGAAGATAGCCTTCGTTACTCGCTATGGTTCTTATGAGTACACTGCCATGTCCTTTGGCTTAACCAATGCTCCAGCAACATTCTCTCGATTGATGAACTACATCTTCATGGATTACCTCGACAAGTTTGTCGTGGTTTATCTGGATGATATCCTTATATATTCGAAGAATGAAGAAGAACATGCCGAACATCTTCGGCTTGTATTGGAGAAACTTCGAGAACATCAACTGTATGCCAACTTTTCCAAGTGTGAATTCTGGTTACCCGAGGTGACCAATCTAGGTCATGTGATTTCCAAAGATGGCATTGCTATTAACCCAGAACGAGTTCAGGCTATTCTTGACTGGACTCCTCCGCAGACTGTTAAGCAAGTCAGAAGTTTTCTCGGTCTCGCCAGCTATTGCCGCCGTTTCGTCGAGAACTTCTCCAAGATTGCAAAGCCACTTACTGATATGCTCCACAAAGGCAAGAAGTTTGAGTGGACGGAAAAGTGCCAAGAAAGTTTTCAGACACTTAAGGACAAGTTGACCTCTGCCCCAGTGCTAGCACCCCTAGATTCCCGAAAGGATTTCATGATTTACTGTTATGCGTCTCGTCAAGGATTGGGCTATGTCCTAATGCAAGATCGCAAGGTGATTGCTTATGGCTCTCGTCAGTTGCGTCCTGACGAAGATAAGTATCCAACTCATGACCTCGAGTTAGCAGCAGTTATCTATGCTCTGAAGCTATGGCGACATTACCTTCTCGGTAATCGTTGCGAGATATACACGGACCAGATTTGAACCTCCGCCAACAAAGGTGGATCGAGACAATAGCTGACTATGACATGGATATTTCTTATACCCCTGGCAAGGCTAATGTAATGTCCAATGCCTTGAGTTGCAAGTCTTATTGCAACAACCTCATGGTTCAGCAAGCACAACCCCTTCTCTACGAAGAACTTTGCAAGTTGAACCTTCACATTGTCCCACAGGGTCATCTCAATATCCTAGTTGTCGAACCAGATTTCGAGGACCTCATCAAGCATATACAGAAAGCTGACTCTGAGGTCGAGAAGATTAAGCGCGATCTAAAAAGGGGATGGCCCTCATTCTTCACTATTGATGCTGATGGCACCTTGTTCTTCAAAAATCGCTTAGTGGTTCCTAGAAAGGACAACCTGGATCTGACCCCGCGCGTCATGAAAGAAGCTCATGACACACCGCTTTCAATTCACCCTGGTAGTACCAAGATGTACCAAGACATTCGACAGAGATATTGGTGGCCTAATATGAAGCGATACATTGCTCGTTATGTTGCTGAGTGTGACGTTTGCCGTCGCATCAAAGCAGAACACCAAAGGCCTGCTGGAACTCTGCAACCACTTGCTATTCCTGAATGGAAATGGGACAAAGTTGAAATGGATTTCATTACTGGTTTTCCCAGATCGCAGAAGGGTCATGATTCTATTTTTGTCGTCATTGACCGATTCTCCAAGGTTGCTCACTTTCTGCCAGTCAAGGAGACAATCACTGCTAGTTAGTTAGCAGACTTGTATGTTTCCAGAAACGTGTCATTCCACGGCGTTCCGTTGGAGATCAGTTCAGATCGCGACAGCCTCTTTACCTCAAGATTTTGGAACAGCTTCCAAGAAGCTATGGGAACTCATTTGTCCTTCAACACCGCCTTTCAACCCCAGTCCCAGGGACAAGTTGAACGAGTCAATCAAGTGCTTGAAGATATGCTTCGAGCTTGTGTCATCTCATTCAGTAAGAAATGGGACGAATCTTTCCCATATGCTGAATTCTCATACAACAATAGCTATCAGGCTAGTCTGAAGATGGCACCATTTGAAGTTTTATATGGACGTAAGTGTCGAACCCCTCTGAATTGGTCAGAAAATGGGGAACGGCCACTCTTCGGTCCGGATATTATCCAACAAGCTGAAGAACAAGTCCGCATTGTCCGTGAACATTTGAAAACTGCTCAGTCTCGTCAGAAGAGCAATTATGATCGAAAACACCAGGCAATGGTCTATCAACCTGGCGAACAAGCTTACCTCCGTGTCACTCCGATGAAGGGCACTTATCGATTTGGAATCAAGGGCAAGTTAGCTCCTCGCTACATTGGCCCATTCCGTATTCTCGCAAGACGTGGAGAAGTGGTATATCAATTGGAGTTGCCGCCGAATCTCTCTCAAGTTCATGATGTCTTCCATGTGTCACAACTCCGTCGCTGCTTCAAGGATCCTATCCAAGCAGTGGATCATGAAATGCTTGAGCTGCAAGAGGATCTTTCTTATCAATAGTATCCGATCCGCATTCTTGATCAAGCTGAACGTCGAACTCGTCAGAAGGCAATCAAGTTCCTTAAAGTTCAGTGGTCGAATCATTCTAAAGATGAAGCCACTTGGGAACGCGAAGATCGTCTTCGTGAAGAATACCCCGCTCTCTTTCAGCCTACCTCTTAATTCTCGGGACGAGAATTTCTTTTAGAGGAGGAGAATTGTAACATCCCCATGTATTAAGCACACTGATCACCTCTTAATCATGCCAAGTCACCATGCTTAACAGTGCTTCATCATCATTTGAATCATATCTCATTTCAAATTCCAATTTAAATTGAAATTCAAATTTAAAGTGAATTTAAAAGTTGTTCAAATTCAGGAACTAAATAGTTCATAATATTACAAATATTCCCAAAGCAATTATAAAAATAAAATCAACAATAATAGAATTGTTTAAATGACTCTAACATCATGAAACAGTGCTAAAACAGCAAAGTTTAATCCATTTCATTTAATAAAAATTCAAATGAAATCATTTTGTCTCCAAACCTTTTTCTGGCAGTGATAAATATTGCATATTATTTATTGAGCCAAGTCACATATTTTACAAAAGTACTTTGGTGGTCAAACAATTTGCAAATAGTAGCTGAAGTATAAAGCAGAAGAAAAGAAAAGAAAAAGAGCTAAGCTTTACTGTGCGCGTGGGCTCAAGTCGAACAGTGCAGCCTGGCCCAGCCCGCCACAGCCTTTCTCCTTCCTCCCGCCACCCTTCCCCCTGCGTGTTGCCGTGCGCGTGCCCGATGCCCAGAACCCGCACGCGTCGCCCATCCGCCGTGTCCCCAAGCCGGATAAGGTCGCCGTCGACCCTATCGTCGAACCCTAGCCCCCATTTCCCCCCTCGCGTCCTCTCTCGCCCGATCCCATCCATGCCCGACGCAGCCATGGCCGCGCCGTCGCCGCCCGCGTAGCCACCGTGCTTCTCTCGCTTCCTCACCCTGTCCCCGCGCTCCGCCTCCGTCGCCTACGCCGTCTCGCGGAGCCACGTGTCGCCGGACGCCCGGAGACGACGTCATCGAGCTCGACGCCGCCGCCTCTGACCCGAGATCGCCGGCGACCGCACGCCGTCACCAGCCCCTCCCCGAGCTCGCCGAGGCCACCGTCGTGATCGCCGTGAGCTCCTCTTCCCGAATCTCCCTCTCTCTTGCCTCGAACGACGCCGTAGCCATCGCCTCGCTCGTGACCGAATGCGCCGCCGCAAGAGCTCATCGCCGGCCGTGTTCGGGCGACCAAATGGTCATGCGCCGCTGTCCATTTAGCTCGCCTGCACGCGTAGGTCTTCCCTGCCCCGTTTGTTCGAGCTGTTGCGCGCTGCTGCTGCCGTTCCCTCTCCGGCCGAACTCCGGCGCTGTCTGCCGTCGTCGTAGCCCTCGACTCCGGCCACCCCACGGCCAGCCACCACCGCCATTCGATGCGCGACGTCGAGCCGCGTCGAACGCACCTAGCCACGGCCCCGGAAACCCCCTGTGCACGAAACCCGACCCCCTCGCGACGCGCGCCGCCGCAAAAACGCGCTCACCGGCGTTTAAACGCCAGCCAGCCGACGTGGCTGCCACCTGGCCGCCCTGGGCCACTGACCGGTGGGCCCAGTGGGTCCCGTTGGCCGGTTGACCAAGTCAACCCGCTGACTGGGCCGGCTACAGTCGCTGACATGCGGGCCCAGCTTTAATTAAATCATTTTTATAAATAATAAATCATTTAATTAAATCTATTAATTTAAACGGTCACTGACAGACGGGGCCCGCTGCCTAATTAATCTGTAATTAGTTTAAATAAACCCTAATTATCTATTGTGTCACTGACCAGTGGGAGCCACTAGTCAGGTTTGACTCTGGTCAGCTGAGTTTGACTGCTGACGTCATCATGACGTTGTGCTGACGTCACCTAACACTGTTTCGGATAATTCGGAATTAATTAAATCCAGAAATTCCAGAAAATGATTAAAACTTTGAAAAATCATAGAAAATAAACCGTAACTCGGATGAAAATAATTTATATATGAAAAATGATCAGAAAAATATGATGAATCCGAATATGCCACCCACATGTCTGTCACACCTCTCTAACATGATGAACATGGAACTTTTCCCCCGATTCATCTGTCCGATAATTGTCCGGAGCTGGTAAAACACCTCCAGATGTTTCCCACTCCGACTAACTTGCGTAGTACTGCGTTAGGGCACCTCTCGAATAGCGTGCTACCATGCCATGCATCTGTGTTGCATTTGTCTGCCTTTTATTTATTGTTGCTTCCCCCTCTTCTCTCCGGTAGACCCCGAGACTGACGTTGCTGCCGAGTACGACTACACCGTAGACGACCAGCCCCTTTCAGCAGAGCTTCCAAGCAAACAAAACCTCCTTGATCATCCCTATATCGCCTATTCTTTCTCCCCCATGCTTGCATTAGAATTTGCTACTGTAATTGATTGCTCCCATTCTGATGCATAGCCTGATTTTGTAAACTGCTGTTGTTACTTTACCTGTCATCCTAAATTGCTTAGAATAGGTTGGTTAGTGATCCATCAGTGACCCCTCACCCTTGTCCCTGTTGCCCCGCTTTGTTACCTATACCTCGATCATTGTGATCGATGTGCAGATACCGTCACATCACCGCACACCCCCCCTTAGTTGTACGACTCTGCAGGGCTACTATCGAGTGCTGAGGGTGATACCTCGTACTGCACTCCTGATGATATCTTTGTAGTATAGCACATCGGTGGTGATTGCAGAGGGTGATTCCTCCTGCTTCCCTTCCCGATGATGACTCTGTCGTGCAATCCCTCAAGTGTAGACCATCGAGGGTGATTCCTCCTGGTTCTCCTTGACGGATTACATGAAGTACGAATCCAGCGAGGGTGATTCCTCGGATTCCCTCTTGATGATATGAACACACGGTTACCTTGGACTTTACCTCTGTCCCTGGTTAAAGTCAGGTCGACCCCGAGGGATACCCACGAGAGGTGTGAAGTCGGGTTGACCGTGAGGGTACCCGCGAGATAATTACGAGGCACGGCCGAGCAGGCAGAGACCGCCCTAGAGAGGGATGGGCCTGACCCTTGTTGCACTTCCTCGAGACGGGGCGACAGGAGTACTTATCGTCACCGCGAGCTCCTAATAATGTGATAACGGATTTGGGTATTTGATCTGAGTTGGCCGCTGGCCATATACGCACTACCACCACGTGGGATAATGGTTATGGGATCCTCGGCGCCGTATGTATCAGCCGAAAGCTCTATCAGATGTCCAGTTCAGCATTGCGGGCCTGTCGGGCCAGTGCCATCCAGGATGAGGTGGTGCTCGTCCTGGCTTGTCGCATAACGACCCGGAGTGCAAAGGGCGATGGGCCCAAGACCCCTGATTGCTTAGGATGTAGACCGGCGGGGACCTCTCTGTTGAGCCTAGGTAGGGCTGCGGTGTGTCGATCAGCCGAGGCCGGGCATGACCCAGGAAAGTGTCTCCGACCAGAGTTAATCAAGCGTGTTGGGTAACAGTAGTGCACCCCTGCAGGGAAGTTATCTATTCGAATAGCCGTGTCCACGGTAACAGGACGCTCAGTGTTGTATCCCAATCTACTACAACTTGAACTGGATACATGTTAATTAATTGTAAGCTCGGGATCGCTTTCTCGCAGGGAGTTGAGAAAGGATCTCTAGGCTTTGCTACTACTTTGTTGCAACTTTATAATATGCTAATCTGCACTCTTCTAATGCTGGAAGATGCTGAAGATGCTAGTCTTCGATAGGCTAGGCTTTTCCCCCTCTGTTCTGGCATTTCTGCAGTTTAGTCCAAGGATATAGCCCCAATTCCTTTGATACCGATGCATAATTAGCATAGTTCTGATGTCAGTTTTGCGAGTACTTTGGATGAGTACTCACGGTTGCTTTGCTACCTCTTTTTCCCTCTACCCGATTGCTGTGACCGGATGATGGATCCCAGGAGTCAGCTGCTACCGCCGACGACTGTTACTACACTTCCGGTGGAGCCTGCTACTACGTTGAGTCCGCCGACCAGGAGTAGATTAGGAGGTTCCCAGGCAGGAGGCCCACGCCTTTTCGATCAGTGTCGTTCTTATGCTAGCCTTCTTAAGGCACCCTTGTTTAACTTTGTGTCTATACTCAGATACTGTTGTTGCTTCCGCTAACGCTTGTTCTCGAGCTTATGTATTCGAGCCCTCGAGGCCCCTGGCTTGTAATATAAAGCGTGTATTATTTTGTTTGTGTATAGAGTGTGTTGTGATATCTTCCCGTGAATCCCAAGGCTTGATCGTGTGCATTTGCGTGTATGATGTAGGAGATATGCCCTAGAGGCAGTAAAAATAGTTATTTTTTATCTCCGAGTTTGTAATGAATGTTTATGTTCCATGCTATAACTGCAATGATTCTCGAGTCTGCAATATCCACGAGGCTCGGAGGGAAACTCATGTGCACGTGTGGTATGATAAACGGTAAAATGGATTCCTAGTCTTGCCTCTAAGACTGGCTCAAGTATTGCATGATGATCCTGTTTTCCTGATCATGGGCATGTCTATGCCGGCAATTTTTGAGGGCACAATGTTAGGAGAACACTTGTGTTGAATCGACTCGAATTGATGTTATGCTACGAGATACATTCGTCACAAGTTAATGGTTAATAACACAGAGATAGTTAATGTTTGCATAATTCCTTAGACCATGAGAGTATCGAGTTCCTTCGTACTTGCTTCGTGAACTTTGGGGTTTGTTAAACGTCATCCGTAACTGGGTGGCTATTACGGCGTCTTACGGGTTCACGGAAAAGTATGGCAAGTAACAAGATAGCTCAAGATTGGGATTTGCTCCTCCGACGATGGATAGATATTCTCGGGCCCTCTCGGTGTTACGGTATCCATTATCGTCTGGCCAGACACATTGTGATTTGATCACTGGGATGCTGGAACACGGAAATGAGAAAAGAGAACAAAACCGGTAACGAGGTAACTGGCATTGTGGACAAGTGTTGATCCACGGGGATGCCGATGTTTCTCACCTCGGGTATTTGTAACATATCGCGAAGCAACAGGAATAGCACACGGCAACTGGAGGTTCACTCGAATATTCATTCGTGTGGGTATAGGGGTCAATATGGGTGTCCACGGCTCCGATGTTAATCATTGATCGGAAAGTGTTCCGGGTCATGTCTATACTTCACCGAACCTATAGGGTCACACGCTTAAGGGTCATCTATCTGCTAAATACTAGACAGGGAGTCTGAGAGAAAGTCACCGGAAAAGTTCCTGACGCAACGGAAACGTTCCGGAGAGGACACCGGAATAGTTTTGGTAAAACTGAAAAGTTGTTTCCGGGGATACCATTAAGTCAAATTGGTTTCGGCACACGCCTGGAAATTCATGGAGGATGCCAGAAGTGTTCTGGAAACTTCTGGGAATTTTCCGGGATGAAAACCGGAAATGTTCCGGAGCTGCCGGAACCGATTTGGTTGCTTTTCGCAGATGAAAATCACTAATCCGAAATTGTTTTGGAACGCATCCAAAATCATTTCTGTGGGTACTGGAATTATTCTAAGACCCACAGAAATATTTTCGGATTTAACGGTCGCGGAAAATTGGTTCCATGAATACTGAAAATCACTTTATGGATATTTTTTTTGGAAAGCCACCTTTTGGGATATTCCCGAAAGGCTTCTAGAATGACTTTGGCACTAAGGAAGCCCCCTTGGGGGGCCCCCATGAGGGTGGCCGGCCAAGGTGGGGCTCCTCCATGGAGCTCCACATGCCACCCCTTTTTGCCTTTTATTCTTTTATGTGAGACATAAAGTTGGGGTACTTTTGGTATTTTTGTATGCCAACTTTACCCCTTGGCTTTCCTATAAATAGAGGTGGAGGGGTGCTCTCCAAATCTCATCCTTGCTCTCATACACATGCCATAGACTTGTCTGGCTTCTCTCTCCCTCCCAGCAAAATAGTTTCGTAGAGCCGAAAGGCTATCTGGGTTCCGGCAGGAACTAGTTCCGGACGGCGGAGCCCTGCCGGATAGCTGACACCGTATGTGTGCAACCCCGTAGAGAGGTCGTAGTTTCGATCTTTTGCCCGAGGGGCTGTTCGAGTGTCCTCCCGGAGGGCTGTCCGAGTTACCGTTCGAGTTTCGAGGGTCCTCCCGAAGAGCTGTCCGTGACATCGTCCGAGGGACTGTCCGACCGCCTCCCGAAGGGCTGTCCGACGAGGGAGTACATCCTCGCGGTTGGGAGGTTGTAAATCCTAGCTGCGGGGATCTGCACCGACGATCTACATCGACTCTTCTTCCGCTGCGCTACGAGTTGGTACGGATCAGATCAAACCCTGTATGACATCTCCATAGTGGTCCTGGGCGTGCTCGCTGTACCGAAAAGTTTTGTTTTCTGTCGCATTCCCCTACAGTGGCATCAAGAGCCGTGCTATGCGTAGATGCAGGTTACGATCTAGAATACATGGAGATGTATGGGTATTGCATAATATAATTTTGGAATAGATGGGATCTATTGCTAAAAATTATTTATGCTGGTAGCAGAGGAAATCTGTTACCCGATGTTCTTGTTACTTCCCTAGAATTTGCGTATTTCTGATCTCGAGATAGCATGGTGGAATTTCACAAAGTTCTGGCAATCCGCGATCCTGATTGATCAACGAAGTGCTATCAGTTCTTTGGGTTCCACCATAGTCAAAAGAAAGATAAAATTTCGCAGACGAAAGGCCAATGCAGATGTGATCTGCACGGGGGTCATGTGTATGACGAAGTTTAGTATGGGGCTCGAGATTTTATTATCTCGTCTTTCATACACCCCGCGATGTTAATCTAGCGACTTGAATAATCATACTTGATGATAAAACGATGGTAGCTGCGGTTTATGTCAAAACCTTAGAAGCCACATAAAATAAAATTTTGCATAAACCGATTAGAGGCATCTAACTTGGTTTTGCAGGATGTGCATGTGATGTGGTATAGCAATGCTCATATTAATTCGATTATGTATGAGATGACTATATGATGTAAATTTATTAACATGACCTGCGTGTCATGATTCGGCATGATGGCTGGAGCCATATGATTGTCACTTTAATGACCTGCGTGTCAACCTTAAGTAATGCACTTATTTTATTAGCTATAGAGATAGCAATATTATCTGGTGCATCGACAAGGTGGTGGCAATCTTTGCGAAGGTGAACACCGACGCAAATGCCGAAGACGAAGAAATTAAAGACTTCTCCGTCAGAAAGGGCTATACCATATCATGCTGTTATGAATTGCCTGAGATGTTTATCCGTTATGATGCACCCTTCTTGATTGCGCGGTAGTCGTTTTTATTAGGGTGATCTCTCACTTAGAAATATCAAAGTAGTTAGTGTTCACCCAAGTGTAGCACCGTCTGAAATTCGTATCTTTTCGGGGTGCGCCATGTCCACATGGGTACGAACGAATTGAGAGGAATGAGGCGGGTGAGGTCAGACCTCACAGCAAGATCACTTGGTTGTCTTTGACGTTCAGGCAGGATAGTCCTGAGCTCGGAACACACCCATCGAAAGATGAACAAAAGTCACATAGAGATGTGATCAGCAAGTTTGCCTACCAATTGAAATTCTCGTCATCAGTGATGTCCACATCAATGGCATTGAATTGAAATGTGGATTTTGAATCGCTCATAATCAATTTTGAGAGATATTGATTTGAGTGGGAGCACACTTTAGAATAAAATTGTTTATTCACTGGTGCCAAAAATTGTTATGGACAAAGTCTAAGTGAAACTTGTGTTTTCTGTTGTAGATCAAATGGCTCGAAACACCGCGTTCAACTTAGGCCCGATGTTAGAGAAAGAGAAGTTAGCTGCGACTGGAAACAACTATGCGGACTGGGTCCGTAACCTGAGGATTTTCCTCAGGAGCGCTAAGAAAATGTATGTGCTTGAAAATGCTCTTCCAGCTAAACCGGCGGCCACTGCCCCGGAAGATTAAAAAAATGTCTGGGCCACTAAGGATGATGATCACAACTTAGTGCAGTGCCTCATGCTAGCTTGCATAAGTGTATGGCTTCAAAAATGTTTTGAATTCCATAAACCCCGTGATATGATCCGGGAATTGGATGCTCTGTACAAGGAAACCGCACGGTCTGAATGATTTGATATCATGAAGGCCGTGATGGATTGCAAGAAGGCTGAGGGCAGTTCAGTTGGCTTACACGTAGTCAAAATGATTGGCTATGCGGAAAGGCTCAAAACCCTGGAATTTCAAATTCCACCGGGCCATATGATGGACATGATGCTTTCTTCACTCCCCCCGTCTTACGACGGTTTTGTCATGAACTACAACATGAGTGGGATGGAGAAGACACTGGAAGAGGTGCTCGCCATGCTGAAAACTGCGGAAGGAGGACCGCGGAAAAATCGCAAGCAGGTGTTGCTTGTGAATAAAACTGCCAGTTCCAAAAAGAAAGACAAGCCAAAGAAAGGCAAGGGCGCCGGTAAGACCGGCTCTAAGGGCGGAGCAAAGAATGAAACTGAGTGCTTCTACTGCAAGGGCACAGGACACTGGAAGAGAAACTGCAAGAAGTATCTGGAAGATAAGAAGTCCGGGAAAACCGGAAAAGGTATAATTGTTATACAAGTTAATGTCATTGACGTTTTGCTTGCTAGCGAAAATTCTAAGTCTTGGGTATTTGATACCGGATCGGTTGCTCACATTTGCAACTTGATACAGGGACTTCAGAAGGTGCGCAAGCTAGCAAAGAATGAAGTCGTGATGCACGTCGGGAACGGCGCTGGGATCGCTGCTCAAGCCGTCGGCATTATGCCTCTACGTCTCCCTTCAGGATTTATCTTAAAACTAAATAACTGTTATTTTGTTCCACTATTGTGTAGAAACATTATCTCCGGATCATGTTTAGTACACGATGGGTATTCGTACAAGTCTGAGAACAATGGTTGTTCACTTTATTGTAAGGATATGTTTTATGGATTTGCACCCATTGTTGGGGGCCTTTTCATACTAAATCTTGAATGTGGAAATGATGTCTTTAACGTGAATGCTAAACGCCTTAAGAAGGCTGATACCACCAACACTTTCATGTGGCACTGTCGGCTTGGCCACATCGGAAAGAAACGCATGCAAAGACTCCATAAAGATGGAGTTTTACCGTCCTTTGATTTTGAATCATTTGACACATGTGAAGCTTGCTTGATGGGGAAAATGACCAAAACGCCATTCACGGGTCATCCTGAACAGGCGAGTGAATTGTTGGAAATAATACATAGTGATGTATGTGGTCCAATGAGCACAATCGCATGGGGTGGGTATTTCTACTTCGTGATTTTTACGGATGATTTGAGTAGGTATGGATATATCTACTTGATGAAGCATAAGTCGGAAACCTTTGAAAAGTTCAAAGAATTTCAGAATGAGGTAGAAAATCATCGTAACAAAAGGATTAAGTTTCTGCGGTCTGATTGCGGGGGCGAATACCATAGTCATGAGTTTGGCCAACATCTGAGTGACCGTGCAATCGTTTCACAGCTTACGCCTCCCGGAACTCCATAGCGAAACGGAGTGTCAGAAAGATGTAACCGAACCCTGTTAGACATGGTAAGGTCGATGATGTCTCTTACAGATCTGCCGATATCTTTTTGGGGTCACGCACTAGAAACTGCCGCTCACACATTAAACAGAGCACCGTCTAAGTCTGTTGAGACGACACCATACGAGTTATGGCATGGGAAGAAACCCAATTTGTCACATCTCAAAATCTGGGGTTGTGAAGCTTATGTAAAACGTTTACAACCAAGCAAACTCGATCCTAGATCAGACAAATGTTACTTTGTAGGTTATCCCAAGGAAACAGTTGGGTATTCTTTCTACCAACCCTCGGAGTGCAAAGTGTTTGTCGCTAAAAACGGAGTCTTTCCCGAGAAAGAGTTTCTCGCTAAAGAAGTAAGTGGGAGGACAGTACAACTTGATGAGATTAGTGATTCTTCGGCAACCGTTGATATGGCTAAGGAACCGGAAGAAATTCCGCTAATTATCCGTACAACCGAGCCGGAAGTTGTCGCATGTGATGCGGAAACTTCAGACAATGTTGTAACTGAACCGCGCAGATCAGGTAGGGCTATCCAGCCACCTGAGTGGTTTCATAACGAAATCTTCATTCTTGAAGACGATGAACCTGCGCACTACAAGGAAGCGATGGCGGGGCCCAGCTCAAGGGAATGGCACAAGGCCATGAAATCCGAGATGGAATCCATGTACGAAAACCAAGTTTGGAACTTGGAAGAACTTCCAGAAGGCGTAAAGCCCATTGGTTGTAAATGGATTTTCAAAAGAAAGACGGACGCGGATGGTAACATTACTATCCACAAAGCTAGACTTGTCGCGAAAGGGTTCAAGCAAGTTCCAGGAGTGGACTACGACGAGACATTCTCCCCCGTAGCTATGCTTTGGTCTGTTCGGATATTACTAGCAATTGCTGCTTATTTCGATTATGAAATATGGCAGATGGATGTCAAAACAACTTTTCTAAATGGAAACCTCAAAGAGGATGTATACATGATACAGCCAGAAGGTTTTGTCGTTCATAAGGATGCTGGAAAGGTATGCAAACTTCAGAAAGCCATTTATGGTCTGAAGCAAGCATCAAGGAGTTGGAACATTCGTTTTGATGAAGTGGTCAAATAGTTTGGCTTCATCAGGAATGACGAAGAATCTTGTGTTTACAAGAAGTTTAGTGGGAGCGGAAAAGCATTTCTAATCTTGTATGTGGATGACATATTGTTGATTGGAAATGACGTGAATTTCCTTAGCGAAATAAAAGACTCATTGAAGAAAAGTTTTTCAATGAAAGACTTAGGCGAAGTGGCATATGTATTGGGCATCAGAATCTATAGAGATAGATAAAAACGCCTGATAGCGCTTAGCCAAAGCACGTACATTGACAAGGTGTTGAAAAGGTTCAACATGGAGAAGTCCAAGAAAGGCCTACTCCCATGTCACCTGGCACAGTGCTTTGCAAGAATCAGTGTCCTCAGACTCTCGATGAGCGAGTACAGATGAATGATGTTCCATATGCCTCGGCAGTTGGTTCTATTATGTATGCCATGCTATGTACAAGACTGGACGTTTCCTATGCGCTAAGTGTTAGCAGCCAGTACCAAAGTGATCCAGGATTGGAACACTGGGCCGCAGTCAAGGGTATTCTTAAGTACCTCAGAAGGACCAAGGATTTACTCCTTGTGTACGGAGGTGATGAAGAGCTCATTGTAAGTGGTTACACTGATGCAGGCTTCATGACTGACCCATATGACTTCAAATCTCAATCAGGCTATGTTTTCATATTGAACGGTGGCGCAATTGATTGGAAAAGTTCGAAACAAAAGACTGTGGCAGATTCTACGACGGAGGCGAAATATGTTGTAGCTTTAGAAGCCTCCAAGTAGGCGGTATGGATCAAGTAATTTCTTGAAGACCTTGGTGTGGTTCCAAGTGCTCTGGACCCGGTGGAGATCTATTGTGATAATAGTGGTGTCGTGGCTCAGGAAAGGGAGCCAAGTTCGCACCATACGACAAGACATATTGAACGCAAATATAAACTCATTCGACATCATGTCGAAGCGGGTTTAGTGGAAGTACGCAAAGTTCACACGGATCTGAGCGTGTCAGACCTGATGACAAAGCCTCTACCATGAGCAAAGCATGAGCAGCACCAGATAGCCATTGGTGTTAGGGAAGCCATGTAACTGGATTATGACTCTAGTGCAAGTGGGAGTATGTAGGAGATATGCCCTAGAGGCAGTAATAACAGTTATTTTGTATCTCCGAGTTTGTAATGAATGTTTATGTTCCATGCTATAACTGCAATGATTCTCGAGTCTGCAATATCCACGAGGCTCGGAGGGAAACTCATGTGCACGTGTGGTATGATAAACGGTAAAATGTATTCCTAGTCTTGCCTCTAAGACTAGCTCAAGTATTGCATGATGATCCTGTTTTCCTTATGATGGGCATGTCTATGCCGGCAATTTTTGAGGGCACAATGTTAGGAGAACACTTGTGTTGAATCGACCCGAATTGATGTTATGCTATGAGATACATTCGTCACAAGTTAATGGTTAATAACACAGAGATAGTTAATGTTTGCATAATTCCTTAGACCAAGAGAGTATCGAGTTCCTTCGTACTTGCTTCGTGAACTTTGGGGTTTGTTAAACGTCATCCGTAACTGGGTGGCTATTACGGCGGCTTACGGGTTCACGGAAAAGTATGGCAAGTAACAAGATAGCTCAAGATTGGGATTTGCTCCTCCGGCGATGGAGAGATATTCTCGGGCCCTCTCGGTGTTACGGTATCCATCATCGTCTGGCCAGCCACATTGTGATTTGATTACTGGGATGCCGGAACACGGAAAAGAGAACAAAATCGGTAACGAGGTAACTTGCATGGTGGAAAAGTTGTTGAGCCACGGGGATGCAATAAATCTCACCTCGGGTGTTTGTAATATATCGTGAAGCAACAGGAATAGCACACGGCAACTAGAGGTTCACTCGAATATTCATTCGTGTGGGTATAGGGGTCAGTATGGGTGTCCACGGCTCCGATGTTGATCATTGATCGGAAAGTGTTCCGGGTCATGTCTATACTTCACCGAACCTATCGGGTCACACGCTTAAGGGTCATCTATCTGCTGAATAGTAGACAGGGAGTCTGAGAGAAAATCACCGGAAAAGTTTCGGACGCAACGGAAACGTTCCGGAGAGGATACCGGAATAGTTCCGGTAAAACTGAAAAGTTGTTTCAGGGGATACCATTAAGTCAAATTGGTTTCGGCACACGCCTGGAAATTCATGGAGGTTGCTAGAAGTGTTCTGGAAACTTCTGGGAATTTTCCGGGATGAAAACCGGAAATGTTCCGGAGCTGCCGGAACCGATTTGGTTGCTTTTCGCAGATGAAAATCACTAATCCAAAATTGTTTCGGAACGCGTCCAAAATCATTTGTGTGGGTACTGGAATTATTCTAAGACCCACAGAAATATTTTCGGATTTAACGGTCGCGGAAAATTGGTTCCGTGAATAGTGAAAATCACTTTATGGATTTTTTTTGGAAAGCCACCTTTTGGGATATTCCCAAAAGGCTTCTAGAATGAATTTGGCACTAAGGAAGCCCCCTTGTGGGGAGGGGGGCCCATGAGGGTGCCCGGCCAAGGTGGGGCTCCTCCATGGAGCTCCACATGCCATCCCTTTTTGCTTTTTATTCTTTTATGTGAGACATAAAGTTGGGGTACTTTTGGTATTTTTGTATGCCAACTTTACCCCTTGGCTTTCCTATAAATAGAGGTGCTCTCCAAATCTCATCCTTGCTCTCATACACATGCCATAGACTTGTCTGGCTTCTCTCTCCCTCCCAGCGAAATAGTTTCGTAGAGCGGAAAGGCTGTCTGGGTTCCGGCAGGAACTAGTTCTAGACGGCGAAGCCCTACCGGATAGCTGACACCGTATGTGTGCAACCCCATAGAGAGGTCGTAGTTTCGATCTTTTGCCCGAGGGGCTGTTCGAGTGTCCTCCCGGAGGGCTGTCCGAGTTACCGTTCTAGTTTGGTGGGTCCTCCCGAAGGGCTGTCCGTGACATCGTCCGAGGGACTGTCCGACCGCCTCCCGAAGGGCCGTCCGACGAGGGAGTACATCCTCGCGGGTGGGAGGTTGTAAATCCTAGCTGCAGGGATCTTCACCGACGATCTACACCGACTCTTCTTCCGCTACGCTACAAGTCGGTACGGATCAGATCAAACCCTGTATGACATCTCCATAGTGGTCCTGGGCGTGCTCGCTGTACCGATTTTTTTTTTGTTTTCTGTCGTGTTCCCCTACATATGATTAGTGCACGGTCGGGCCGGGGGCGTCACAAGCTGGTATCAGAGCCGACTGCCTGTAGGAATCCCCCCTTCCAACTCCTTGGCCGAAGTTGAGTCTAGTCTTTCAAAAACTGTTTTACTAACATGGCTGTGTGGCTTACGGGTCCACGTCGCCAATGGATGGGTTTAGGATCTTTTATTCCTCTTCCTTACCCTGGGATTCTGATCTCTCTTCTTTTCGGGTTAAATATTTTACTAACTCTGACTCAAGGTTCTCGTGATCACATCCACCCGGAGATTTGAATCAACCTTCTTTGAATTGTGGACCAGGATCTGCTTCACAGTGTTCACGGCCCACAGGATCCTTTTATCGAGGGCACCCTGCGTTGTCACTAACAGATGGGGCCCGCTACCTAATTAATCTGTAATTAGTTTAAATAAACCCTATATATCTACCGTGTCACTGACCAGTGGGACCCACTGGTCAGGTTTGACTCTAGTCAGCCGAGTTTGACTGCTGATGTCATCATGACGTTCTGCTGACGTCATCTAACAATGTTTCGGATAATTCGGAATTAATTAAATCCAGAAATTCCAGAAAATGATTAAAACTTTGAAAAATCATATAAAATAAACCGTAACTCGGATGAAAATAATTTATATATGAAAAATGATCAGAAAAATATGACGAATCCGAATATGCCACCCACATGTCTGTCACACCTCTCTAACCTGATGAACATGGAACTTTTCCTCCGATTCATCTGTCCGATAATTGTCCGGAGCTGGTAAAACACCTCCAGGTGTTTCCCACTCCGACTAAATTGCGTAGTACTGCGTTAGGGCACCTCTCGAATAGCGTGCTGCCATGCCATGCATCTGTGTTGCATTTCTCTGCCTTTTATTTATTGTTTCTTCCCCCTCTTCTCTCCGGTAGACCCCGAGACTGACGTTGCTGCCGAGTACGACTACACCGCAGACGACCAGCCCCTTTCAGCAGAGCTTCCAAGCAAGCAAAACCTCCTTGAGGCCTATATCGCCTATTCTTTCTCCCCCATGCTTGCATTAGAATTTGCTACTGTAATTGATTGCTCCCATTCTGATGCATAGCCTGATTTTGTAAAATGCTGTTGTTACTTTACCTGTCATCCTAAATTGCTTAGAATAGGTTGGTTAGTGATCCATCAGTGACCCCTCACCCTTGTCCCTGTTGCCCTGCTTTGTTACCAGTACCTCGATCATTGTGATCGATGTGCAGATACCGTCACATCACCGCACACCCCCCTTAGTTGTATGACTCTGCAGGGCTACTATTGAGTGCCGAGGGTGATACCTCGTACTGCACTCCTGATGATATCTTTGTAGTATAGCACATCGGTGGTGATTGCAGAGGGTGATTCCTCCCGCTTCCCTTCCCGATGATGACTCTGTCGTGCAACCCCTCAAGTGTAGACCATCGAGGGTGATTACGCCTGGTTCTCCTTGACGGATTACATCAAGTAGGAATCCAGCGAGGGTGATTCCTCGGATTCCCTCTTGATGATATGAACACACGGTTACCTTGGACTTTACCTCTGTCCCTGGTTAAAGTCGGGTCGACCCCGAGGGGTACCCGCGAGAGGTGTGAAGTCGGGTGGACCGTGAGGGTACCCGCGAGATAATTACGAGGCGCGGCCGGGCAGGCAGAGACCGCCCTAGAGAGGGATGGGCCTGACCCTTGTTGCACTTCCTCGAGACAGGGCGACAGGAGTACTGATCGTCACCGCGAGCTCCTAATAATGTGCTAACATATTTGGGTATTTGATCTGAGTTGGCCGCTGGCCATATACGCACTACCACCACGTGGGATAATGGTTATGGGACCCTCGGCGCCGTATGTATTAGCCGAAAGCTCTGTCAGATGTCCAGTTCAGCATTGTGGGCCTGTCAGGCCAGTGCCATCCAGGATGAGGTGGTGCTCGTCCCGGCTCGTCGCATAATGACCCGGAGTGCAAAGGGCGATGGGCCCAAGACCCCTGAGCGCTTAGGATGTAGACCGGTGGGGACCTCTCTATTGAGCCTAGGTAGGGCTGCGGTGTGTCGATCAGCCGAGGCCGGGAATGACCCAGGAAAGTGTGTCCGGCCAGAGTTAGTCAAGCGTGTTGGGTAACAGTAGTGCACCCCTGCAGGGAAGTTATCTATTCGAATAGCGGTGTCCACAGTAACAGGACGCTCAGTGTTGTATCCCGATCTACTACAACTTGAACTGGATACATGTTAATTAATTGTAAGCTCCGGGATCGCTTTCTCGCAGGGAGTCGAGAAAGGATCTCTAGGCTTTGCTACTACTTGTTTGCAACTTTATAATATGCTAATCTACAGTCTTCTAATGCTGCAAGACGCTGAAGATGCTAGTCTTCGATAGGCTAGGCTTTCCCCCCTCTGTTCTGGCATTTCTGCAGTTTAGTGCAAGGATATAGCCCCATTCCTTGGATACCGATGCATACTTAGCATAGTTCTGATGTCAGTCTTGTGAGTACTTTGGATGAGTACTCACGGTTGCTTTGCTACCTCTTTTTCCCTCTACCCGATTGCTGCGACCAGATGATGGATCCCAGGAGTCAGCTGCTACCGCCGACGACTACTACTACACTTCCGGTGGAGCCTGCTACTACGTTGAGTCCGACGACCAGGAGTAGATTAGGAGGTTCCCAGGCAGAAGGCCTACGCCTTTTTGATCAGTGTCGTTGTTATGCTAGCCTTCTTAAGGCACCCTTGTTTAACTTTGTGTCTGTACTCAGATACTGTTGTTGCTTCCGCTAACGCTTGTTCTCGAGCTTATGTATTCGAGCCCTCGAGGCCCCTGCCTTTTAATATAAAGCTCGTATTATTTTCTTTGTGTATAGAATTGTGTTGTGATATCTTCCCGTGAGTCCCTAGTCTTGATCGTGTGCATTTGCGTGTATGATTAGTGCACGGTCAGGCCGGGGGCGTCACAAGCTGGTATCAGAGCCGACTGCCTGTAGGAACCCCCCTTCCAACTCCTTGGCCGAAGTTGAGTCTAGTCTTTCAAAAACTGTTTTACTAACATGGCTGTGCGGCTTACGGGCCCACGTCGCCAATGGATGGGTTTAGGATCTTTTATTCCTCTTTCTTACTCTGGGATTCTGATCTCTCTTCTTTTCGGGTTAAATATTTTAATAACTCTGACTCTAGGTTCTCGTGATCACATCCACCCGGAGATTTGAATCAACCTTCTTTGAATTGTGGACCAGGATCTGCTTCACAGTGTTCACGGCCCGCAGGATCCTTTTATTGAGGGCACCCTGCGTTGGCATTTGCAGATTCCTTGCTCCAATAGTTTTCTCCGACATTGGTGTAGCCTTTGCTATGTCTCGTTGTTGTATTCCTATACCGCGTGCCTGCGCACTGCCTAGTTTGTCTAGCTGCGTGCGTTTCCGAACTCCTACTGCCGTTTGTATCCAACTCCGTGCATAAGTTTGTATGTCTCTAATGACTACTAATATGTGTATAATGCCCTTCTTGTTCATTACTCATGTTACCTCATGAATGACCTCTTACACATGCAGTTGTTCTTGCTAAACTGCCCCTGTTGATTTGGCAGGATGGCAGACGATCCTCCGCCTCCACCCTATATTACCGCAATGATGCAGCAGTTTGAGCTGAATCGTCAGTTTATGACTGGGGTAATGGCCCAATTTCCAACTCAGAATGCTCAGCAACAGCCTACCCCAATAACACTGCAAGAATTCGTGCGCCTCAACCCGTCCATTTTTCGCAACTCCACCAATCCTATGGATGCTGATGATTGGCTTCGTGACATCCTGTTTGAAATGGAGTCCGCTAATGTTGCCCCTGACAGTTACGTCACCTTTGTGGCATTTCACCTGAAAGGTCCAGCTGCTCAATGGTGGGAAAGCCACAGGCGTATGCTGCCTACTGGAACTGTAGCCACTTGTCAGGAATTTCAGTCAGCCTTCCGTGCACGACACATTCCTCAAAGTCTGATCGACCAGAAGAAGAAGGAGTTCCGCAAACTCACTCAGGGCAAAATGACTGTGGATGAATATCAGAGGAAATTTCTCGATTTATCCCGCTATGCTGAGGATGACGTCCGCACTGATGCTCGTAAGCATGAGAAATTTCGTGAAGGACTGTGTCCTAATATAAAGCTCGCACTTGTTATCCAAGATTGCGCGGACTTTGCGACGCTTGTCTGCCAAGCTTTCTGAGCTGAAATTGGTCTGACTGAGTACCAGGAGACGCTCAAGCGTACTCGAGATGTTGGCCCATCCTCGGGTCAGCCTGCTCAAAAACGTCAAGTCTGGATTCCACACAAAGTCCATCACCGACCAGCTCCAACACCAAGGCCATCTTATGTCGCACCTCGTCTGCCTTCGCCGCCGAGACAGCTAACGATTCAGGGTGGACAGCCCAATACTATGGCTACTCCCCATAATGATGGTTTATGCCGCAAGTGTGGTCAGCCAGGGCACCGTGCTGCCGGCTGCCGCCCGACCCCTGAGCGCTTAGGATGTAGACCGGCGGGGACCTCTCTGTTGAGCCTAGGTAGGGCTGCGGTGTGTCGATCAGCCGAGGCCGGGCATGACCCAGGAAAATGTGTCCGGCCAGAGTTAATCGAGCGTGTTGGGTAACAGTAGTGCACCCCAGCAGGGAAGTTATCTATTCGAATAGCCGTGTCCACGGTAACAGGACGCTCAGTGTTGTATCCCGATCTACTACAACTTGAACTGGATACATGTTAATTAATTGTAAGCTCCGGGATTGCTTTCTCGCAGGGAGTCGAGGAAGGATCTCTAGGCTTTGCTACTACTTGTTTGCAACTTTATAATATGCTAATCTACACTCTTCTAATGCTGCAAGACGCTGAAGATGCTAGTCTTCGATAGACTAGGCTTTCCCCCTCTGTTCTGGCATTTCTGCAGTTTAGTACAACGATATAGCCCCAATCCTTTGATACCGATGCATACTTAGCATAGTTCTGATGTCAGTCTTGCGAGTACTTTGGATGAGTACTCACGGTTGCTTTGCTACCTCTTTTTCCCTCTACCCGATTACTGTGACCAGATGATGGATCCCAGGAGTCAGCTGCTACCGCCGACGACTGCTACTACACTTCCGGTGGAGCCTACTACTACGTTGAGTCTGCCGACCAGGAGTAGATTAGGAGGTTCCCAGGCAGGAGGCCTGCGCCTTTTCGATCAGTGTCGTTGTTATGCTAGCCTTCTTAAGGCACCCTTGTTTAACTTTGTGTCTGTACTCAGATACTATTGTTGCTTCCGCTAACGCTTGTTCTCGAGCTTATGTATTCGAGCCCTCGAGGCCCCTGGCTTGTAATATAAAGCTTGTATTATTTTGTTTGTGTATAGAGTTGTGTTGTGATATCTTCCCGTGAGTCCCTAGGCTTGATCGTGTGCATTTGCGTGTATGATTAGTGCACGGTCGGGCCGGGGGCGTCACACACACGGTGTTGTTTTTGTGATCATGATGAATCGATTCAACACCTCTTCGTCGAATGCCCACAAGTCAGACTACTTTGGCGCACAGTGCATGTGGCCTTTAATGTTAGTCCACCTAATAGCATAGACACTTTACTTGGGACATGGTTAAATGGCGTGGAGCCTAAATTAGCGGCGTATATTCAAGTCGGAGTGTGCGCATTACTTTGGGCCATTTTTAACAGACAGAACATTGCAAAAAATTTACAGAGCAACTTCCTTGATCCGTACGTGGTCGTTAGTTAGCCGTGCGGAAGTCAAGGAGCATATGGTTTATGGGTGCAATCGTTTGGAGATGGTAGAACGGGATACCTACAACCGGTTTGGATGACGGTCCAACAATAGAATAGGTGTATAGACATATAGTCTTATTTTTGCCAGTTGTGGCCTTGTTTATCTTTTCTTTACCTCTTTTCGAGATTTTGTA
This sequence comes from Elymus sibiricus, assembly GCA_039707655.1. Taxonomy (NCBI): domain Eukaryota; kingdom Viridiplantae; phylum Streptophyta; class Magnoliopsida; order Poales; family Poaceae; genus Elymus; species Elymus sibiricus. The sequence goes on from CM077672.1 coordinate 26,830,882, forward strand.
CCACACTACGTACATGATGGAGAGCTCGTTTAATAATATGACAACATGCATCATTGCGATGCAGAGGCGGGGGCAATTCTCCTTTTCGAAAGAAAATAAAATGCAGGAGGTCTCTCAATATGCCGGGGCGTCGCACAAGAGCGAGATAACGATTCCACTTATGGACTAGCCAATTTTAGTCAGCGCACACGTTCTATATAATCCCAGTTTTTGGAACCATCTAGAGGTCCCTGTCCAGTCTATTTTTGTTTATGTTTTTCTTTTCTTTAGGTTTCGTTTCGTCTTTTCTTTTACTTTTTTGGTTTCTTTCCCTTTCCCCAATTTTTTTTAATTATTCGATGTTTTTATGTTTGGAAGGTTGGAAAATTTTCGTGTTTTTCTAAAAAAATGTTTAAAATTTTGAAAAATATTTGTGTTTCATAAAATGTTCGTGTTAACAAAAAATGTTGACGTTTTATAAAACATAAAAAAAATCTCTTTCAAAAAAATCATCAAACCTTTTAAAGACACTAAACATTTAAAAATTAAATATTTTTGAAAAATGTTCATATTTTTTAATATTTGTGCTTTCAAAAATGTGCAACATTATGTTTTTAAAAATTATCTTCACACTTTTCTATAAATATTCAATATAAATGTGTAGAAAAAATGTTTGTTTTTTTACAAATGTTCAAAATTTTGAAACATTCACTTATTAAAAAAAATTTAATTTTTGAAAGCACACGTTTTCAAAAATGACTTGCATTTTCAGATTTTTTTCAATAAAAAACATTTTTTTAAATAATGCTCATATCTACAAAAGAATAAAAAAAATATAAAACATATCATTTTTAGAATGTTCACTTAAAAAAATTGAATGGCATTTTTGAAATAATGTTCGTATTTCTAAAAAAAATATTCACAAATCATGGATTTTTTAATTTTAAAATTTTGCCAATTCTTTTTTTTAGGCAATCTTGCGAAGTTTTATTACGTTGTCACAATGTTGACCGGATAAAAAAGAAGGTCTCCTGGTTGGCCAAACAAGCATGGTGGCCAACCCACAAAGTATTGCATGTTTTGCAAGATTGTGAGCCTCGACGTTACATGTCCTAACTCGTGGCTAAAAATAGAAGAAACAAAAGCCAATGAACGTTCTTGTATTTCATGCACTACAGCTGTGACGCCCCCGACTCAATCGTGCACTAATCATACACGCAAATGCGCACGATCAAGCCTAGGGACTCACGGGAAGATATCACAACACAACTCTAGACACAAGATAAAATAATACAAGCTTTATATTACAAGCCAGGGGCCTCGAGGGCTTGAATACATAAGCTCGAGTTACACAAGAGTTAGCAGAAGCAACACATCTGAGTACAGACATAAAGGTTAAACAAGTTTGCCTTAAGAAGGCTGAGCAAAACAACGACATCTAGATCGAAAAGGCGCAGGCCTCCTGCCTGGGAGCCTCCGAGCTACTCCTAGTCGTCGGTCTCCACGTAGTAGTAGGCACCGTCGGTGTGGTAGTAGTAGTCGCGACGGGGTCAGCTGGCTCCGGGGCTCCGTCATCTGATCGCAGCAATCGGGTATGGGGAAAAAGAGGTAGCAAAGCAACCGTGAGTACTCATCCAAAGTACTCGCAAGACTTACATCAGATCTATACTAGGTATGCAATGGTATCAAAGGGAAGGGGCTGTATCTGTGGACTATACTGCAGAAATGCCAGAATAGAGGGAAAAGCCTAGCCTAACGAAGACTAGCATCTTGCAGCGTCTTGCAGCATTAGAAGAGTGCAGATTAGCATAAAATAAAGCAACAATTATATAATAGCAATGCCTAGAGATCCTTCCTCGACTCCCTGCGAGAAAGCGATCCCGGAGCCATAATATCCATTTAGTATCACAAGTATCCAGTTCTAGTTGTAGTAGATCGGGATACTCTCTGAGCGTCCGTTACCGTTGATACGGCTAATCGAATAGATATACTTCCCTACAGGGGTGCACCAACTTACCCAACACGCTCGAATAACTCTGGCCGGACACACTTTTATCGGTTCATGCCTAGCCTCGGCTGATCGACACGCCGTAGCCCAACCTAGGCCCAACAGAGAGACCAGCACGCCGGTCTACATCCTAAGCGCTCAGGGGTCTTGGGCCCATCGCCCTTTGCACTCCTGCGCGTTGCGAGGATGGCTGGGAGCAGACCTAGCCCCCTGTATACACAAGCGGGCGTACACAGTCCAACTCGGCGCGTGCCGCTCAACTCCTGACGTCTGAAGAGCTTTGGCTGAAACATACGACGCTGAGTGCCCATACTTATTCCCGCGTGGTGGTTAGCGCGAAAAGGCTAGATGCCTACTCAGATCACATATCCAAACCCATTAGTGCGTTGGGAGCTCGCCGTGACGATCAGTGCTCCACGATCTGTGGTCCCGTCGCCCCGTCTCGCGGACTTACGGCAAGGGTCAGGCCCATCCCTCTCCTCCCTCTCCTGGGGCGGTTTGCCTGCCTGGCCGTGCCGCGTAATTATCTCGCGGGTACCCTCACGGTCATCCCGACTTCAATAACTCTCGCGGGTACCCCTCGGGGTCGACCCAACTTCAACAAGGGACTGAGGTAAAACATGGTAACCGTGTGTTCATAACATCAAGAAGGAATCCGAGGAATCACCCTCATTGGATTCCTACTCGATGTAACCGTCAAGGTGAACTTGGAGGAATCACCCTCGAAGGGTTCACACTTGAGGGGCTGTACGACAGAGGCATCATCGGAGGTGGTGAAAGAGGAATCACCCTCGGTAACCCACAACCGACCAGCTACGCTACAGAGATATCATCAGGAGTGAGGTAGGAGGTATCACCCTCGGCACTCGATAGTAGCTCTGCAGAGTCGTACAACTAAGGGGGTGTGAGGTGCTGTGTCGGTCTCTGCACGTCGAACACGTTGATCGAAACATCTGGAAGCAAAGCATGGCAACATGGACAAGGGTGCGGGGCCATTGATGGATCACTAACCAGCCTATACTAATCATATAGGACAACAGGTAAAGTATCATCAGCAGGTTACGAAATCAGGCTATGCATCAGCATAGGAGCAATCAAATACAGAAGCAAAATCTAATGCAGGCACGGGAGAGAAAGAATGAGCGATATAGGAATGATCAAGGGGGTTTTGCTTGCCTGGTTGCTCTGCAGAAAAGCACGGGTCGTCGACGACGTAGTCGTACTCGGGGGCAGCGTCAGTCTCGGAGTCTACCGGAGAGAAGAGGGGGAAGAAACAATAAATACAAGGCAAACAAATGCAGCACAATGCATGACATGGCGGTATGCTGTGCTAGGGGCGAGCTAACGCAGTGCTACACGTTACAGACGGAGCGGGAAAATATCTGGTAATATTTTCCCGGCTCTGGGCAATTATCAAACAGACGAACCGGAGGGGATGGTTCCATGTTTGCAGTGTTGGAGGCATGTGACAGGTATGTAGGTGGCATATTCGGATTCGTCTTATTTTTTTGATCATTTTTCATATATAAATTATTTTCATCTGAGTTACGGTTTATTTTCTATGATTTTTCAAAGTTTAAAGGATCTTCTGAAATTACTGGATTAATTTTAATTCGAATTATTAAATAGCTAAATTGCTATGGGTACACAGAAGTGTACCCAGCAATATGCACGTGTGGCTGACAGGTGGGGTCCAGTAGCTGGGTTGACCCAGTCAACAGTTGACTGGTCAACAGTGGTTACTGTGCAACGGGGCCCAGATGTCATTGACTGTTTGTCTAACAGATTAATTAAATTGGACTAATTAGAGGAGTGGGCCCACATGTTATTTGCTCTAGGCTAAATTAGCACTAAGTTAACACTAATTAAACCTAGAACTAATTTAAACAAGGGCCGGCCCTACCAGGCAGTGGCACAGCCAGCCACACGGCTGTGCCCACACACGCACACATAACACACGTCCTTGGCCATGGCCATGGCCAGCAGCAGCAGTGAAAGCAGCGGCACGGGGAGGCAGCAGCAGCAGCAAGAGTAGCACGTAGAGCAGCAGCCGCGGCAAGGCAGCACGCAGCAGCCGCGGCAGCACAGGGCGCCGGCGGCCACAGCGGGCACGCATGGCGGCGCGAGGCGGAGCAGCAGGGCGCGGCTGGGGCGAGCAACACGCGGGCTGGGCGTCGCGTGGGCGTGGTGCGACGCAGCCGGGGCTCCCGGGTGCGTGGCCAGGGGCGCGGTGAGCACGAGCTCACAGAGAGCTCCGGCGCGGCGGTGACGGCGGTCTATGGCGATAGATCGAGGGGGGAAAATAGGGGCATCGGGGGAGGAGCTCACTACGAGCTCAGCGGCAAGGTCGGGGAGGCCGGAGGTGGACCGGAGTGGCGGAAATCGACGGCGAGGCGTGGCGGCCGTGGCGGAGAAGAAGGGTCAATGGCGAGCTTCGAGCGGCCTTGGCGATGAACCGGACGGCAGAGGGGAGGGAGATGACGAATACGAGGCCCCTGGACAGCTTTTCCAGCGGCGGGGAACGCGGTGGCCACAACGATGACGACAACCATGGTGGGCGAAGCTCGGGTGTGAGCGGGGCAGAGGGGGAACGACGCAGGGGAAGGGGGAGATCGAGCTAGGGTTCCGGGGGCCGCGGGGACATTTTGTAGGGGGCAGGGGGAGCCGGATGGCCGACGGGGAAGAAGGCTCGATCCCGAAACTTGACGGCGCCCCAGCTGGAACTGGTGGCTGTAGTCGAAGTAGACGAGGCCTGCGCGTGTTCTGGCAAAGTTCCAGTCTGCGGGGAGCTCGGTGGCTGCGGCTACGACGACGGCCATGGTGACGGCAGCGTCGGGCGTCGAAGAAATTGAAGGGGGCGAGCGAAGGGGGAAACTGAGGGGTCTAGTGTTTCGCCAGGGGGTCGAGGGGATCTTGTAGGTCGCCGGGGATGCGGCGGATGGCCGCCCCGTGGCTGATCCGAGCCATGGACGTCGCACGGGCGTCCACCGCACTCTGATGAACAGATGTAGGAGAAGCACGGGGGTGTTGGGCTGGGCTGCACTGTAGCAGGTAGGCTTAAGTGCACAGTGAGTCTTTTAGTTTTTAACCCTTTTCTTTTACTGTTTTATATTTTGCTCTCTGTTTTGCATTTTGTTCTGCTACCATTTGATTTTTGTTAAATGTGAAACTTGCCACGTAAATACATTGCATTATTTGGCACTGCCAGACAAAGTTTGGGAGGCATTTGAATTTGTTTGAATTTTTCATAAATGAAAAGTCATTTAAAAATGCTGATTTGGCACTATTTTAATTGCTATAGGCCATCTTAGCTAAGAGGTGATGTTGTTTTCCTTAACAATTAAATGTTATGGAATTTTTGCTAAATGATGAACTATTTTGCAGCAACTTTTGTGCAACTTCATTTTTCACTTGAAATTTGAATTTGAATCCAGTGAAGGAGTTTGTGATGAGATATGAATTCACAGTGATCAAGCATAGCAAAAGCAAAATGATTTAGCATAATCACGAGGATCACTGTAGCTCATTACATAGGGGTGTTACAATTCTCCTCCTCTACACTACTAGGGAAAACCTTATAGGTGGAGGCTTATCAATAGCGCGGCTTTGTGGAACGCGCTACAGCTAATTTACAGTAGCGCGGCTACTGCTTAGGCGCTACTGATATCCATTTAGCAGTAGCGCGGCCCAGACGAAAGGCGCTACTGCTATGTGAGCCCCCCTTAGCCACCAGGCTATGTATAGTAGCAGCGCGGCCCGCCTTAAGCGCGCTTGTGACGCCCCCGACTTAATCGTGCACTAACCATACACGCAAATGCACACGATCAAGCCTAAGGACTCACGAAAAGATATCACAACACAACTCTAAACACCAAATAAAATAATACAAGCTTTATATTACAAGCCAGGGGCCTCGAGGGCGCTACTGCTAAAACTTTAGCAGTAGCGCGTGTTGCAGACCCACCGCTGTAACTAATGTTGTACTGTGCCACATGGTGGGCCCCGCTTAGCAGCAGCGCGGCCTGCAGGACCGCGCTACTGCTAACATTTTAGCAGTAGCACCGTTTTCTGGCCCGCGCTGCTGCTAAGGCGCAACAGCCACCTTTTGAACCCTCTCCCCCCTCCCCCTCCCTTCACTTTGCCCTCTCCCTCCTCTCTCCCTCACTTTGCTTCTTCCTCACCTTGCTTCTCCCCCCATTACTCTCTTTCTTCTCCTACCTCTCTTTCTCTCTCTTTAATGCCCCTAACTACACCACACCTCCATTAATGCAACCCCTTTCTCTTTTCCTCACTTTTCCACCCCCTCCACTAGTTAGAGCCATCTCCTTCCCCAACTAGCTATGTAGATCTACCCATTTAATGAAGTGACCTTTCTACGTCCCCAACTAGATCTATCCATTTAATTGTGCGTGAGCTTCCTATGTTTTGCCGAAATGTCGATTTATTTCCGTTTCGGCGAATTTCGGGCAAACTCTATATGTCCTATTTTTAGGGAAGGTCATGCCGAATTTTTGTATGACTTTGATGCATGCATGCATTTTTATGATCATTTTGCTTATTATTACCGCGCAGGCGATCATGATGGTGAGTGGAACGATGATGGAAAGGTGGTTGCGATCGGCGGTGTAGGACATGTATGAAAATAACCAGACAGAGATTTTGTGTCTGTGCCAAAGATGCAAAGGAGGAGTTTGGCTCGACCCCTATAAGGATGGTCGTTTGAAGGCGCACCTGTTCATGACTGGTTTCATGGATGGCTATACTCAGTGGATAAGTGAAGATGATGAGGATGAGGACGCTGACGGGGTAGCCAATGATGACAAGGGGCCAGACGAAGAGATGACCGATAATGGCAGCGGAGAAGAGGCCGGACATGGCGGCGGAGAAGGGGCCGGACATGGTGGCGGCGGAGAAGAGGCCGGAAATGGCGGCGGAGAAGAGGCCGGAAATGGCGCCAGAGAAGACGCGGACACGCCGCAGCCTTCGTCGCTACTAAGTTCAATCGTGCGGGACCCTCATGTTCGAGACCTGCTTCGCAAGAAGACGAGTAGCGACAGAGCTGCTTCTAGAGAGGAGGTCAAGTTGGAGCAACTAGAGGTAGACTCGAAGACTCCATTGTATGATGGTTGCGATCCCGAGGTGACCCGCTTGAGTTTCACGCTCGAACTTCTAAAGACGAAGGCTAAAAACAAATGGACCGACAGAAGCCTCGATGAGCTTCTCAAGTATCTAAAGAAGGTTCTTCCCGCGGGGAACCTGTGTCCTACTAGTGTCGATGAGGCCAAGAAGATCGTGTGCCCTCTTGATCTGCCGCACATTAGATACCATGCATGCATCAACGATTGCATCATTTATCGGAAGGAGCACACGGAAAAAACCAACTGTCCGATGTGCAATGCTTCTCGATACAAGAAGGCCAGAAAGAAATCTCCCTAGAAAGTTGTATGGTACCTACCGATCACTCCCCGTCTGCAGCGTTATTTCATAGATCCTAAGGAAGCAAAGCTCATGCGCTGGCACGTGGAGAGGGTGAAGCCCGACGATGGAGATGATCCGAAGGTGAGACACCTCGCGGATGCAAGCCAGTGGAGAGCGTTCAACACCGAATATCGATATTTCGCAGGTACCGATGGCATGAATCCGTTTGGCAACCAGAACACCAACCATAGCACATGGCCCGTGTTTGTATGGATGTACAACCTCCCCCCTGGTTGTGCATGAAGTCAAAGTACATACACATGAGCATGCTGATTCAAGGGCCGAAACAACCGGGAAATAATATTAATCTGTATCTGGGGCTACTTCAAGAGGAGTTAGACACATTATGGAAAACACCAGCCAAGACATGGGACGGCAGCAAAGGCGAGTATTTCTATATGAGAGCCGCGCTGATGATGACGATGCATGACTATCTCAGTTACGGATATGTCGCAGGCCAGGTGTGCCACGGATATTGCGGATGCACGCGGTGCATGGATGATACAACGTCTCGGTAGCTAACGAAAGATGGCGGGTCTGGGAAAATCGTGTACATGGGGCATCGAAGATGGCTCGCGAAGGACGACCCGTGGAGAAACCGTGGAGATCTATTCAATGGTGTGGCTGAGCATTGAGGACCTCCACGTAAGAGGAGCGGCGCCGAAATCGATGAGCTGTTGAAAAACTGGGAACAGTGCCCCGCGCCGGGAAAGATGAAAAAGGCGCCAGAGCCGCTGCTGAAGGTATGGAAAACGAGGTCTGTTTTCTAGGACTTGGAGTACTGGCCCAAACTCGACATGCCTCATTGCCTTGATCAAATGCATATCACGAAGAATGTCCTTGAGAGATTGCTTGCTGATGTCTACTACACAACTTATTCTTGTAGACTCGTGTTGGGCCTCCAAGCGCAGAGTTTTGTAGGACAGTAGCAATTTTCCCTCAAGTGGATGACCTAAGGTTTATCAATCCGTGGGAGGCATAGGTTGAAGATGGTATCTCTCAAACAACCCTGCAACCAAATACAAGAAATGTCTTGTGTCCCCAACACACCCAATACAATGGTAAATTGTATAGGTGCACTAGTTCCGCGAAGAGATGGTGATAAAAGTGTAGTATGGACAGTAGATATAGGTTTTTGTAATCTGAAAATATAAAAACAGTAAGGTAGCAAGTAACAGAAGTGAGCACAAACGGTATTGCAATGCTTAAAAACAAGATCTAGGGTTCATACTTTCACTAGTGCAATCTCTCAACAATGCTAATATAATTGGATCATATAACCATCCCTCAACGTGCGATAAAGAATCACTCCCAAGTTCCTATTAGCGGAGAGCATAAGATAGAAATTGTTTGTAGGGTACGGAACCACCTCAAAGTTATCCTTTCCGATCGATCTATTGAGCTATTCCTATAAGTGTCACAAACAGCCCTAGAGTTCGTACTAAAATAACACCATATGATACACATCAACCAACTCTAATGTCACCTAGATACTCCAATGTCACCACAATTATCCATGAGTTGATTATACGATATGCATCAAACAACTTCATAATCATAGTATTCAATCCACACAAAGAACTCCAAGGAGCACCCCAAAGTTTCTATCAGAGAAAAGATAATGAAAACATGCATCAACCACTATGCATAGATTACCCCAATGTCACCGCGGGAATCCGCGAGTTGAATGCCAAAACATATATCAAGTGAATCAATATAATACCCCATTGTCACAACGGGTATTCATATGCAAGACATACATCAAGTGTTCTCAAATCTGAATATTCAATCCGACAATAACGAAACCTCAAAGGGAAAAGATTCGATTCATCACAACAAGGATAGAGAGGGAAGAAACACCATATGATCCAACTATATTAACAAAGCTCGCGATAGATCAAGATCGTGCCAAATCAAGAACACGAGAGAGAGAGAGAGAGAGAGAGAGATAAAATACATAGCTACTGGTACAAACCCTCAGCCCCGAGGGTGAACGACTCCCTCCTCGTCATCGAGACCGCCAGGATGATGAAGATGGCCTCCGGTGATGATTCTCCCCTCTGGCAGGGTGCCGGAAAAGGGCTGTAGATGAGATCGTGGAGGTACAGAGGCTTGCGGTGGCGTAAAAACTCATCTAGGTTAACTTTCGGGGGTTTCTGAATATATATGATTTTTCAGCGTTGGAATCACGCAAAGAGGGGCCACAGGGGGCCCACAAGGCACCAGGGCGCACCTGGGGGGGGGGGGGGGCAGGCGCGCCCAGGTGGCTCGTGGGGCCCCTGTGGCTCTTCTGCTGCTCCTCCGAAGCTTCCTGGGTCTGTTTCCTTCCAGAAAAAATCGTCAAAAAGTTTCGCTGCATTTGGACTTTGTTTGATATGGATTTTCTGGAAAACCAAAAACAAGCAAAAAACAGCAACTGGCACTGGGCACTAGGTCAATATGTTAGTCCATAAAAATCATATAAAAGCCATATAAAAGTGCATCAAAATCATACAAAAGTATAATAAACATGGCATGAATACTTCATAAATTATAGATACGTTGGAGACGTATCAGCATCTCCAAGCTTAATTCCTGCTCGTCCTCGAGTAGGTCAATGATAAAAGAAATAATTTATGAAGTGTGAATGCTAGCATAGTGCATAAGTTTGATCAATGATAATTTCAATCACTTTTCCTAGCATCATGACAGCAACTTTTTCTCATAAAACTCATCATGATAAAGTAGCAATTAAAAACAGAAATTTTGATGTGGAATGCTACCTATCACAATCATCATATAATCTCTTCTTTTGTTGCATGGACACTTGGACTTGATTGATTCAAAGCAATAGTCTATAATTTGACATGAAGATATAAATACTCAAGCATACTAACAAGCAACCATGTCTTTCAAAATATCAATGCTAAAGAAAGTTATCCCTAGCCCATTATGCTCAATCATTGATCTGTTCATCAAACACACTCAATATTAGCTACACACAATGCACAAGTATGACAATAGTGCTCTGTAGTTGGTGCTTTATAAGAGAAGATGGAGACTCAAAACAAAAATAGAAATTGCATAAAAGTAAATAGATAGGCCCAGAGCTCAAAGCTTAAATTAGAGGGATAAACTTATTTTGAGGGGCATGCTTTTCCTGTCAACGAAAACGACCGAGAATTCCCAATATTTTCCATGCTAGACACATCATAGGTGGTTCCCAAACAGAAAGTAAAGTTTATTTCCTTTCCACCATTCTTTCACAATCCATGGCAAGCCGTATCCACGGGTGCCCTCCATACCAACACTTTCCAAGGAATTTTGTTGTTATTATTTTTGATTTCATTATGGGACTGGGCATCCCTATTACCAGCCACTCTCTCGTGCAATGACAAGTGAATAAACACTCATCGTGAGAATAACACACCTAGCATGGAAAATAATGGCCACCCCCTGCCGCTTCATGAGCGGTACGGGCACACAAAACGGAAATATTATTTTGAAAATTAGAATTGGCACACGGAAATTTACTTGGAACGGCATGGAAATACCGCATATAGGTAGATATGGTGGACTCATTTGGCACAACTTGGGTTTAAGGAGTTTGGATGCACAAGCAGTATTTCTGCTTAGTACAAATGAAGGCTAGCAAATAGATTGAGAAGCAACCAACGAAAAAGCAAAAACGGTCATAAAAATGCATTGAACATAACTAACACCGAATAATGCTCCATAAGTAGGATATAATTTCGTTGCATAACTATTGACTTAATGTGCATGCATAGGGAATCCCAAACCTTAACACTAATATTCTTACTAAATCACAATTACTGACTAACATGACTCACATATCATCATCTCCATATCGCAAAACTATTGCAAGGAATCACACTTATCATATCCAATGGTCTACATAAAAGTTTTTATTATATCCTTCTTAAATATCCATCAGATTAGGACCAAATTCATATCTTAAGCATATTGCCATTACTATTGTCAACTTTCAAAGTAATATAAGTGAAGCATGAGAGTGTATGACAAACTACTCCAAAAGATATAAGTGAAGATCAATGAGTAGTTAAACAATTAAGTAGCTATGTGAAGACTCTCTCCAAAATAAAGATTTTAGATCTTGATAATTTTATTAAAACAGCAAACAAAACGAAAATAAAAGGACACTCCAAGAATAGCACATATCATGTGAAGAAGCAAAAACTTAGGCTAACCGATAGGTGTTGATGAAGAAAGGTGGGATGCCACCCGGGGCATCCCCAAGCTTAGTTGCTTGCGACTTCTTGGAATGTTATATTGGGGTGCCTTGGGCATCCCCAAGCTTGAGTTCTTGTGTCTCCTTAATTCCTCTCATATCATGGCTTCTCCTAAATCTTAAAAACTTTATCCACACAAAACTCAACAAGAACTCGTGAGATAAGTTAGTATAAATCAACTCAAAACCTTGACATTATCTACTGTAACAAATTACTAAAATTATAATTAAACATTGCCTACTAAATGCCTCTGCATATTTAATACTCCTATCCTCAAATAGAATCATTAAACAAGCAAACATATGCAAACAATGCAACTATAACCGCAATCTGCCAAAACAGAACAGTCTGTAAAGGGTGAATAAGAATCCATACTTCCCTAACTCCAAAAATTCTGAACAATTACCACGTGTCAGAGAACTCATGCATGCTTATTTTGTAAAAATTTAAGATTTTTATCATGTTCTGACTATTCAGGAATATTCTGGACATAACAGAAAACTTTCTGTTTTCAAACAGCAACACATGAACTTGCAAACTGAGCATGGTAAAGGCTATAATTGGCATTTTATTGAACTAAAAGACACAAAACATGATTATTGATAGCAGCAAGAAAATATCAGCAGAAGAGAATGACGCTCCAAGCAAAACTCATATTATGTGACGAATAAAAATATAGCTCCGAGTGAGGTTACCGATAGTGTTGAAGACGAAAGAGGGGATGCCTTCCGGGGCATCCCCAAGCTTAGACACTTGAATCTTCCTTGAATTTTACCTTGGGGTGCCTTGGGATCCCCAAGCTTAGTGTCTTGCCACTCCTTATTCTCCTCATATCGACGGAACTTGTGAGATAGGTTAGTATGATAAAAATAAATCATCCACTTAGGTACTATCAAGACAAGATTCATAATTGTTCTCACATAATACATACTGTATTCTATCATTTCCACAATTTATATTACTCAATATAAGCTATCGAAACACTAAAACAAGGAAACTATGCACCGAAAACAGAATCTGTCAAAAACAGAACAGCGTGTAGTGAGCGATTTAAAAACCATACTTCTGTGCCTCCAAAAATTCTGAAAAATTAGGACAACGTAGACAATTTGTAAACCAATACTGTGTAAAAATTTCAGAATTTTATCATTCTCCAGTACAGAATAGAAATTCCAGCACTGGACGCAAAAGTTTCTGTTTTTGCACAGAATCAAATCAACAAGCATCCACACTATCCCAAAGGTTTTACTTGGCACATTATTGAAAGAAAACATATAAAACATGATTACTACAGTAGATTAATCATGTGAACACGCAAAAACAGTACGTATAAATATTGGGTTGTCTCCCATCAAGCGCTTTTCTTTAATGCCTTTAAGCTAGGCATAATGATTTCAATGATGCTCGCATAAAAGTAAAGAATTGAAACACAAAGAGAGCATCATGAAGCATATAACTAGCACATTTAAGCCTAACCCACTTCCTATGCATAGGGATTTTGTGAGCAAACAATATGTGGGAGCAAGAATCAACTAGCATAGGAAGGCAAAACAAGCATGACTTCAAAACTTTCAACACATAGAGAGGAAACTTTATATTATTGAAATATGTAGAAGCATATATTCCTCTCTCAAAATAATTTTCAGTAGCATCATGAATGAATTCAACAATATAGCTATCACATAAAGTATTCTTTTCATGATCCACAAGCATAGAAATTTTATTACTCTCCACATAAGCAATTTTCTTCTCATTCATAATAGTGGGAGCAAACTCAACAAAATAACTATCATGAGATACTTGATTGGCATAATCCAATTGAAAATTAAAATCAGGATGACAAGTTTCATATTTATCATTATTCGTTATAGCATACATGTCATCACAATAATCATCATAGATAGGAGGCATGCAATCATCATAATAAATTTTCTCATCAAAACTTGTGGGACTAAAAATATCATCTTCATCAAACATACCATCCCCAAGCTTGTGGCTTTGCATATCATTAGCATCATGGATACTCATAGAATTCATACTAACAACATTGCAATCATGCTCATCATTCAAAGATTTTATGCCAAACATTTTATTGAATTCTTCTTCTATCAATTGAGCATAATTTTCCGCTCCATCATTTTCATGAAAAACATAATAAAGACGAATAATATGAGGCAACCTCAATTCCATTTTTTTGTAGTTTTCTTTTATAAACCAAACTAGTGATAAAACAAGAAACTAAAAGATTCCATTGCAAGATCTAAAGATATACCTGCAAGCACTCACCTCCCCGGCAACGGCGCTAGAAAAGAGCTTGATGTCTACTACACAACTTATTCTTGTAGACTCGTGTTGGGCCTCCAAGCGCAGAGTTTTGTAGGACAGTAGCAATTTTCCCACAAGTGGATGACCTAAGGTTTATCAATCTATGGGAGGCGTAGGTTGAAGATGGTATCTCTCAAACAACCCTGCAACCAAATACAAGAAATCTCTTGTGTCCCCAACACACCCAATACAATGGTAAATTGTATAGGTGCACTAGTTCGGCGAAGAGATGGTGTTAAAAGTGTAGTATGGATAGTAGATATTGGTTTTTGTAATCTGAAAATATAAAAACAGCAAGGTAGCAAGTAACAAAAGTGAGCACAAATGGTATTGCAATGCTTAAAAACAAGGCCTAGGGTTCATACTTTCACTAGTGCAATCTCTCAACAATGCTAATATAATTAGATCGTATAACCATCCCTCAACGTGCGATAAAGAATCACTCCCAAGTTCCTATTAGCGGAGAACATAAGATAGAAATTGTTTTGTAGGGTACGAAACCACCTCAAAGTTATCCTTTTCGATCGATCTATTGAGCTATTCCTATAAGTGTCACAAACAGCCCTAGAGTTCGTACTAAAATAACACCATATGATACACATCAACCAACTCTAATGTCACCTAGATACTCCAATGTCACCACAAGTATCCGTGAGTTGATTAGACGATATGCATCAAACAACTTCATAATCATAGTAGTCAATCCACACAAAGAACTCCAAGGAGCACCCCAAAGTTTCTATCGCAGAAAAGATAATGAAAACGTGCATCAACCCCTATGCATAGATTACCCCAATGTCACCGCGGGAATCCGCGAGTTAAGTGCCAAAACATATATCAAGTGAATCAATATAATACCCCATTGTCACCACGGGTATTCATATGCAAGACATACATCAAGTGTTCCCAAATCTGAATATTCAATCCGACAATAACGAAACCTCAAAGGGAAAAGATTCGATTCATCACAACAAGGATAGAGAGGGAAGAAACACCATATGATCCAACTATATTAACAAAGCTCGCGATACATCAAGATCGTGCCAATTCAAGAACACGAGAGAGAGAGAGATAAAACACATAGCTACTGGTACAAACCCTCAGCCCCGAGGGTGAACTACTCCGTCCTCGTCATGGAGACCGCCGGGGTGATGAAGATGGCCTCCGGTGATGATTCCCCCCTCCGGCAGGGTGCCGGAAAAGGGCTGTAGATGAGATCGTGGAGGTACAGAGGCTTGCGGCGGCGTAAAAACTCATCTAGGTTAACTTTCGGGGGTTTCTGAATATATATGATTTTTCAGCGTTGGAATCATGCAAAGAGGGGCCACATGGGGCCCACCAGGCACCAGGGCACGCCTGGGGGGGGTGCAGGCACGCCCAGGTGGCTCGTGGGGCCCCTGTGGCTCTTCTGCTGCTCCTCCGAAGCTTCCTGGGTTTGTTTCCTTCTAGAAAATCGTCAAAAAGTTTCACTGCATTTGGACTTCGTTTGATATGGATTTTCTGGAAAACCAAAAACAAGCAGAAAAGAGCAACTGGCACTGGGCACTAGGTCAATATGTTAGTCCATAAAAATCATATAAAAGCCATATAAAAGTGCACCAAAATCATACAAAACTATAATAAACATGGCATGAATACTTCATAAATTATAGATACGTTGGAGACGTATCGCTTGCAACACTGATGAACATGCCGGATAAGGCCAAGGATGGGCCGAAGGCAAGAAGAGACTTGGAAGATTTGAACATCAGGGCAGATCTCCACATGCCGCCCCGTAAAAAGTCGGAGGAGACGGAGACGGAGGTGCGGGACCTGGGCAAAAAAGTCAACAAGAAGGAAGAGAATTATTGCCCCCCTTCTTCCTTTACCTTAAGTCCGAAGGAGATCGATCAATTCTTCAAGTGCCTTACCGGAATCAAAGTTAGTTCCGGTTACTGTGGGAAGATAAGAAGATTTCTAGACACCAAGAAGAAAATGTTCAGCGGGATGAAGTCTGATGACTGTCATGTGATGATGACGCAGATACTTCCTGTTGCCCTTAGAGGGATAATTGACACGTTTATTAGTCTCTGCAACTTTTTTGACGTTATCTCTCGAATGTCGATCAGTGTGAAGCAGCTTCGAAGGCTACATGAAGAGATTGTTGTGATACTAAATGAGCTTGAGATGTACTTCCCGCCCGCGTTCTTTGACGTCATGGTGCATCTGTTTGTCCACATTGTGGACGACATCATAGACCTCGGGCCGACATTCCTGCACAACATGATGCCGTTCGAGAGGATGAATGGGGTCATCAAAGGATTCGTTCATAACATGTCCCGTCCGGATGGAAGCATCATCCAGGGCTATCTGACCCAAGAGTGCACTTCTTTCTGCGAGAATTATCTATATGGCGGAGACCCTGTTGTTGGTTTGCCTGTTAACAAGCACCTTGGGAGGTTCAGAGGAGAAGGTCACACCAATGGCCGAAGGGAACTGCATGTGGACCACTCGGGTCGACGCAATGACTTTGACAGAGCAAACTTAGTAGTGCTACAGCACCTAGACGTGGTAGATCCTTTCGCGACACTGCACAAAGAAACCATCGCAAAGAAGTACCGTGACCGGGGGCTATGCAAGACGAATGCCGAAGTTATTAGAGAGCACAACTCTACTTTCCTGCCTTGGTTCAAAGAGCATGTTCTTGCTAATCTCCCGGAAGAGGGCTCTACAAACGGATTGCTCATATACGCCTTAGCACATGGCCCCGCGGCCAACCTCGTGACCTATCAGGCATACGATATCAACGGATACACGTTCTACACGGAGGCCAAAGATATAAACAGTGATTTTCAGAACTCAGGGGTGACGATGGAATGCATGACCGGCGACAATGCCGCAACTGAAAGATTCTACAAAAGGGTCGAAAAGATCTGGCAGCTTGACTACTCTGGACTGCACAATGCGACGATGTTCCGTGTCAGATGGGCTAAGAACGTCGAAAGAGAAAACCAGTATTTCACTACCATGTCTATACCCGACGCCAAGAGCGCTACCGTGAACACCATCGCAAAAAACAAGCCATGGGTAAAAGCTAAGCACGTGACACAATGCTTCTTCATAACCGACCCAAGCAATTCCAGCCGTGTTGTCGTGAGGAGAGGCAAAAGGAACATCATCAGAATGGATGGAGTCGCCAACGAGGAAGACTACAACCAGTGCGGCAACCCGATGAGGGAAGATGACGATGACGATGAAGCATACGTCAAAAGAAGAATCAATACTACATTACCCAAGAAAGATCGAACTCCATGGAAAAGGAAAAGTCACAACGAGGGGCTCAATTATTCGACAGCAAACAAGAAGGGAAAGAAGCTCACTCAGAAATGAAAACGTCGATGCTGAGAAACCATCATTTATATATATGTATTTATTTTGTGTACGCACTTAATCGTTATCGGTCAAATGATGTGTAATATATATCGTCACCTGAGTTATATACATTGTATCCGATCCCCTTCTTCCCGGCTTGGTCGTCTTTCGGAAAAGAAAAGAAAATGAAAAGAAATAGAAAAATGAGAAAGGAAAGAAGAAAATGAAAGGATTAGAAAAGGAAATGAAAAGAAAAAGAAAAAGGAGAAAGGAAATAAGAAAAATAAAATGAAAAGAAAAAGCAAAAGGAGAAAATGGAAAGAAAAATCAAAGGAATAGCAGTAGCGCGGGTGTGGACCCGCACTATAGCTAACTTAGTTGTAGCGCGTGCTACCCAAAGAGGCGCTACTGCTAAATTAGCTATATCAGTAGCGCGTGTGTGGACCCGCGCTATAGCTAAGTTAGCTGTAGCGCCGGTTTGGGCACCCCGCGCTACCGCTAAGTTAGCTATAGCGCGGGTCCACACCCGCGCTAATGCTAGGTTTGAGTTAACAGCACCGCGCGGGCCTTTCTTCCCCAATTCCCCCATTCCATCCCCTTCCCCTCCTCCGCGCCGTCGCCGGAGCCCTCGTCGCCCTAGCCTCCTCGCGCCATTGCCGGAGCCCGTCCTCGCCGCGCCTGCCTCCTCCTCGATGTCGCCGCGCGCCTGCCTCCTCCTCGACCTCATCGCGCCTGCCTCCTCCTCGACGCCGCCGCGCGCTTGCCTCCTCCTCCTCGACGTCGCCGCGCGCCTGCAGCCTCCTCGACGTCGCCGTCTCCCCCGACCCCGCCTCGCCTCTGACCCTCCTCGGTGCCGCCGTCTCCCCCGACCCCCTCTGTAAGCCCCCACCCATCCTCTCTCTCTCTGCCTCGGTGGAGGTTAGGGTTCTAGCTAGGGTTTAGAAATTAGTTCTAGATGAATTTAGTTCTAGATGAATTTAGTTAAATTAGTTAAATTAATTTGCAGTAAATGAATTTTCAGAATTTTGTTAAATTAATCTAGGGTTTTACTGAGATACTAGTTCTAGATGAATTTAGTTAAATTAATTTGCAGTAAATGAATTTTCAGAATTTTGTAAAACCCTACGTTATGATGATGATGAAACCCTAGCTAGGTGAAATGCTTAATGTGTGATGATTGTGTGTTGATGAAATAGCTAGGTTTGAAATAGTAGACAGTAGGAATTGTATTATGAATTTTTTTTCTAGGGTTCATTAGTGATTGGGGGATTTTTCTAGGGTTTCCCCCTATTCCCCCCGGCCCCCTCAAATTCTAGGTTACCTTCAAGTAGACAGTAGGAATTTTTTTTCCTGTTGAATGTAAATTCAACTAGTTATCAAATTCTAGTGCTACTGTCATTTATTTAAATTCAGTTAATTTTCTGAAATTTGCGTGCTATATATTTATTGAAATTCAGTTAATTCAAAGAAGATGGTGGCCAGTGAGAGCATGCATGATCATATCTTTTTTTAGAGGAGTGGCCTATATTAATTGTTTGCAGGGAAATGATCCGAGTGGCCTATGTTTTGCCGGAATGTTGATTCATTTCCGTTCCGGCGAATTTCAGGCGCTCGATATGTCCACTTTTTAGCAAAGGTCATGCCGAAATTTCCCGTGAATTTCGGCATGACTTGTGCTAGAAAGCAGGCATATCGAGTGCCCGGGATTTGCTGGGACGGGAATGAAACGGCATTCCGGCAAACCATAGGCCTTTTTTTTTATGTCATTACTCATTTTATTATAGTTTAAGAATTAAACGAGCAGACTTAATTGTAGGAAACATGTCGAACAACGACGAAACCGGGGCTGACGACGACATACAATATGACCGTGAACATGATTACCTCGACTTTTTGTCTAGTCAGCAAACAGAAGGTTTGTAGGGCGATCTGGTCATAGCGGATGATGGTACTGCCGCCGACATCGACACCGATGGCACCGGCACCGATGGCGGCGCCGAGACTGGCGCCGAAGGTACCGGCGCCGAAGCCGGTAACGAAAAGAAGAAGCAAAAGAAGCAGAGGACACGACGCCCTAACAAACTCGGCATCGGAAGAATCCTTGTCACAGAGATGCACCCCGGCAAATTCGAGCCAATAGCGCCGGATGAAGCTCGCAAGTGCCACGGCAACCAAGTCGGATGCATCCTACGGGAAACCGCGAGCATCAACGACAATGACTTAAGGAAGAAACCACATATGGAGCACTTTCTCCTAACGAAGCTGCACAAGAGATTCCAGTTCCCCGGCCGGGATGACCGCATAGAAAACCCGTGGGATGATGCTGCAATGAAAGATATCAATAACCACGCCATGGGCATGTTCAGCAACGATTTGGCCGCCTGGAAAGGGAGGGTGAAACGAGCGATTGATGCTAACGAACCCCTGTCCAAGATTTTGGCGGACAATCCGACACTTACGGCAGAGGAGTTCGAAAAGTTCAAGGACACTTCTACTACCGAGGCAGCCAAGCAAAAGTCTAAGCAAAAGTCTGAGAAATACAAGGGCCTTCAGCAAAGGAACACGAGGAACCAACGCCTCGGAAGTCGTGGCTACATTAGCAAGAGGCCCATATGGGATAAGGAGGACGCGGAACGTGAAGCCGCGGGGATCCCAGACCCCTACGCGGAGTTCACCGACCCGCAGGAGCGTGACTTCATCAGAGCCTGGTACAAGTGGGACAAGGAAAACAAGGTTTGGTACATGGACCCGATCACGAGGAAATTGATTAGATTACTGGTAATTATTCTTTTACCACCTTACATTTAGCTTCTGATCAAGTCGACTACACGTTGTAGTAACATTCCTAAACGGTTCACGTTCCTTTTGCAGAAGGAGCAACACAGGCTTGCGGCCGAAAGCGACTCGTCGTCTCAGTCGTCGATGAGGCCCAAGTGGGACACCCCTCTCAACCGGGCCTTGACCCAACTTAAGGGATTCTCTTTGGACCAGCGGCCGCAATATGGACGTGTGCACGACGTCGGTGACGGCGCCACGTGGAAGTACTACTACAACAAGGGCCCGGAGGCCAAAAAGCAGAAAAAGAAGTTTAGTCAGTTGAACATTGACGAGAAGGTGAAGCTTGCGGTCGAGAAAAATGCAGCTGAGGCCGAGAAAAAAGCAGTTGAGGCCGCAGAAGCGACCAAAAATGAGTTGGTCCAGCAGGCAGTCAATGCAGCTGTAGCTGCCTGTAGAAATGATTTCGCTACTAACTTGATTCCGGCTATTATCGACTGGACGAAGCAAAATCCAGACAAGACGGCACAGGATTTCCCATGCCCAGCTTCGTCGGGAGCAACTCGGTGAACATCGCACCACCACCACTTGCTGCCGCTACCGCACAAGGTCCCGCACCCGCGCCTGCTCCCGCACCCACTCATAGCAGCCCGTCCTCTGTCTCTGGCGTGCTAGGCGGGCCTTCGTCTTTGGTTGACCTCGGTGCCCTCACGGTAATTACACGTCGCACCAACATATATATAATCTTCCGTTTTTTCATTGCCTTTCGGATGTCTTACGCCGCAGACATGTCTTCGCAGGCCGACGAAACCCCGTGCACCGTACTCTACATGATCAGCGGCCAGAAGGTGGACGTGGGAAAGGCAGTGATAACGAAGCCCTTGGAACTCACGTTCCAGGGCCAGCCGATCCCCATTGGCACCTTCAGGGTTACCTTGTTGAGTGTGAAAGCGGGCCACGAGGATTTGACTCATCTAGTACGGCTCGGGGGAGAGGAGGACGAGACCCCGATGTGGCTTGGAGAATGCAAGGGTTGGATGCTGCTGTGGCCGAAGAATCTTCTTCGTCTGGAGGCGGCCGAGAGCACACCAATGACCACACATCAGCAAGGTATGAACACCACCACCCCGCCTACGCAATTACCAGCGCCTCTCATGCTGGGTGAGAGTGGCGGACGACGCGAGGAAGGGGGTCCAATAGTGGATGATGTAGTCGCCCCCGTGGAACAAGGAATGGATGATGAGATGGAGGAGGAGGACCCTCTCCGGTTCCTCAATACCGCCGCCGCCTATGACGACGGACAAATGATGAGTCAGTCATATGACTCAGGCTATGAGCATGCGGATGAGGAGATGGATGATGTGCCCAGGTAGGAACGTCCTAGGGTTGATTGCAAGAAGTCTCTCTTCATGCAATCCTCACAGGACATGCCTCCAGATGCCGCCTCAACGCAGGGTCATCTAGCCGAGGGTTGTAAAGTGTTTAGCCCGGCGACACTGGTGGCGGGGGTAAGGAAGGGTCTGTACGGTGAACCCAAGAAAAAGGAGAGGAAGAGACCACCAAAGAGAGGTACTGCTGCCACCAAAGCTTCTAGCAGCCAGCCGACCGATTTTGCAGACCGTGTACCGGTCAAAGGTGCGGCGATGTACCATGTCACGGGCGAGCCGATCCTACCGCCGAAACCGCTAGAGGGCATATCAGGGGATCTCAGGAGACTGCACAACCATGTGCTATCGACTGAGAAAAGCCTTCTCGCCTCGGAGGATCCAGGATATCCGCTTTACGCGGTTCGTGTGCCTCAGGCCAAGTGCTATGTCGACACACTGCCCGCGGAGGTGTTCTTCCTCTGCTTTGATCACATCTTTGAGATGTTTCTCATGAGGCGGCTCGATTTTACGATCGTCCGCCTTTTTGTGCTACATATGAACTTCATCATCAGGAGAGAACAAATCTCGCAAATCTCGGTGGCGGATCCATACTACATGCATGAGTCCTTCTTGAGTCTCGGCGACTTTCAATGTAAAGCTGCTAGGGACTACATCGAATACTTCATGATAATGAATAAGGACAAGGAAATTATTCTCCTGCCTTATCATCCAATGTAAGTCATTGCCAGACAACCCTTTCGTACGTTTCAATCATTCCTTCACTCATATGGAGATTAATTTGAGGTGTCTTTATTTTCCGCAGCAACGGGCGCGCCGTCCTTATCGTTCTTTTCCCGCGAGTCTCCCACACCGTGTATTTCGACTCATCCAGAAACTTCGAGAAGAAAAACTACACCCACATAATGGATATTCTGGATGATGCTCTCCACGGCTTCAGCATGAGGGGTGGCCACATGGAGATCAGGAAACAAAGGAAGAACAAGCCGGGTTTCTCGCATAAAACTACCTTCTGCTCCATCAATCAACCGACAACAAGCAAGAACGATGGATTCTACCTCCTCCGTCTCATGATGGAGTTTAGAAGGGATCACCAACAGCTTCGCATGACAACAAGAAACGATGAACATATCCGCAAATGGTCAGAATCCTTAGGAGACGAACCGGATTATAAACTCAGAGATGACTTCTTTCGCATCCAGAAGGACATTGCAACGATCATCATGAAAGAAGTCGTCGAAGAGAAGGGGATGTTCCACCACGGCCCTATATCGCGAGTTGACGTCAGAACTCGCATAGGCATGCAACGTCAGGACTTGACGTCGTTCACGAAGCTAGGGTGCATCCTCCTGGATATGGATGGATGGAACTTCCAGTGATTGACGATGCCGATGATGATGTGTTGGTTGAACTTGTAGTTTCTGTAGCGATGAAACTTTGTGATGTCAATGGTCCTGCAGAACTTGCGTAACGCTAGTTTGTTAGTTTGGGTACGATGACATGTGTACATCTAGTTAATTAGTTTGGGTATGATGAACCTGCGTTGATTAATTATGTTTACTATATGTTGCATCTATTGGCTAACTCTTTCTTTTCGTGTTGCTCAAATATATTATGTTGCATATTATTGTTGAATTCACTTGATGAAGATGCATCTCTAACAGGTACATAGGTCCTTGATGGCGAAGAAGTGCTATGCCGTGTACATAGGGAGGGTTCCGGGAGTGTACGATGAGTGGCCTGAGTGTCAGGCCCAAGTGTCATGGTTCTCGGGCGGCAGCCATAAAGGGTTCGATAGCAGACAAGAGGCAGAAGCTATTTACTTGAGGTTCACGCTAGTGCGAGAGAGGAATCACAACCGGCGCCTCATGTACTGCATAATTCTGCTCTTACTCATAGTGATAGCTCTTCTCTTCTATATCATCGTTTAGATGGATGATGAAACATGTGTATGGGATGACGATGTAGTTGCATGTATTCGAGACATATCATAACTTGTATCGCTATTTCGAGATCGATGATGATGAGAGACATCATTTGTGTTGGATGATGATGACATGATTTGATGAGACTATTTGCATGTGTATGATATGATAAGACTATTGTGTGTATGATATGACAGGCTATTGTATAAAACCTATTAAAAACAGAGTAAAAATGCTGTAGAATTTTTTTATAGACAATAGTAACAGAAGCGCGGGGTATGTGTGTAGCAGTAGCGCGTGGTAAACAGGCGAGCAGTAGCGAGGTTCACCTAAATGCGCTACTGCTAAACTCTGGTAATAGTAGTGTGGGTGGAACAGCGCTACTGCTAAGAGTTAGCTGTAGCGCCGTAGCAGTAGCGCGCCCACCCGCGCTACTGATATGACAAAACCCCACACTACTGCTAGGGTTTTCCCTAGTAGTGCTAAAAGAAATTCTCGTCCCAAGAATTCAAGAGGTAGAAGGGAAAAGATCGGGGTATTCTTCACGAAGGCGATCTTCACGTTCCCAAGTGGCTTCATCTTCAGTGTGATTCGACCACTGCACTTTAAGGAACTTGGTTGCCTTCTGACGGGCCCGACGTTCTGCTTGATCCAGAATGCGGATCGGATGCTCCTTATAAGAGAGATCATCTTGCAATTCGAGCATCTCTTAATCCACTGCACGGTGCAGATCCTTGAAGCAACGGCGAAGTTGCGACACATGGAAGACATCGTGGATGTGAGCAAACTGCGGTGGCAACTCCTATTTATAAGCCACCCATCCACGTCTGGCGAGGATGCGGAAGGGACCAATGTAGCGAGGAGCTAACTTGCCCTTGATTCCAAAGCGATGAGTGCCCTTCATAGGAGTGACACGCAGATAAGCTTGTTCACCAGGTTGATAGATCGATCCCCAGTGTTTACGATCATAGTTGCTCTTCTGACAGGACTGAGCCGCCTTGAGATTTTCCCGGACAATACAGACTTGCTCTTCAGCTTGTTGGATAATATCCGGACCAATGAGCGGCCGTTCCCCAGTTTCTGACCAATTCAGAGGGGTTCGGCACTTACGTCCATATAATACCTCGAAGGGTGCCATCTTCAAGCTAGCTTGATAACTGTTGTTGTACGAGAATTTAGCATACAGAAGAGATTCTTCCCACTTCTTGCCAAATGACATGACACAAGCACGTAGCATATCTTCAAGCACTTGGTTAACTCGCTCAACTTGGCCTTGGGACTGGGGGTGATAAGCTGAGCTCCAGGTTATATGAGTTCCCATAGCCTTTTGGAAACTTTTCCAGAACTTTGAGGTGAAGAGGCTGCCACGGTCTGAACTGATCTCCTTCGGAATACCGTGGAGTGTCACAATTCTGGAGATATACAAGTCTGCTAACAAACTAGCAGTGATCGTCTCCTTGACTGGCAGAAAGTGTGCAACTTTGGAGAACTGATCAACGACGACAAGAATAGCATCATGACCCTTTTGGGATCTGGGAAGGCCAGTAATGAGGTCCGTCTGAACCTTATCCCATTTCCATACAGGGATAGGAAGCGGTTGCAGAAGTCCAGCAGTTTTTTTATGTTCTGCTTTGACGCGACGGCAAATGTCACATTCAGCAACATAACGAGCAATATCTTGTTTCATATTGGACCACCAGTACGTTTGACGAAGGTCTTGATACATCTTGGTGCTACCCGGATGAATAGACAGTGGTGTATCATGTGCCTCCTTCATAACTTTGTCTGTCATAAGTTCGAACCGAGGTACTACAAGGCGATCTCTGAAGTACAAGGTTCCATCTTCAGCAATCGAGAAATCTCTGGCTTTCTCTAAAGCAAGATCCCTTTTCATCTGATCAACTTCAGCGTCTTTTGCTTGCACAGACTTAATAGCTTTCTCGAGAGTTGGTTCCAAAACAAGGGTATTAAAAGAACCCTGTGGAACGATGTGGAGGTTTAACTTGCGAAGTTCTTCATAAAGAAGGGGTTGAGCTCGCTGAACCATGAAATTGTTGCAATAAGACTTGTGACTCAAAGCATCGGCCATTACATTAGCCTTACTAGGGGTATAAGAGATACCGCAGTCATAGTCTGTAATTGCCTCCATCCATCTCTGTTGACAGAGATTCAGATCCGACTGAGTGAACAGATACTTCAGACTTTGATGGTCAGTGTAGATCTCGCAGCGATTACCGAGAAGGTAATGTTGCCACAACTTCAGTGCATATATAACTGCAGCAAGTTCGAGATCATGAACTGGATAGTTCTCTTCATGAGGATGCAACTGTCGCGAGCCATAAGCAATCACTTTGTGCTCTTGCATTAGGACACAGCCCAATCCTTGACAGGATGCGTCGCAATAAATCACGAAGTCCTTGCGAGAATCTGGAGGAGCAAGCACTGGTGCAGAAGTTAGCTTGTCCTTGAGAGTCTGGAAACTTTCCTGACATTTGTCTGTCCACTCAAACTTAACGCCTTTGTGAAGCAGATTGGTCGGAGGCTTGGCAATCTTGGAAAAGTTCTCGACAAAACGGCGGCAGTAGCTTGCAAGTCCGAGAAAACTTCTGACTTGCTTGACATTCTTCGGAGGAGTCCAGTCAAGAATAGCCTGAACTCTCTCTGGATTGAGTGATTTAGGAGCCGGTGTTAGTGTTATGCCTTTCTCTTTGTATAAAAGACTTGATTTGAATAAACTCACTCCCACTGAAATATCATTGCAAATGGCTGACAAATCAACAACCATTCCTATCGGTGTTTGTGAGGATGTGCCCGTTGTAGTTGCAAATGTTACTATCCTAACAGACTTTGTTATACTTGATATGCCCGAGGACGACAATATGTCGATTATCCTTGGTAGACCCTTCCTGAATACTGCAGGGGCTTTTATTGATTGCAAAAAAAAGCAAGGTCACTTTTCATATCAATGGTAATGAGCATACGGTGCACTTTCCGAAGAAACAATTTCAAGTAAATGGTATTCATGTTATTGAAAAGACTCCGACAATTACTATTGGAAGTTTTCAATTCTCTCTTCCTACTGTCAAAAAGAAATATGAAACTCTTATTATGGGGAGATGCATATCCCCGTTGAGGTAACCTAGTGTTATACGAAAATTCTTCGGTTTCATGTTACTCGGAAATGGTTTGTTAATAAGACTTGATCAACCTTATTAATGGATCCTTTCTGGGAGGCATGTGGTCGATGAATTTAGTAAGCACAACTCTCTGTACCCACTTTTCATTTTCTGTTATTTTTAGTTAAATGCAATAAAGTGCCATGATTTCCCTATTTTCTGAATTATCCGTGCAATAAAAAAAATGCCCAGAAATGAAAGTACTCAGAATGCAATAAAATTTTGACATGAATTTTTATATAATATTTAAGAATGTTTGGCACTAAAAACATACCAAGGGGATGCCCCAGGTGCCCACGAGCCACCAGGGCGCGCCACCCCCCTGGCGAGCCCTGGTGGCTTGTGGGCCCCACAGGGACCCCCTCACTTATTCCCTCGGCTCACTTCATCCCTTACCTCTAGCAAAAATCCCTGGTAGCTCTATCTCCCGTTTTCTTGCTCCCAAACCTGAAATTTTCAATCTCTTTGCTCGGAGCTCCGTTTCCAAAACTGTTTTGGGGGATTGCTACTTGGTATGTGACTCCTCCATTGCTCCAATTAGTTTTTGCTCTAGTGGATTATATTTTGCATAATTAGCTGCTCTTGGTGCTACTGAAAATGAGCTTGCATGTTGAATTCTTTGAGTTCCAAGTAGTTTGAATGCTTGATATAACCTCTAGACATCTATATGAGTAGTTGCTATCAATTTTGTGAAGTTTTATTGATATCATTTTGTAGCCCAAAATTTTTAGAAATTTGTACTTAGGAGAATGAACTTCTTCCGGAGGAGTTCTTCGAGGAGGAGGTCCTCGAAAGCGTCATCAAGTGAAAGCTCAGCACGCCAATCATATGAGGAACCAAGGGCAAGTTCAGTGCGAGGTGCCGAAGCAAAATCGTGTCGATGGCCCTGCCACGAGTTCTTGCTGGGTGCGGGAATCAAGGAAGAATTTGACCAATATATTCACAATACCCAGCTCTCCGCCTTTATCGCAGATAAGCCACCACAGCATTACAACCTCACTCATTCATTCACTCAAAATTTTGATTATCATCCGCGCACTTCTAGAGTTTTATTTCACCTCTATGACAAATCTTATAGTATGTCTCTAGAAGAATTCTGTGATGCGTGCAAAATTCCATATTGGGGTTCGTTAGATGAACCACAAAAATCTGATTATGAATTGTTTCTTAATAGCCTTTGCAACGGTGAGGATAGGGGAGTCACGAAGGCCAAAATAATTAGCATTCACTTTCCTGCTATTCGGTATTTTGCGCTTTTTAATGGTAAATGTGTTGTTGGTAAGCAAGACTGCAGTGCACTTTGTGCCCCTGATCTGAGTCTTATTCATACAGTTTTGACTGGTAGCAAGCTTTATAATCTTGGGGCTATTGTTGCACGTAGGCTGCAGCGTAATGCGGGTAATGGTGATTTGTATGGAGGAATTTATGCCTCCCGCTGAGCTGCAAAGTTAGGGGTGTCGCCCAAATTCAATGATCCTCTCTTGCCTTATAAATATTTGAATTTCGAAACAATGCGAGAACATAGGTTTTTAAAACGCAATGCACAGGGTTATGAATATAACTTAGTTTTTAACAAATATCGCTCTTTGTATGTTGCTTTGCCTGCTCCTGCCCTCTTTGATTTTCAGAACAAACGGAGATATTTTCTATTGGAGAGTGAGATGCACGAGTACAATGCGGCGGTCGAGGCTGCTCGTCTGGCTGAGGAGGCGGCTCAGAACGCCTCTACGAGCTACCATTTCGATTATTATCCGGGACAGCCATGGCAGTAAACCAAGCTAGGCAAAAGCCTAAGCTTGGGGGAGTACGTATCTCTACTGACATTACATTCATGTCCACACATTTCATTCGAGTTGTCGGTGTTCATACTTTTTCATTGTATAATCCATGATAGTTTTATTTTCTCGCTTTCTTCTTGTGTGTTTGAAAAACTTTGAGAAAATCCAAAAACATTTCTTGTTTCTTTTCGGTTTTTCTTTCTAGCTTAATTAGTAGTAGTATTAAAAGAAAACCCAAAAAGATTTCCCGTTTCTTCTTTTGCTTGTTGGGAGTTCTCCCGTGTAAATAGATTTTTCTTGTTTTTGTTTTGTCTTCTTCAATTTGCTTCCTTCAAGAAAAAAAACTAAAAACTCCAAAAATATTTCAGTGTGTTTCTCTAAAATTCTTTTCTTTTGTTGAGTCATTGTAAGGAGAAGACCACGATGAAAATGATCAGTGGCTCTCATATGCATTATTGTTAATCTAGCAAAGAGCCCATATTACCTTGTCTTCTCCTTTGAATAAAAAGTTTGCAGATTCCAGCTTAGTCCATGGCCCTCTTGCACTATTATTATTTCCATATCATTCGGTCGTGCAAGTGAAAGGCAATAATGACGATGATTTGATGAAGTGACTGTGGCAAGGAAAAGCGGGTATTGATGACCCACAAGTATAGGGGATCAATCGTAGTCCTTTCGATAAGTAAGAGTGTCGAACCCAACGAGGAGCAGAAGGAAATGACAAGCGGCTTTCAGCAAGGTGCTTTCTGCAAGCACTGAAATTATCGGTAACAAGTAGTTTGATAGCCAGATAATTTGTAACAAGTGACAAATAGCAATAGTAACAAAGAGTGCAGCAAGGTGGCCCAATCCTTTTTGTAGCAAAGGACAAGCCGGAATGATCTCTTATAGAAAGCAAAGCGTTCTCGAGGACACATGGGAATTTCATCTAGTCACTTTCATCATGTTGGTTTGATTCGCGTTCGCTACTTTGATAATTTGATATGTGGGTGGACCGGTGCTTGGGTGCTGTTCTTACTTGAACAAGCCTCTCACTTATGATTAGCCCCTCTCGCAAGCATCCGCAACTACGAAAGAAGAATTAAGATAACTCTAACCATAGCATTAAACATATGGATGCAAATCAGCCCCTTACGGAATAGCGCATAAACTAGGGTTTAAGTTTCTGTCACTCTAGCAACCCATCATCTAATTACTACTCCACAATGCATTCCCTTAGGCCCAAAGATGGTGAAGTGTCATGTAGTCGACGTTCACATGACACCACTAAGAGAATCAAGAACATACATATCATCAAAATATCGAACGAATACCAGATTCACATGATTACTTATGACAAGACTTCTCCCATGTCTTCAAGAACAAAAGTAACTACTCACAAATCATAATCATGTCCAAGATCAGAGGGGTATTGAATAGCATAATAGATCTGAACATATAATCTTCCACCAAATAAACCAACTAGCATCAACTGCAAGATGTAATCAACACTACTAGCAACCCGCAGGTACCAATCTGAGGTTTTGAGACAAAGATTGAATACAAGAGATGAACTAGGGTTTGAGATGAGATGGTGCTGGTGAAGATGTTGATGAAGATTGGTCCTCCCACGATGAGAGCATCGTTGGTGATGTCGATGGGGACGATTTCCCCCTCCCGGAGGGAAGTATCCCCGGCAGAATCTCTCCGCCGGAGCAAAAGTGCTCCTACACAAGTTCCGCCTCGAGACGGCGGCGCACCATCCCGAAAGTGTTCTCTATATTTTTTCTAGGGCAAATGGACTTATATACCAGAAAATGGGGGCCAAAGGCTGGCCAGGGGCCCCACGAGCCACCAGGGCGTGCCTGGCGGGGGGGGGGGGGGGGGGGGGGGTTGGCGCGCCCTGGTGCCTCGTGGGCTCCTAGGTGGCCCCCTCTGGTATTTATTTCTTCCAGCATTTTTTTTATTCAAAAATAAATCTCCGTGAAATTTCAGCTCATTTGGACATGTGCAGAATAGGTATCTCTGACATAGCTTTTTCAGGTCCGGAATTCCAGCTCCCGGCAATCTCCCTCCTTGTGTAAATCTTGCATATTAAGAGAGAAAAGGCATTAGAATTGCTCCACAAAGTATTATATTGCTTAAAAACACTATAAATAATAGTAGCAAAACATGATGCAAAATGGACGTATCAACTCCCCCAAGCTTAGACCTCGCTTGTCCTCAAGCGAAAGCCGATATCGATAATCATGTCCACATGTTTAGAGAGAGAGAGATGTCGATAAAAACAAAATACGGACATAGTAGCATCATGATCATTATTGTAACAACAATATTTATTATCATAAAACTTCTCATGAGCAAGTAACAATTCATCACAACAATGAAGCATAAGGCATAAGCTTTCTTGAAAACTAACAAACTATGTTCTCAGTCAACAATGCAATTGCAATTCATCATATTTTCAGGAAGGGTCTCATGTAGGATCTTTTTAGCAAGTCCACATACTCAACCATCATTTAGTCTTCTATGATTGCTAACACTCACGACATATATATGGAGCAAAAAGTTTCAGCCAGACACATAGAAAGATAGGGGCTTGTGATTTCGCCTCCCAACTTATTCACCTCAAGGGTGATGTTAACAATAATAACTCATGATCACTCATATCCAACTGGATATATGTGCCTAGATCTTTCCCCACCACATGATGCTTACAAAAGAGAAAAATAAAAAGGAAGTAGAGGAGAACACTATTGACTCTTGCATAAAAAGTAAATACATAAAAGTAAAGGATAGGCCCTTCGCAGAGGGAAGCAGAGGTTGTCATGCGCTTTTTGTTGTTGGATGCACAAGCTCTTAATGCAAAGGAACGCCACTTTATATTGCCCCTTGTGATAGCAACCTTTATTATGCAGTCTGTCGCTTTTATTTCTTTACCATCACAAGTTCGTACAAAGCTTATTTCCCTTACAATAAAAGTTCGGACATATTTAGAGGCAATTTTTATTGCTTTTTGCACCGATGACAACTTACTTGAAGGATCTTATTCAATCCGTAGGTAGATATAGTGGACTCTCATGACATGAAATTGGGTTTAAGGGTTTTGGATGCATAAGTAGTATCTCTACTTGGTGCGGATTTTTAGCTAGCAAAGATATTGGGCAAGCACCACATGTTGGAGGATCTATAACAATATAACTTCTATGTGAATATGAACAAACATAATTCATTACGTTGTCTTCCTTGTCCAACGTCAACAATTTGACATAAAATACTTAATGCGGGCTGACAATCATAAAAGATGTCCAAGATAGTATATTTGCATGTGAATCTTCTCTTCCCTATTAACTTTTTCAAGAATTGCATCATTGACTAATGCTATGTTTATTAACTTCCAATAAATTTTACCACTTATACTTTTCTTTATGTAATGTCATTACTTCCCATAAGATTAGCATATGATCTTTTTCATTATATTCATTGCTAGATTTGAAACATGAAAGTAAAGAAGCAAAAACTCAAACTACTCTTTATTATACAACTCTCAACTCGATTACATAGATAGATAGATCATGAAGCTAACACTCGAAATGTGACGCCCCTGACTTAATCGTGCACTAATCATTCACGCAAATGCACACGATCAAGCCAAAGGACTCACTTGAAGATATCACAACAGAACTCTACACAAAAAAAGTCATACATGCTTTATATTACAAGCCAGGGGCCTCGAGGGCTCAAATACATAAGCTTGAGTCATACAAGCATTAGCGGAAGCATCAGATATCTGAGTAGAGACATAAAAGTTAAATAGATATGCCTTAAGAAGGCGGGATAAAACAACGACACTAATCAAAAAGGCGCAGGCCTCCTGCCTGGGAGACTCCTAACTACTCTTGGTCGTCGGCGGTCTCCACGTAGTAGTAGGCTCCACCAGAGGGGTAGTAGTAGTCGTCGATTGGGGCAGATGGCTCCGGGGCTCCGTCATCTGGTTGCAGCAATCGGGTATGGGGAAAAAGGGGACGCAAAGCAACCGTGAGTACTCATCCAAAGTACTCGCAAGACTTACATCAGAACTATGCTAATTATGCATCGGTATCAAAGAAGGGCTGTATCAGTGGGCTGGACTACAGAAATGCCAGAATAGAGAGAGAAGGCCTAGCCTATCGAAGACTAGCATCTTCAGCGTCTTGCAGCATTAGAAGAGTGCAGATTAGTATCATAACATAAAGTAACAAGCATGTAGTAGCAAAGCCTAGAGATCCTTCCTCGACTCCCTGCGAGAAAGCGATCCCGGAGCTTCCAATTAGAGTAGCATGTATCCAGTTCGAGTTGTAGTAGATCGGGATACTACACTGAGCATCCTGTTACCATGGACACGGCTATTCGAATTGATAATCTTCCCTGCAGGGGTGCACTACTGTTACCCAACACGCTTGATTAACTCCGGCCGGACACACTTTTCTGGGTCATGCCTGGCCTCGGCTGATCGACACGACGTAGTCCTACCTAGGCTCAGTAGAGAGGTCCCCGCCGGTCTACATCCTAAGTGCTCAGGGGTCTTGGGACCATCGCCCTTTGCACTCCGGGTCATTGCGCGCAGGGCGAGTCCGGGCACCACCTCTGTCCTGGATGGCGCCGGCCCAGCCATGCCGCAATGCTGAACTGGACGTCTGACAGAGCTTTCGGCTGATACATACGGCGCCGAGGGCCCCATTAAACCATTATCCCGCGTGGTGGTAGTGCGTATAGGCCAGTGGCCAACTCAGATCAAATACCCAAATCCGCTAGTGTGTTGGGAGCTCGCGGTGATGATAAATACTCCTGTCGCCTGCCCGGCCGGGCCTCGTAATTATCTCGCGGGTACCCTCCAGGTCAACCCGACTCTCAAGAGACTGTCGGGAACTCAGGTCCACCTCTACCAGGGTGGTACCGCCTGTCCCTTCAGTCCTGCAATAACAGTACAAGGGGGCAACAATTAAAGGTAGCCGTGTGTCCGTAACATCAAGGGGGTAATCCGAGGAATCACCCTCGATGGATTCCCACTCGATGTAACCGTCAAGGTGAACTCGGAGGAATCACCCTCGATGGGTTCACACTTGAGTGGTTATACGACAAAGGCATCATCGGAGGTGGTGAAAGAGGAATCACCCTCGGTAACCCACTACCGACTAGCTATGCTATAGAGATATCATTAGGAGTGAGATAGGAGGTATCACCTTCGGCACTCGATAGTAGCTCTGCAGAGTCGTACAACTAAGGGGGTGTGCGATGCTGTGTCGGTCTCTGAACATCGATCACACGGATCGGGGCACCGGTAATAAAGCAGGGCAACAAGGACAAGGATGTGGGGTCACTGATGGATCACTAACCAGCCTATACTAAGCATTTAGGATAGCAGGTAAGGTATCAACAGCACTTTTCAAAAACAGGCTATGCATCAGAATAGGAGCAATCAATTACAGTAGCAAAGTCTAATGCAAGCAAGGGGGAGAAGGAATAGTTGATATAGGAATGATCAAGGGGGTTTGCTTGCCTAGAAGCTCTGCTGAAAAGGAAGCAGGGTCGTCGACGACGTAGTTATAATCAGGAGCCGCGTCGGTCTTGGGTCTACCGGAGAGAAGAGGGGGAGGAAACAGATAAATACAAGCATACAAATGCAATCACTATGCATGACATGGTAATATGCAATGCAGGGGTGACCTAATACATCCCTAAACCATTTTAGTTAATTTCGGAATTAATTTGGAATTATCTACCCGAGGTCAGGCAGTATTCATCTATCAGAAACAGGCCTGAAGTTACAGGTTCTCCTATGCGGAGGGTTCTAACATGCATGTAGATGACATATTCGATTTCGTTAGATTTTTCTGATCATTTTTCATATATAAATTATTTTCATCCGAGTTACGGTTTATTTTATATGATTTTTCAAAGTTTTAATCATTTTCTGAAATTGTTTTAATTACTAAATTTGACAAAAACGGAAATATGACGTCAACATGGAGTTAGCATGGTGTCAGCGGTCAACTGACCCACTGACCAGTCAACAGGGCCCACGGCGGACCCACTGGCAGTGACTGGGCGTTGCCCAGTCAGCGCTGACTGGGTCAAGGGTCCAGTCAGCAGAGGCTGACATGTGGGCCAGCCTGCTGAGTCAGCGCGCTGATTGGACCATCTTATCCGTTTGAACTGTAAACGTGGGCCCCACATGTCAGTTTCTAATTAGTTTAACAAATTAAATTTTAATTATAAAACGTTAATTAAGTGGGTGGGGCCCGTATGTCAGCGACACTGTGCTGCCATGTCAGCGCGTTGACCAGTCAACGTGGTCAACTGGGGCCCCTGGGCCCACTGGTCAGAGACCCAGGAAGCCCCACATGGCAGCCACGTCGGCGGTGGCCGGTGGCAAGTCGCCGGCGACGCTGAACGCGGCGGAGGCGCACGGGACAACGGCGGATCTCGCCGTCCGGCGTCCATTTGGCGCACGGAAGGCACCATTCGAACGAGCACTCAGCGCTGCGTCGAATGGTGGCCGTGGCTTGGCCGGAGTTGGCCGGAAACGGCGACGGCGAGCGGCGGAGGCAGCTGCCGGAATCGGGCCACGGCGGATTCGACGATGTGGGGCACGGCGGAGCTAGCTAACGGTGGCGTTGGACTCGCACGAGCTCTAGGAGCTCGATGCGAGGCTCGGCCGCGCGTGACAGCAACTAGGGCCATGGCGGCGAGCTCGTCGGCGGCAGCGGGTTCGGGCACGGCGAGCGAGCTAGCTAGCGAGCGTGCGCGAGCAAACGGAGAGGGGGAGGAGGAAGAGGAGCTCACCGTGAGGCTCACGGTGGCCGTTGGAAGTTTAGTAGCGCAGCACGGCTGCCGGAATCGGAGAAGAACGGCGGCGACCAAAGACGGGGAGGACGACGCGGATCCGGCGAGGGAGAGCTCCCCGGCTCGCGTTCGAGGGCGTGGACGACGTGGTCGACGACGGCGAGGACGAAGGACATGAAGAGGAGGCGAGGCGAGGCCGGTGGCCACGGCTACGACGGCGAGCGGCGACGGACGCGCTCGGTGGCGAGTAGGAGAGGGCGAACGGAGCGAGGAGAGGGGTAGGCGAGTGGATCTGGGTGAGGGGGAGGCCGCGGGGGCCATCCTTATCCCCTCGCCCGGGCTGGGGCGTCGCCGTGTCGGCCGTTCGCCGGTGCGCGCCGGCGCGGCCACGGGCGAGCCGACATGCGCGAGGAGAGAGGGTAGGGAGACGGTGCGCTGTCGGTTGGGATGTACTGTGGACTTAGGCCCAGTCCACAGTAGCCTTTAGCTTTTTTTCCTTTTTATTTTTTTGTTTTTCTTTATTCTGTTATGTTCTGCATTTTCTTTCAGCAGTAGTTGACTTTTGTAAAATGTGTAGTTGGTCCGAATAATTAATATATTTTATACCTCACTGCCACAAAAAGTTTGGGAGTGATTTGAATTCATTTGTATTTTTCAAAAATGAAAATGGATTTAATAGTGCTGTTTTGGGGTACTGTTTTGGTTGCTAGGGTCAACTTAGGAACTCAAATAATGTTGATTTTATGTTTATAATTGCTTTGGGATTATTTGCAATTTTATGAACTATTTTGTTTGCAAGTTTGAAGTTTTTCTAATTTCACTTGTTATTTGAATTTTGAATTTGAGTTGAATTATTTCTTAATTGCATTTCTTAGGATATAATGATGATGACTTGGCATCATTAGTGTGATGTCACTGTAGCTTAACACTGGGGGTGTTACAAATCTCCCCCACTACAAGAAATCTCGTCCCGAGATTTAAGAGGTGGGGTAAAGGGTATGTTCGGGATCAAGGATGTACGGGAGAGTCAGGTTTCGATCCTGTGGAACTGTGGTTAGTGTCGATTAATAGTGGGAAGGCAGTGACATCTTGCAAGGTCACGATAGCAAGGCAAGTCAGAGGACAATCATTTGGGGGTGTTGGCTTAAGCAGGGAATTATCACTGCTTAGATAAAAGCTAGATTACAAGAAAGGTTAAACAGACCAATGGAAAGGAATATGTGATGATCAGATTAAACAGACCAATGGAAAGGAATAACTACAGACAATCCAGCTCTCCGGGTGGATGTGAACACGAGAACCTAATGTTAGAGTTAGCAAAACTTTAACCCGAGTAGAGGAGAGATCAGAATCCTAGAGTAAAGGAGAGGAATAAAAGATCCTAATCCCATCAGTTGGCAACGTGGGCCCGTAAGCCACACATCCATGTTAGTAAAACAGTTTTTCAGAGACTAGACTCAACTTCGGCCAAGGAGTTGGAAAGGGGGCTACCTACAAGCAGTCGGCTCTGATACCAACTTGTGACGCCCCTGACTTAATCGTGCACTAATCATTCACGCAAATGCACACGATCAAGCCTAAGGACTCACTTGAAGATATCACAACACAACTCTACACAAAAAAAGTCATACAAGCTTTATCTTACAAGCCAGGGGCCTCGAGGGCTCGAATACATAAGCTTGAGTCATACAAGCATTAGCGGAAGCATCAGATATCTGAGTACAGACATAAAAGTTAAACAGATATGCCTTAAGAAGGCGGGGCAAAACAACGACACTGATCGAAAAGGCGCAGGCCTCCTGCCTGGGAGCCTCCTAACTACTCCTGGTCGTCGGCGGTCTCCACGTAGTAGTAGGCTCCACCAGAGGGGTAGTAGTAGTCGTCGACTAGGGCAGCTGGCTCCGGGGCTCCGTCATCTGGTTGCAGCAATCGGGTATGGGGAAAAAGGGGAAGCAAAGCAACTGTGAGTACTCATCCAAAGTACTCGCAAGACTTACATCAAAACTATGCTAATTATGCATCGGTATCAAAGAAGGGCTATATCAGTGGACTGGACTGCAGAAATGCCAGAATAGAGAGAAAGGCCTAGCCTATCGAAGACTAGCATCTTCAGCGTCTTGCAGCATTAGAAGAGTGCAGATTAGTATCATAACATAAAGTAACGAGCATGTAGTAGCAAAGCCTAGAGATCCTTCCTCGACTCCATGCGAGAAAGCGATCCCGGAGCTTCCAATTAAAGTAGCATGTATCTAGTTCAAGTTGTAGTAGATCGGGATACTACACTGAGCGTCCTGTTACCGTGGACACGGCTATTCAAATAGATAATCTTCCCTGCAGGGGTGCACTACTGTTACCCAACACGCTTGATTTACTCTGGCCGGACACTTTTCTGGGTCATGCCCGGCCTCGGCTGATCAACACGATGTAGTCCTACCTAGGCTCAGCAGAGAGGTCCCCGCCGGTCTACATCCTAAGTGCTCAGG
The DNA here is from genome assembly GCA_039707655.1 of Elymus sibiricus. Taxonomy (NCBI): domain Eukaryota; kingdom Viridiplantae; phylum Streptophyta; class Magnoliopsida; order Poales; family Poaceae; genus Elymus; species Elymus sibiricus. Next base: position 26,868,599 of record CM077672.1, read on the forward strand.
GGTCTTGGGCCCATCGCCCTTTGCACTCCGGGTCGTTGCGCGCAGGGCGAGTCCAGGCACCACCTCTGTCATGGATGGCGCCGGCCCAGCCGTGCCGCAATGTTGAACTGGACGTCTGACAGAGCTTTCGGCTGATACATACGGCGCCGAGGGCCCCATTAAACCATTATCCCGCGTGGTGGTAGTGCGTATAGGCCAGTGGCCAACTCAGATCAAATACCCAAATCCGTTAGTGTGTTGGGAGCTCGCGGTGACGATCATTACTCCTGTCGCCGCATCTCGAGGACTTGCAACAAGGGTCAGGCCCATCCCTCTCTAGGGCGGTCTCTGCCTGCCCGGCCGCGCCTCGTAATTATCTCACGGGTACCCTCCAGGTCAACCCGACTCTCAAGAGACTGTCGGGAACTCAGGTCCACCTCTACCGGGGTGGTACCGCCTATCCCTTCAGTCCCGCAATAACAGTACAAGGGGGCAACAATTAAAGGTAACCGTGTTTCCGTAACATCAAGGGGGTAATCCGAGGAATCGCCCTCGATGGATTCCCACTCGATGTAACCGTCAAGGTGAACTCTGAGGAATCACCCTCCATGGGTTCACACTTGAGGGGTTGTACGACAGAGGCATCACCGGAGGTGGTGAAAGAGGAATCACCCTCGGTAACCCACAACCGACTAGCTATGCAACAGAGATATCATTAGGAGGGAGATAGGAGGTATCACCCTCAGCACTCGATAGTAGCTCTGCAGAGTCGTACAACTAAGGGGGTGTGCGATGTTGTGTCGGTCTCTGAACATCGATCACATGGATCGGGGCACCAGTAATAAAGCGGGGCAACAAGGACAAGGATGTGGGGCCACTGATGGATCACTAACCAGCCTATACTAAGCATTTAGGATAGCAGGTAAGGTAACAACAACAGTTTTCAAAAATAGGCTATGCATCAGAATAGGAGCAATCAATTATAGTAGCAAAGTCTAATGCAAGCACGGGGGAGAAGGAATAGGTGATATAGGAATGATCAAGGGGGTTTGCTTGCCTGGAAGCTCTGCTGAAAAGGAAGCAGGGCCGTCGACGACGTAGTTGTAATCAGGAGCCACGTCGGTCTTGGGTCTACCGGAGAGAAGAGGGGGAGGAAACAGATAAATACAAGCATACAAATGCAATCAATATGCATGACATGGTAATATGCAATGCAGGGGTGACCTAATACATCCCTAAACCATTTTAGTTAATTTAGGAATTAATGTGGAATTATCTATCGGAGGTCAGGCACTATTCATCTATCAGAAACAGGCCTAAATTTACAGGTTCTCCTACGCAGAGGGTTCTAACATGCATGCAGATGACATATTCAGATTCGTTAGATTTTTCTGATCATTTTTCATATATAAATTATTTTCATCCGAGTTACGGTTTATTTTATATGATTTTTCAAAGTTTTAATCATTTTCTAAAATTGTTTTAATTACTAAATTCGACAAAAAAGGAAATATGATGCATGGCGTCAGCGGTCAACTGAGCCGCTGACCAGTCAACAGGGCCCACGGCGGACCCACTGGCAGTGACTGGGCGTTGCCCAGTCAGCGCTGACTGGGTCAAGGGTCCAGTCAGCAGAGGCTGACATGTGGGCCAGCCTGCTAAGTCAGCGCGCTGACTGGACCATCTTATCCGTTTGAACGTAAACGTGGGCCCCACATGTCAGTTTCTAATTAGTTTAACTAATTAAATTTTAATTATAAAAGGTTAATTAAGTGGGTGGGACCCGTATGTCAGCGACACTGTGCTGCCACGTCAGCGCGTTGACCAGTGAACGTGGTCAACTGGGGCCCCTGGGCCCACTGGTCAGTGACCCAGGGAGCCCCACGTGGCAGCCACGTCAGCGGTGGCCGACGGCAAGTCGCCGGCGGCGCCGAACGCGGCGGAGGCGCACGGGACCGCGGCGGATCTCGCCGTCCGACATCCATTTGGCGCGCGGAAGGCACCATTCGAACGAGCGCTCGGCGCTGCGTCGAATGGTGGTCGTGGCTTGGCCGGAGTTGGCCGGAAACAGCAACGGCGAGAGGCGAGCGGCGGAGGCGGCGGCCGGAATCGGGCCACGGCGGATTCAGCGATGCGGGGCACGGCGGAGCTATCTAACGGTGGCGTTGGACTCGCACGGGCTCTAGGAGCTCGATGCGAGGCTCGGCCGCGTGTGACAGCAACTAGGGCCACGGCGGCGAGCTCGTCGGCGGCAGCAAGTTCGGGCATGGCGAGCGAGCAAGCTAGCGAGCGCGCACGAGCAAACCGAAAGGGGGAGGAGGAAGAGGAGCTCACCATGAGGCGCACGGTGGCCGTTGGAAGTTTAGTAGCGCAGCACGGCGGCCGGAATCGGAGAAGAACGGCGGTGACCGAAGACGGGGAGCACGACGCGGATCCGGCGAGGGAGAGCTCCCCGGCTCGCGTTCGAGGGCGTGGACGACGTGGTCGACGACGGCGAGGACGAAGGACACGGAGAGGAGGTGAGGCGAGGCCGATGGCCGCGGCTACGACGGCGAGCGGCGACGGACATGCTCGGTGGCGAGTGGGAGAGGGCGAACGGAGCGAGGAGAGGGGGAGGCGAGTGGATCTGGGTGAGGGGGAGGCCGCGGGGGCCATCCTTATCCCCTCGCCCGGGCTGGGGCGTCGCCGTGTCGGCCGTTCGCCGGTGCGCGCCGGCGCGGCCACGGGCGAGCCGACACGCACGAGGAGAGAGGGTAGGGAGACGGTGCGCTGTGGGCTGGGCCGTACTGTGGACTTAGGCCCAGTCCACAGTAGCCTTTAGCTTTTTCCCTTTTTATTTTTCTGTTTTTCTTTATTCTGTTCTGTTCTGCATTTTCTTTCCGCACTAGTTGATTTTTGTAAAATGTGTAGTTGGTCCCAATAATTAATATATTTTATACCTCACTGCCACAAAAAGTTTGGGAGTGATTTGAATTCATTTGTATTTTTCAAAAATGAAAATGGATTTAATAGTGCTGTTTTGGGGTACTGTTTTGGTTGCTAGGGTCAACTTAGGAATGCAAATAATGTTGATTTGATTTTTATAATTGCTTTGGGATTATTTGCAATATTATGAACTATTTTGTTTGCAAGTTTGAAGTTTTTCTAATTTAACTTGTTATTTGAATTTTGAATTTGAGCTGAATTATTTCTTAATTGCATTTCTTAGGATATAATGATGATGACTTGGCATCATTAGTGTGAGGTCACTGTAGCTAAAAACTGGGGGTGTTACACAAAAATAGATCATACTAAACTTTTATTCAACTAGATCACGAAATAACTAAGGATTGAACTAAAGATACGTAAAGATAGTAAAAGTGATGGTGATACGATACCGGGGCACCTCCCCCAAGCTTGGCACAAGCCAAGGGGAGTGCCCATACCCATGTACTCAAGTTTCCTTCTTCGGTGATGGTGGTGATGATGAAGTGGCAAGCTTGTCCTTCAGCTGTAGCAGGTACATCAATCTACGGTTGATGCTCTAAAGAGCGATGTTTTGCTCTTCCAACAAAATAACTTCACGAGTGAGAGATGTATTCTGAACAGAAACTATTTCAAAGACTCTTAAGGCTTCAATTACGGATGGGGAGAGATGATCATATAAGGGTTGAAGTATATCTCCCTTCTCTGCGGTCTCTTCTATGGGAATCGCTTGCCCTCCTTCTGGAGCCTGGGCTCCTTCAATTTCATCGGCCTTGTCCTCCTTGCCATCGTCTTCCTCTCCCGACGACCACTCGTAGTAAACCTCGCTATAAGGGCGTTTGCCAGGCGATGGTTGCACAATACGGTGCTTGGTACGGAGCTTTTTGGGAGCCATGGCGATCTAGATCTGTCAGAAAAATAGCACGAAACAAGAACAGAGGAGATTTCTGCGATACGGTGGTCAAAACATCCGGGGGTATATATATAAAGATTTTTTTATCTTGCAAAACAAGTAATCCAGGAAAAAACGGAGTCGGGAAGGCTCACGAGGGGCCCACGAGCCACCAGGGCGCGCCTAGGGGGGTGGCGCGCCCTGGTGCCTCGTGGGCACCTGGTGGGTTCCCTCGGCTGTTTCTTATTTTTGTATTTTTTCTAATATTCCAAAACTGACAGAAAGTATTTTTATGAAATTTTTGGAGTCGGTTTACTTACCGTATCACGTACCTCTTCCTTTTCAGGGTTCTGGAGTGTTCTGGAAGGTCTCTCTTATGTATTCTTCCAGTGTAGTTGTTTCAATAATATTAGTTTCAACATTAATGGGAGTACCTGAAATATAGTGCTTGATTCTTTGCCCATTCACCACTCTCGGATTAGTGCCTTCGGAGTTGTTTATTTTGATGGCTCCGGAGCGATAAACTTCTTCGATGATATATGGTCCTTCCCATTTAGAGAGAAGTTTTCCTGCAAAGAATCTCAAACGAGAATTGTACAATAGAACTTGCTCACCTACTTAATGTTGGAAATATGCCCTAGAGGCAATAATAAATTGGTTATTATTATATTTCCTTGTTCATGATAATCGTTTATTATCCATGCTATAATTGTATTGATTGGAAACTCAAATACATGTGTGGGTACATAGACAACACTGTGTCCCTAGTAAGCCTCTAGTTGACTAGCTCGTTGATCAAAGATGGTTAAGGTTTCCTAGCCATTGACATGAGATGTCGTTTGATAACGGGATCACATCATTAGGAGAGTGATGTGATGGACAAGACCCAAACTATGAACGTAGCATATGATCGTGTCAGTTTATTGCTATTGTTTTCTGCATGTCAAGTATCTGTTCCTATGACCATGAGATCATGCAACTCCCTGACATCGGAGGAGTACCTTGTGTGTATCAAACGTCGCAACGTAACTGGGTGACTATAAAGGTGCTCTACAGGTATCTCCGAGGGTGTCTGTTGGGTTGGCATGGATCAGGACTGGGATTTGTTACTCCGTATGACGGAGAGGTATCTCAGGGCCCACTCGGTAATACAACATCACAATGAGCCTTGCAAGCAATGTGACTAAAGTGTTAGCCACGAGATCTTGTATTATGGAACGAGTAAAGAGACTTGCCGGTAACGAGATTGAACTAGGTATAGAGATACCGACGATCGAATCTCGGGCAAGTAACATACCGAAGAACAAAGGGAATAGCATACGGGATTAACTGAATCCTTGACATAGAGGTTCGACCGATAAAAGATCTTCGTAGAATATGTAGGAGCCAATATGGGCATCCAGGTCCCGCTATTGGTTATTGACCGTAGAGGTGTCTCGGTCATGTCTACATAGTTCTCGAACCCGCAGGGTCTACACACTTAACGTTTGGTGACGATTAGTATAGTTGAGTTATTTTGTTGGTGACCGAAAGTTGTTCGGAGTCCCGGATAAGATCCCGGACATGACGAGGATCTCCGGAATAGTCCGGAGGTAAAGATTGATATATGTGATAATAGTGTTGTGATCTCCGGAAGAGTTCCGGAGTTCACCGGAATGGGTTCCGGATGTTTACCGAAGTGTTCGGGTGCAGCAACACTTTATATGGGCCAAAGGGATAAAGCCCACGAGGTATTGGAAAGTGCAAAAAGTAGTTTTGCTGCCGCGTAAGCGGTACTACCATTTTGTGAAGCGGTACTACCGCCCAAGCGGTACTACCGCTTGTGTGAAGCAGTACTACCGCCCAAGCGGTACTACCGCTTGTGTGAAGCGGTACTACCGCCCAAGCGGTACTACTGCTTGTGTTAAGCGGTACTACCGCTTGTGCGTGGTACTGCAGGGATCCGAGTTGGACTCTTTCCCTGCGGGCCAAACCGACCTTGTGCGGGCAAAACCGACCTGGAGGAGGCTTTTACTCCAAGTTTAGACCCCAAGGCTCAACATATAAATAGAGGGGCAGGGCTAGCACACGGGACACATCAAGATTTCCCCAAGCCGTGTGCGGCAACCCTAACCCTCTAGTTCCTCCGTCATAATCCTCGTAGCGCTTGGCGAAGCCCTGCAGAGATTGTTCCTCACCACCATCACCACGCCGTCATGCTGCTGGAACTCAACCACTACTTCACCATCGCTCGCTGGATCGAGGAGGTGAAGGCGTCATCAAGCCGTACGTGTGTTGAACGCGGAGGTGCCGTCCGTTCGGCGCTAGTTCATGATCGGATCGAGGGACGACTTGCGATTTGGATCGCGGAGATGTTTGACTACATCAACCGCGTTTCTTAAACGCTTCCGCTTAGCGATCTACAAGGGTATGTAGATTCACTCTCCCTCTCGTAGATGCTCATCACCATGGATAGATCTTGCGTGTGCGTAGGAAAATTTTTGTTTCCCATGCAACGTTCCCCAACAGTGGCATCATGAGCCAGGTCTATGCGTAGATGAGATCTCGAGTAGAACACAAACGAGTTGTGGGCGTGGGTGTATACATATTGCTTGCCGTTACTAGTTGATACTTGATTCGGCGGTATTGTGAGATGAAGCGGCCCGGACCGACATTACGCGTACACTTACGCGAGACAGGTTCCTTCAACTGACATGTAATTTTGTTGCATAAAGATGGCTAGCGGGTGTCTGTCTCTCTCACTTTAGTTGAATCGATTTCAATGAAGAGGGTTCTTTTAGAAGTTCAAAAAGCAATCACTACACCACGTTGTGGTTTTGCGTAGGTAAGAACGGTTCTTGCAAACCCGTAGCAGCCACGTAAAATTTGCAACAACAATTAGAGGACGTCTAACTTGTTTTTGCAGGGTATGATGTGATATGATATGGCCAATTACATGATGAGATATATGTGATGTATGAGATGATCATGTGTTGTATAGAATATCACGACTTGCATGTCGATGAGTACGGCAACTGGCAGGAGCCATAGAGTTGTCTTTAATTATTGTATGACCTGCGTGTCAATCATTAAGCGCTATGTAATGCTTTACTTTATCGCTAAACGTTAGCAATAGTCGTGGAAGCAACAGTCGGCGCGACAACCTTATGGCAACACGTTGATGGAGATCAAGATGATGGAGATCATGGTGTCATGCCGGTGACGATGGAGATCATGCCGGTGCTTTGGAGATGGAGATCAAAAGCACAAGTTCATGGCCATATCATGTCACTTATGATTTGCATGTGATGTTAATCCTTTTATGCATCTTATTTTGCTTAGGACGACGGTAGCATTATAAGGTGATCCCTCACTTAAATTTCAAGATAAATTGTGTTCTCCCCGAGTGTGCACCGTTGCGAAAGTTCGTCGTTTCGAGACACGCCGTGATGATCGGGTGTGATAGACTCCACGTTCACATACAACGGGTGCAAGCCATGTTGCACACGCGGAACACTCGGGTTAAACTTGACGAGCCTAGCATGTACAGACATGGCCTCGGAACACAAGAGACCGAAAGGTCGAACATGAGTCATATAGTAGATATGATCAACATGAAGATGTTCACCATTGAAACCACCTCGACTCACGTGATGATCGGACTTGAGTTGGTGGATTTGGATCATGTTATACTCGAATGACCGGAGGGATGTCAATTTGAGTGGGAGTTTTTAAGTAATATGATTAACTAAACTCATTATCTAAAACAATAGTCTAAGTTGTCTTTGCTATATTTATGTTGTAGATCATGGCTCGCGCAGTAGCACCCCTGAATTTTAATGCGTTCCTAGAGAAAGCTAAGTTGAAAGATGATGGAAGTAACTTTGTGGACTGGCCCGTAATCTAAGGATTATCCTTACGGCTTCCCAGAAGGCTTATGTCCTTGATGCACCGCTTGGTGATCCACCCGCTCTAGTTGAGTCTCTAGACGTTGTGAACGCCTGGCAGGCTCGTTCTGATGATTACTCAATAGTTCAATGTGCAATGTTGTATGGCTTAGAACCGGGACTTCAAAGACGTTTTGAACGTCATGGAGCATATGAGATGTTCCAGGAGTTGAAGTTTATCTTTCAGAAGAATGCCCGGATCGAGAGGTATGAGATCTCCGATAAGTTCTATACTTGCAAGATGGAGGAGAACGGGTCTATCAGTGATCACGTGCTCAGAATGTCTGGGTACTCCACCCGTCTGGCTGAATTGGGGATGCCCCTTCCGCCAGAGGCTATCACTGACAGAGTTCTTCAATCATTGCCACCTAGCTACAAGAGCTTCGTGTTGAACTATAACATGCACGGGATGAACAAGTCAGTCGCCGAGCTGTTTGCGATGCTGAAAGCCGCTGAGTCTGAAATTCAGAAGTAGTATCAAGTGTTGATGGTCAATAAAACCACTAGTTTCAAGAAAAATGGCAAGGGTAAGAAGGGTAAATCTAAGAAGGGTGGCAAAGCAGTTGCTGCTCCTGTGAAGAAACCCAAGGCTGGACCCAAACCAGAAACTGAGTGCTTTCATTGCAAGGGAACTGGACACTGGAAGCGGAACTGCCCCAAGTATTTGGCTGACAAGAAGGCGGCCAACAACAAACAAGGTATATATGATATACATGTTATTGATATGTTCCTTACCAACCCTCGTTGTAGTGCCTGGGTATTTGATACCGGTGCGGCTGCTCATATTTGCAACTCTAAACAGGAACTGCGGAATAGACGGAGGTTGGCAAAGGACGAAGTGATGATGCGCGTGGGAAATGGTTCCAAGGTTGATGTGATCGCCGTCGGCACGCTCGCTCTTCGATTACCGTCGGGATTAATGATGAACCTAAATAAGTGTTATTTGGTGCCTGCGTTAAGCATGAACAATATATCTGGATGTTGTTTATTGCGAGACGGTTACTCATTTAAATCAGAGAATAATGGTTGTTCTATTTATATGAGTAATATCTTTTATGGTCATGCACCCAGTGTGAGGGGTTTATTCTTATTGAATCTCGATAGTAATGATACACATGTTCATAAAATTGATGCCAAAAGATGTAGAATTGATAATGATAATACCACTTTCTTGTGGCACTGCCGTTTAGGTCATATTGGCGTAAAACGCATGAGGAAGCTCCATGCTGATGGACTTTTGGAGTCACTTGATTTTGAATCACTTGACACATGTGAGCCATGCCTCATGGGCAAGATGACTAAAACGCCGTTCTCTGGAACAATGGAACGGGCAAGTGACTTATTGGAAATCATACATACTGATGTGTGTAGTCCGATGAGTATTGAGGCGCGCGGTGGTTATCGTTACTTTCTCACCTTCACTGATGACTTAAGTAGATATGGGTATATTTACTTAATGAAACACAAGTCTGAAACATTTGAAAAGTTCAAACAATTTCAGAGTGAAGTTGAGAATCATCGTAACAAGAAGATTAAATTCCTACGATCTGATCGAGGAGGAGAATATCTGAGTTATGAGTTTGGCAGTCACTTAAGACAGTGTGGAATTGTTTCACAATTAACACCGCCTGGAACACCACAGCGTAATGGTGTGTCCGAACGTCGTAATCGAACCTTATTAGATATGGTGCGATCTATGATGTCTCTTGCCGATTTGCCACTATCGTTTTGGGGTTATGCATTAGAGACAGCTGCATTCACTTTAAATAGGGCACCATCGAAATCCGTTGAGACGATGCCATATGAACTTTGGTTTGGCAAGAAGCCAAAGCTGTCGTTTCTTAAAGTTTGGGGATGTGATGCTTATGTCAAAAAGCTTCAGCCTGAAAAGCTGGAACCCAAAGCGGAGAAATGCGTCTTCATAGGATACCCAAAAGAGACAGTTGGGTATACCTTCTACCTCAGATCCGAGGGCAAAGTGTTTGTCGCTAAAAACGGAACATTTCTTGAGAACGAGTTTCTCTCGAAAGAATTGAGTGGGAGGAAGATAGAACTTGATGAGGTTGCTGAACCTTTACTTCAACTTGAGAGTAGCGCAGCGCAGAAAGTTGTTTCTGTGGAGCCTACATTAGCTGAAGAGGAAGTTAATGATGATGATCATGAAGCTTTGGATCAAGTTGCTATCGAACCTCGTAGGTCGACAAGGACGCGTACTGCTCCTGAGTGGTACGGCAACCCTGTCTTAGAGGTCATGTTGTTAGGCAACGATGAACCTACGAGCTATGGAGAAGCGATGATGGGCCCGGATTCCGAGAAATGGTTAGAGGCCATGAAGTCCGAGATGAGATCCATGTATGAAAACAAAGTATGGACTTTGGAAGTATTACCTGAAGGGCGTAAGGCCATTCAGAACAAATGGATCTTTAAGAGGAAGACGGACGCAGACGGTAATGTCACCGTCTATAAAGCTCGACTTGTGGCAAAGGGTATTTCACAAGTTCAAGGAGTTGACTACGATGAGACCTTCTCACCCGTAGCGATGCTTAAGTCCGTCAGAATCATGTTAGCAATAGCTTCCTTTTTCGATTATGAAATTTGGCAGATGGATGTCAAAACAGCGTTCCTTAACGGTTACCTTAAGGAAGAGTTGTATATGATGCAACCAGAAGGTTTTGTCGATCCAGAGAATGCTGACAAAGTTTGCAAACTCCAGCGATCCATTTATGGACTGGTGCAAGCATCTCGGAGTTGGAATCTTCGTTTCGATGAGGTGATCAAGGCGTTCGAGTTTATACAAGTTTACGGAGAAGCTTGTATTTACAAGAAAGTGAGTGGGAGCTCTATAGCGTTTCTAATATTATATGTGGATGACATATTACTGATTGGAAACAATATAGAAATGCTAGAAAGCGTAAAGGAATATTTGAACAAGAGTTTTTCAATGAAGGACCTAGGAGAAGCTGCTTTCATATTAGGCATCAAGATCTATAGAGATAGATCGAGACGTTTGATAGGACTTTCACAAAGCACATACCTTGACAAAGTTTTGAAGAAGTTCAAAATGGATCAGTCCAAGAAGGGGTTCTTGCCTGTATTGCAAGGTGTGAAGTTGAGTAAGACTCAATGCCTAGTGACTGCAGAAGATAGAGAAAAGATGAGTGTCATCCCCTATGCTTCGGCCATAGGCTCTATCATGTATGCAATGCTGTGCACAAGACCCGATGTCAGCCTTGCCATAAGTATGGTCGGAAGGTTTCAAAGTGATCCAGGAATGGAACACTGGACGGCGGTCAAGAATATCCTGAAGTACCTGAAAAGGACTAAGGATATGTTTCTCGTTTATGGAGGTGATCAAGAGCTCGTCGTAAAGGGTTACGTCGATGCAAGCTTTGACACTGATCCGGCTGACTCTAAGTCTCAAACCGGATACGTGTTTATTCTTAATGAGGGTGCGGTTAGCTGGTGCAGTTCCAAGCAAAGCGTGGTTGCAGATTCTACATGCGAAGCGGAGTACATCGCTGCCTCGGAGGCGGCGAAAGAAGCTGTCTGGATGAAGGAGTTCATGACAGATCTTGGAGTAGTGCCTAGTGCGCTTAACCCAATGACTCTGTTTTGTGATAACACTGGTGCCATTGCTCTAGCCAAGGAACCAAGATTTCACAAGAGGACCAGACACATAAAGCGACGCTTCAATTCCATCCGCGATTACATCAAGGAGGACGACATAAATATTTGCAAAGTACACACGGATCTGAATGTTGCAGATCCGATGACTAAACCTCTTCCAAGGGCTAAACATGAACAACACCAGAACTGCAAGGGTGTTCGATTCATTAAAATGTAAATCACATAGTGATGTGAACTAGATTATTGACTCTAGTGCAAGTGGGAGACTGTTGGAAATATGCCCTAGAGGCAATAATAAATTGGTTATTATTATATTTCCTTGTTCATGATAATCGTTTATTATCCATGCTATAATTGTATTGATTGGAAACTCAAATACATGTGTGGGTACATAGACAACACTGTGTCCCTAGTAAGCCTCTAGTTGACTAGCTCGTTGATCAAAGATGGTTAAGGTTTCCTAGCCATTGACATGAGATGTCGTTTGATAACGGGATCACATCATTAGGAGAGTGATGTGATGGACAAGACCCAAACTATGAACGTAGCATATGATCGTGTCAGTTTATTGCTATTGTTTTCTGCATGTCAAGTATCTGTTCCTATGACCATGAGATCATGCAACTCCCTGACATCGGAGGAGTACCTTGTGTGTATCAAACGTCGCAACGTAACTGGGTGACTATAAAGGTGCTCTACAGGTATCTCCGAGGGTGTCTGTTGGGTTGGCATGGATCAGGACTGGGATTTGTTACTCCGTATGACGGAGAGGTATCTCAGGGCCCACTCGGTAATACAACATCACAATGAGCCTTGCAAGCAATGTGACTAAAGTGTTAGCCACGAGATCTTGTATTATGGAACGAGTAAAGAGACTTGCCGGTAACGAGATTGAACTAGGTATAGAGATACCGACGATCGAATCTCGGGCAAGTAACATACCGAAGAACAAAGGGAATAGCATACGGGATTAACTGAATCCTTGACATAGAGGTTCGACCGATAAAAGATCTTCGTAGAATATGTAGGAGCCAATATGGGCATCCAGGTCCCGCTATTGGTTATTGACCGTAGAGGTGTCTCGGTCATGTCTACATAGTTCTCGAACCCGCAGGGTCTACACACTTAACGTTTGGTGACGATTAGTATAGTTGAGTTATTTTGTTGGTGACCGAAAGTTGTTCGGAGTCCCGGATAAGATCCCGGACATGACGAGGATCTCCGGAATAGTCCGGAGGTAAAGATTGATATATGTGATAATAGTGTTGTGATCTCCGGAAGAGTTCCGGAGTTCACCGGAATGGGTTCCGGATGTTTACCGAAGTGTTCGGGTGCAGCAACACTTTATATGGGCCAAAGGGATAAAGCCCACGAGGTATTGGAAAGTGCAAAAAGTAGTTTTGCTGCCGCGTAAGCGGTACTACCGTTTTGTGAAGCGGTACTACCGCCCAAGCGGTACTACCGCTTGTGTGAAGCGGTACTACCGCCCAAGCGGTACTACCGCTTGTGTTAAGCGGTACTACCACTTGTGCGCGGTACTGCAGGGATCCGAGTTGGACTCTTTCCCTGCGGGCCAAACCGACCTTGTGCGGGCAAAACCGACCTGGAGGAGGCTTTTACTCCAAGTTTAGACCCCAAGGCTCAACATATAAATAGAGGGGCAGGGCTAGCACACGGGACACATCAAGATTTCCCCAAGCCGTGTGCGGCAACCCTAACCCTCTAGTTCCTCCGTCATAATCCTCGTAGCGCTTGGCGAAGCCCTGCAGAGATTGTTCCTCACCACCATCACCACGCCGTCGTGCTGCTGGAACTCAACCACTACTTCACCATCGCTCGCTGGATCGAGGAGGTGAAGGCGTCATCAAGCCGTACGTGTGTTGAACGCGGAGGTGCCGTCCGTTCGGCGCTAGTTCGTGATCGGATCGAGGGACGACTTGCGATTTGGATCGCGGAGACGTTCGACTACATCAACCGCGTTTCTTAAACGCTTCCGCTTAGCGATCTACAAGGGTATGTAGATTCACTCTCCCTCTCGTAGATGCTCATCACCATGGATAGATCTTGCGTGTGCGTAGGAAAATTTTTGTTTCCCATGCAACGTTCCCCAACACTTAAAATTCCCGTTTTTGAATTCTTCTATCATGCCATTTTTTGACTTTTTCTTTAAACAATTTGGCATTTTCATAAGGTTGGGTTCTCCATTCATCTAATGAGCTAATATCAAATAACCTCTTTTCATTGGCAAGTTTAAAATCATAATTGAGTTCTTTAATTGCCCAATATGCTTTATGTTCTAACTCAAGAGGTAAATGACATGCTTTTCCATAAACCATTTTATAAGGAGACATACCCATAGGATTTTTATAAGCAGTTCTATAAGCCCATAATGCATCGTCAAGTTTCTTAGACCAATTCTTTCTAGATCTATTGACATTTTTTTGCAAAATTAATTTTATTTCTCTATTTCTCAATTCAACTTGACCACTAGTTTGAGGGTGATAGGGAGGTGCAATTCTATGGTTGACATCATATTTAGCAAGCAATTTACGGAATGCACCATGAATAAAATGTGAACCACCATCAGTCATTAAATATCTAGGGACTCCGAACCTTGGGAAAATAACTTCTTTAAGCATTTTAATAGAAGTGTTATGATCAGCACTACTAGTTGGAATAGCTTCTACCCACTAAGTAACGTAATCAACAGCAACTAAAATATGTGTATACCCATTGGATTTAGGAAAAGGTCCCATATAATCGAATCCCCAAACATCAAATGGTTCAATGGCACATGAATAATTCATAGGCATTTCCTGACATCTACAAACATTACCAATTCTTTGACATTCATCACAAGATAGGACAAACTTACGATCATCCTTGAAAAGAGTAGGCCAATAAAAGCCGGATTGTAATACCTTGTGTGCAGTTCTGTCTCCCGCATGGTGTCCTCCGTAAGCCTCGGAATGACACTTCCATAGGATTTGTTCCTGTTCATGCTCAGGTATACAACGTCTAATAATACCATCTACTCCTTCTTTATAAAGATGTGGGTCATCCCAGAAGTAATGTCTTAAATCAAAGAAGAACTTTTTCTTTTGTTGGTATGTGAAACTAGGTGGTATAAATTGAGCAACAATATAATTAGCATAGTCCGCATACCATGGAGTATTACGAGAAGCATTTATGACAACTAATTGTTCATCAGGAAAATCATCATTAATAGGTAGTGGGTCATCAAGAACATTTTCCATTCTAGACAAATTATCTGCTACGGGATTCTCAGCTCCCTTTCTATCAATAATATGCAAGTCAAATTCTTGTAGCAATAAAACCCACCTAATGAGTCTAGGTTTAGCATCTTTCTTTTCCATAAGATATTTAATAGCAGCATGATCGGTGTGAATAGTTACTTTAGAATCAACTATGTAACTGAATTTATCACATGCAAACACAACTGCTTGAAATTCTTTCTCAGTAGTATCATAATTTCTTTGGGCACTTGATATGTCTCCAACGTATCTATAATTTATGAAGTATTCATGCCACGTTTATAACAATTCTATATGGTTTTGGTATGATTTGATTAGAACTAACCCGGACTGACGCTGTTTTCAGCAGAATTGCCATGGTGTTGGTTTTTGTGCAGAAATAAAATTCTTGGAATTGGATGAAACTTTTTGGAGATTTTTTATGGAATAAATAAAAAATACTGGAACCAAGACCCACTGGAGGGGGGCCACCCAGTGCCCATGAGGCACCAGGGCGGGCTACCCCCCCCAGGCGCGCCCTGGTACCTCGTGGGGCCCACGTGGCTCCGTCTGACCTGATTCCAACGCTGAAAAATCCTATAAATAGATAAACCTACAGAAATAACCCAAGAACTTCGACTCCGCCGCCGTAAGCCTCTGTACCTCCACGATCTCATTTACAGCCCTTTTCCAGCACCCTGCCGGAGGGGGGAAACCATCACCGGAGGCCATCTTCATCATCCCGGCGGTCTCCATGACGATGAGGGAGTAGTTCACCCTCGGGGCTGAGGGTTTGTACCAGTAGCTATGTGTTTTATCTCTCTCTCTCTCGTGTTCTTGATTTGGCACGATCTTGATGTACCGCGAGCTTTGTTAATAAAGTTGGATCATATGGTGTTTCTTCCCTCTCTATCCTTGTTGTGATAAATTGAATCTTTTCCCTTTGAGGTTTCTGTAGGAGATATGCCCTAGAGGCAGTAATATCAGTTACTTTGTATCTCCGAGTTTGTAATGAATGTTTATGTTCCATGCTATAACTGCAATGATTCTCGAGTCTGCAATAACCACGAGGCTTGGAGGGAAACTCATGTGCACGTGTGGTATAATAAACGGTAAAATGTATTCCTAGTCTTGCCTCTAAGACTGGCTCAAGTATTGCATGATGATCCTGTTTTCCTGATCATGGGCATGTCTATGCCGGCAATTTTGAGGGAACAATGTTAGTAGAACACTTGTGTTGAATCAATCTGAATTGATGTTATGCTATGAGATACATTCGTCACAGTTAATGGTTAATAACATAGAGATAGTTAATGTTTGCATAATTCCTTAGACCATGAGAGTATCGAGTTCCTTCGTACTTGCTTCGTGAACTTTGGGGTTTGTTAAACGTCATCCGTAAATGGGTGGCTATTACGGCGGCTTACGGGTTCACGGAAAAGTATGGCAAGAAACGAGATAGCTCAAGATTGGGATTTGCTCCTCCGATGATGGAGAGATATTCTCGGGCCCTCTCGGTGTTACGGTATCCATCATCGTCTGGCCAGACACATTGTGATTTGATCACTGGGATGCCGGAACACGGAAACGAGTAAAGAGAACAAAACCGGTAACGAGGTAACTTGCATAGTGGACAAGTTGTTGATCCACGGGGATGCAATAAATCTCACCTCGGGTATTTTTAATATATCGTGAAGCAACAGGAATAACACACGGCAACTGGAGGTTCACTCGAATATTCATTCGTGTGGGTATAGGGGTCAATATGGGTGTCCACGGCTCCGATGTTGATCATTGATCGGAAAGAGTTCCGGGTCATGTCTATACTTCACCGAACCTATAGGGTCACACGCTTAAGGGTCATCTATATGCTGAATACTAGACGGGGAGTCTGAGAGAAAATCACCGAAAAAGTTTCGGACGAAACGGAAACGTTCCGGAGAGAACACCGGAATAGTTCCGGTGAAACTGAAAAGTTGTTTTAGGGTATTCTTAGAGGATGCCGGAAGTGTTCTGGAAACTTCTGGAAATTTTCCGGGACAAAAACCGGAAATGTTCCAGAGCAGCCGGAACCGTTTTGGTTGCTTTTCGCTGAAGAAACATTTTTCGGAAATTGTTTCGGAATGCGTTCAAAATTGTTTTGGTGGGTGCTAGAATTATTCTAGGCACACAGAAATAATTTGGGTTTTAACGGACGCAGAAAAATGTCTTCGTGAATAGTGAAAGTGCTTTTTGGATATTTTTTGGAAAGCACCTTTTGGGATATTTCCAAAAGGCTTTCTAGAAGGACTTGGGAGCCAAGGCACCCCCATGTGGGGGGCCCCCAAGTGTGGCTGGCCAAGCAAGGTGGAGCTCCTTGGAGCTCCACATGGCACCCCTTTTATCTTTATTCTTTTGTGAAAAGGCAGAAAGTGGGGGGTACTTTGGGGTTTTTTGTATGACATCTTTACCCCTTGACTATCCTATAAATAGAGGAGAGTGGGCTACCCCAAAACTCATCCTTGCTCTCATACACATGCCATCTGACTTGTCTGGCTTCTCTCTCCCTCCCATGAAATAGTTTCGTAGAGCCGAAAGGCTGTCTGGGTTCCGGCCGGAACTAGCTCTAGACGGCGAAGCCCTACCGGATAGCTGACACCGTATGTGTGCAACCCCGTAGAGAGATTGTAGTTTCGATCTTTTTGCCCGAGGGGCTGTTTTTGAGTGTCCTCCCGAAGGGCTGTTCGAGTCACCATTCGAGTTTCCGGCGTCCTCCCGAAGGGCTGTCCGGGTTACTGTTTGGGTTCCGAGGGTCTTCCCGAAGGGCTGTCCGCGACATCGTCAGGGGGACTGTCCGACCGCCTCCCGAAGGGCTGTCCGGAGTGAGAGTACATCCTTGCTGTTGGGAGGTTGTAAATCCTAGCTGCAGGGATCTGCACCGACGATCTACACCGACTCTTCTTCCGCTGCGCTTCGAGTCGGTACGGATCAGATCAAACCTTGTATGCAGTCTCCATTGTGATCCTGGGCGTGCTCGTTGTACCGAAATTTTTTGTTTTCTGTCGCGTTCCCCTACAGTGGTATCAGAGCCATGCTATGCGTAGTTGCAGGTTACGATCTTGAATACATGGAGATGTATGGGTATTGCATAATATAATTTTGGAGTAGATGAGATCTATTGCTGGAAATTATTTATGCAGGTAACAGATGAAATCTGTTACCCGATGTTCTTGTTGCTTCCATAGAATTTGCGTTTGCTCAATCTTGAGACAGCATGGTGGAATTTCACAAAGTTCTGGCAATCCGCGATCCTGGTTGATCAACGAAGTGCTAACAGTTCTTTGGGTTCCACTATAGTCAAAGGAAAGATGAAATTCGCAGACGAAGGGGCATTGCAGATATGATCTGCACGGGGGTCATGCGTATGACGAAGTTTAGTATGGGGCTCGAGATTTAATTATCTCGTGTTTCATACACCCCGAGATGTTGATCTAGCGACTTGAATAATCATACTTGATGATAAAACGTTGGTAGCTGCGGTTTAAGTCAAAACCTTAGAAGCCACGTAAAATAAAATTTTGCATAAACCGATTAGAGTCGTCTAACTTGGTTTTACAGGATGTGCATGTGATGTGGTATAGCAAAGCTCATATTAATTCGTTTATGTATGAGATGACTATATGATGTAAATTTGTTAACATGACCTGCGGGTCATGATTCGGCATGATGGCTGGAGCCATATGATTGTCACTTTAATGACCTGCGTGTCAACCTTAAGTAATGCACTTATTTTATTAGCTATAGAGATAGCAAATATTATCTGGTGCATCGACAAGGTGGTGGCAATCTTCGCGAAGGTGAACTCCGACGCAAATGCCAAAGACGAAGAAATACTTGACTTCTCTGTCAGAAAGGGCTATACCATATCATGCTATTATGAATTTCCTGAGATGTTTATCCCTTATGATGCACCCTTTTGATTGCGTGGTAGTCGCTTTTTATTAGGGTGATCTCTCACTAATAATATCAAGTAGATAGTATTCTCCCAAGTGTAGCACCGTCACGGCACCTATCTTTTCGGGGTGCGCCGTGTCACCCGGGTACGAACGATTAGTGAAGTGTGAGGCGGGTGAGTTGAGACCTCGCAGCAAGATCACTTGGTTGTCTTGACGTTCAGGCATGATCGTCATGAGCTCCGAACACACGCATCGAAAGATGAACAAGAGTCACATAGAGATGTGATTGGCAAGTTGGCCTACCGATTAAGATTTTTGTCATCAGTGGTGTTACACCAATGGCAAACAATCAAGACACGGATCTTGAATCACTCATAATCAATTTTGAGAGATCTTGATTTGAGTGGGAGCGCACTTTAGAATAAAATTGTTTATTCACTAGTGCCACAATCATTATAAACAAAGTCTAAGTGAAACTTGTGTTTTCCGTTGTAGATCAAATGGCTCGCAACACCGCGTTCAACTTAGGCCCGATGTTAGAGAAAGAGAAGTTAGCTGCGACTGGAAACAACTATGCGGACTGGGTCCGTAACCTGAGGATTGTCCTCAGGAGCGCTAGGAAAATGTATGTGCTTGAAACTGCTCTTCCAGCTAAACCGGCGGCAGATGCCCCGGAAGTTGAGCAGAATGTCTGGGCCACTAAGGATGATGATCACAACTTAGTGCAGTGCCTCATGTTAGCTTGCATGAGTGCAGGGCTTCAAAAATGTTTTGAATTCCATAAACCCCGCGATATGATCCGGGATTTGGATGCCCTGTACAAAGAAACCGCAAGGTCTGAACGATTTGATGTCATGAAGGCCTTGATGGATTGCAAGATGGCTGAGGGTAGTTCAGTTGGCGAACACGTAGTCAATTTGATTGGCTATGCTGAAAGGCTTAAAACCCTGGAGTTTCCACTTCCACCTGACCATATGATGGACATGCTGCTTTCTTCACCCCCCCCCCCCCGTCTTACGACGGTTTTATCATGAACTACAACATGAGTGGGATGGAGAAGACACCGGAATAGGTGCTCGCCATGCTAAAAACTACAGAAGGAGGACTGCGGAAAAATCGCAAGCAAGTGTTGCTTGTGAATAAAACCATCAGTTTCGAAAAGAAAGGCAAGCCAAAGAAGGGCAAGGGCGCCGGTAAGACCGGCTCCCAAAGCAACTCTAAGGGCGGAGCCAAGAATGAAACTGAGTGCTTCTACTGCAAGGGCACAGGACACTGGAAGAGAAACTGCAAGAAGTATCTGGAAGATAAGAAGTCCGGGAAAACCGGAAAAGGTATAATTGTTATACAAGTTAATGTCATTGACGTTTTGCTTGCTAGCGAAAATTCTAAGTCTTGGGTATTTGATACCGGATCGGTTGCTCACATTTGCAACTCGATACAGGGACTTCAGAAGTGCGCAAGCTAGCAAAGAATGAAGTCGTGATGCGCGTCGGGAATGGCAATGGGTTCGCCGCTCAAGCCGTCGGCATTATGCCTCTACATCTCCCTTCGGGATTTATCTTAGAACTAAATAACTGTTATTTTGTTCCACTGTTGTGTAGAAACACTATCTCCGGATCATGTTTAGTACACGATGGGTATTCGTACAAGTCTGAGAACAATGGTTGTTCACTTTATTGTAAGGATATGTTTAATGGATTTGCACGCATTGTTGGGGGCCTTTTCATTCTAAATCTTGAATGTGGAAATAATGTCTTTAACGTGAATGCTAAACGCCTTAAGAAGGCTGATACCACCACCACTTTCATGTGGCACTGTCGGCTTGGCCACATCGGAAAGAAACGCATGCAAAGACTCCATAAAGATGGAGTTTTACCGTCCCTTGATTTTGAATCATTTGACACATGTGAAGCTTGCTTGATGGGGAAAATGACCAAGACGCCGTTCACGGGTCATCCTGAACGGGCGGGTGAATTATTGGAAATAATACATAGTGATGTATGTGGTCCAATGAACACAGCCGCACGGGGTGGGTATTTCTACTTCGTGACTTTTACTGATGATTTAAGTCGGTATGGCTATATCTACTTAATGAAGCATAAGTCGGAAACCTTTGAAAAGTTTAAAGAATTTCAGAATGAGGTAGAAAATCATAGTGACAAAAAGATTAAGTTTCTGTGGTCTGATCGCGGGGGCGAATACCTTAGTCATGAGTTTGGCCAACATCTGAGTGATCGTGTAATCGTTTCACAGCTTACGCCTCCCGGAACTCCACAGAGAAATGGAGTGTCGGAACGACGTAACCGAACCTTGTTAGACATGGTAAGGTCGATGATGTCTCTTACAGATCTGCCGATATCTTTTTGGGGTCACGCACTAGAAACTGTCGCTCACACACTAAACAAAGCACCGTCTAAGTCTGTTGAAACGACGCCATATGAGATATGGCACGGGAAGAAACCCGACCTGTCGTTTCTCAAAATCTGGGGTTGTGAAGCTTATGTAAAACGTTTACAACCAAGCAAACTCGATCCTAGATCAGACAAATGTTAATTGTAGGTTATCCCAAGAAGACAGTTGGGTATTCTTTCTACCACGCATCCGAGAACAAAGTGTTTGTTGCAAAACACGGAGTCTTTGTCGAGAAAGAGTGTCTCGCTAAAGAAGTGAGTGGGAGGACAGTACAACTTAATGAGATTAGTGAATCTTCGGCAACCGTTGATATGGCTAAGTAACCGGAAGAAATTCCGCTAATTATCCCTACAACCGAGCCGGAAGTTGTCGCATGTGATGCGGAAACTTCAGACAATGTTGTAACTGAACCGCGCAGATCAGGTAGGGCTATCCAGCCACCTGAATGGTTTCATAATGAAATCTTCATTCTTGAAGATGATGAACCTGCGCACTACAAGGAAGCGATGGTGGGGCCCAGCTCAAAGGAATGGCACAAGGCCATGAAATCCGAAATGGAATCCATGTGCGAAAACCAAGTTTGGAACTTGGAAGAACTTCCAGAAGGCGTAAAGCCCATTGGTTGTAAATGGATTTTCAAAATAAAGACGGACGCGGATGGTAACATTACTATCCACAAAGCTAGACTTGTTGTGAAAGGGTTCACGCAAGTTCCAGGAGTGGACTACGATGAGACTTTCTCGCCCGTAGCTATGCTTAGGTCTGTTCGGATATTACTAGCAATTGCTACTTATTTCGATTATGAAATATGGCAGATGGACATCAAAACAGCTTTCCTAAATGGAAACCTCAAAGAGGATGTATACATGATACAGCCAGAAGGTTTTGTCGTTCATAAGGATGCTGGAAAGGTATGCAAGCTTCAGAAAGCCATTTATGGTCTGAAGCAAGCGTCAAGGAGCTGGAACATTCGTTTTGATGAAGTGGTCAAACAGTTTGGCTTCATCAGCAATGATGATGAATCTTGTGTTTACAAGAAGTTTAGTGGGACCGCAAAAGCATTTCTAATCTTGTATGTGGATGACATATTGTTGGTTGGAAATGACATGAATTTTCTTAACGAAATAAAAGACTCATTGAAAAAGAGTTTTTCAATGAAAGACCTAGGCGAAGCGGCATATGTATTGGGCATCAGAATCTATAGAGATAGATCAAAACGCCTAATAGCGCTTAGCCAAAGCACGTACATAGACAAGGTGTTGAAAAGGTTCAACATGGAGAACTCCAAGAAAGGCCTTCTCCCCTTGTCACCTGGCACAGTACTTTGCAAGAATCAGTGTCCTCGGACTCTCGATGAGCGAGTACAGATGAATGATGTTCCATATGCTTCGGTAGTTGGTTCTATTATGTATGCCATGCTATGTACAAGACCGGACGTTTCCTATGCGCTAAGTGTTAGCATCCGGTACCAAAGTGATCCAGGATTGGAACACTAGGCCGCAGTCAAGGGTATTCTTAAGTACCTCAGAAGGACCAAGGATTTACTCCTTGTGTACGGAGGTGATGAAGAGCTCATTGTAAATGGTTACACTGATGCAGGCTTCATGACTGACCCAGATGACTTCAAATCTCAATCAGGCTATGTTTTCATATTGAACGGCGGCGCAGTTGATTGGAAAAGTTCCAAACAAAAGACTGTAGCGGATTCTACGACAGAGGCGAAATATGTTGCTGCTTCAGAAGCCTCCAAGGAGGCGGTATGGATCAAGCAATTTCTTGAAGACCTTGGTGTGGTTCCAAGTGCTTTGGACCCGGTGGAGATCTATTGTGATAATAGTGTCGCCGTGGCTCACGCAAGGGAGCCAAGTTCGCACCATAAGACAAGACATATTGAACACAAATATAAACTCATTCGTCATCATCTCGAAGCAGGTTTAGTGAAAGTACGCAAAGTTCACACGGATCTGAATGTGTCAGACCCGATGACGAAACCTCTACCACGAGCAAAGCATGAGCAGCACCGGACAGCCATTGGTGTTAGGGAAGCCATGTAACTAGATTATGACTCTAGTGCAAGTGGGAGTCTGTAGGAGATATGCCCTAGAGGCAGTAATATCAGTTACTTTGTATCTCCGAGTTTGTAATGAATGTTTATGTTCCATGCTATAACTGCAATGATTCTCGAGTCTGCAATAACCACGAGGCTTGGAGGGAAACTCATGTGCACGTGTGGTATAATAAACGGTAAAATGTATTCCTAGTCTTGCCTCTAAGACTGGCTCAAGTATTGCATGATGATCCTATTTTCCTGATCATGGGCATGTCTATGCCGACAATTTTGAGGGCACAATGTTAGTAGAACACTTGTGTTGAATCGATCCGAACTGATGTTATGCTATGAGATACATTCGTCACAGTTAATGGTTAATAACAGAGAGATAGTTAATGTTTGCATAATTCCTTAGACCATGAGAGTATCGAGTTCCTTCGTACTTGCTTCGTGAACTTTGGGGTTTGTTAAACGTCATCCGTAAATGGGTGGCTATTACGGCGGCTTACGGGTTCACGGAAAAGTATGGCAAGAAACGAGATAGCTCAAGATTGGGATTTGCTCCTCCGACGATGGAGAGATATTCTCGGGCCCTCTCGGTGTTACGGTATCCATCATCGTCTGGCCAGACACATTGTGATTTGATCACTGGGATGCCGGAACACGGAAATGAGTAAAGAGAACAAAACCGGTAACGAGGTAACTTGCATAGTGGACAAGTTGTTGATCCACGGGGATGCAATAAATCTCACCTCGGGTATTTTTAATATATCGTGAAGCAACAGGAATAGCACACGGCAACTGGAGGTTCACTCGAATATTCATTCGTGTGGGTATAGGGGTCAATATGGGTGTCCACGGCTCCGATGTTGATCATTCATCGAAAAGAGTTCCGGGTCATGTCTATACTTCACCGAACCTATAGGTTCACACGCTTAAGGGTCATCTATCTGCTGAATACTAGACGGGGAGTCTGAGAGAAAATCACCGAAAAAGTTTCGGACGAAACGGAAACGTTCCGGAGAGAACACCGGAATAGTTCTGGTGAAACTGAAAAATTGGTTCTGGCACACGCCTGGAAATTCTTAGAGGATGCCAGAAGTGTTCTGCAAACTTCTGGGAATTTTCCGGGACAAAAACCGGAAATGTTCCGGAGCAGCCGGAACCGTTTTGGTTGCTTTTCGCTGAAGAAACGTTGTTCCGAAATTGTTTCGGAATGCGTTCAAAATTATTTTGGTGGGTGCTAGAATTATGCTAGGCACACAGAAATAATTTGGGTTTTAACGGACGCAGAAAAATGTCTTCGTGAATAGTGAAAGTGCTTTTTGGATATTTTTTGGAAAGCACCTTTTGGGATATTTCCAAAAGGCTTTCTAGAAGGACTTGGGAGCCAAGGCACCCCCATGTGGGGGGGGGCAAGTGTGGCCGGCCAAGCAAGGTGGAGCTCCTTGGAGCTCCACATGGCACCCCTTTTATCTTTATTCTTTTGTGAAAAGGCATAAAGTGGGGGTACTTTGGGGTTTTTTGTATGACATCTTTACCTCTTGGCTATCCTATAAATAGAGGAGAGTGGGCTGCCCCAAAACTCATCCTTGCTCTCATACACATGCCATCTGACTTGTCTGGCTTCTCTCTCCCTCCCACGAAATAGTTTCGTAGAGCCGAAAGGCTGTCTAGGTTCCGGCAGGAACTAGCTCTGGACGGCGAAGCCCTGCCAGATAGCTGACACCGTATGTGTGCAACCCCGTAGAGAGATTGTAGTTTCGATCTTTTTGCCCGAGGGGCTGTTTTTGAGTGTCCTCCCGAAGGGCTGTTCGAGTTACTGTTCGAGTTTCCGGCGTCCTCCCGAAGGGCTGTCCGGGTTACTGTTCGGGTTCCGAGGGTCTTCCCGAAGGGTTGTCCGCGACATCGTCCGGGGGACTGTCCGACCGCCTCCCGAAGGGCTGTCCGGAGTGGGAGTACATCCTTGCGGTTGGGAGGTTGTAAATCCTAGCTGCAGGGATCTGCACCGATGATCTACACCGACTCTTCTCCCGCTGCGCTTCGAGTCGGTGCGGATCAGATCAAACCTTGTATGCAGTCTCCATACTGATCCTGGGCGTGCTCGCTGTACCGAATTTTTTTGTTTTCTGTCTCGTTCCCCTACAGTTTCGTTATTATCGGATTGAATATTTCAGATTTGAGAACACTTGATGTATGTCTTGCATATGAATACCCGTGGTGACAATGGGGTATTATATTGATTCACTTGATATATGTTTTGGCACTCAACTCGCGGATTCCTGCGGTGACATTGGGGTAATCTATGCATATGGGTTGATGCACGTTTTCATTATCTTTTCTCCGATAGAAACTCTGGGGTGCTCCTTGAAGTTCTTTGTGTTGGATTGAATATTATGAATCTGAAGTTGTTTGATGCATATCGAATAATCAACTCACGAATACTTGTGGTGACATTGGAGTATCTAGGTGACATTAGGGTTGGTTGATGTGTTTCATATGGTGTTATTTTAGTACGAACTCTAGGGCTATTCGTGACACTTATAGGGATGGCTCAATAGATTGATCAGAAAAGATAACTTTGAGGCGGTTTCACCCTACAACAATTTCTATCTTATGTTCTCCGCGAATAGGAACTTTGGAGTGATTCTTTGTCGCACGTTGAGGGATTGTTATATGATCCAATTATGTTAGCATTGTTGAGAGATTGCACTAGTGAAAGTATGGACCCTAGGCCTTGTTTTTAAGCATTGCAATACCGTTTGTGCTCACCTTTTGTTACTTGCTACCTTGCTGTTTTTATATTTTCAGATTACAAAAACCTATATCTACTATCCATACTACACTTTTATCACCATCTCTTCGCCGAACTAGTGCACCTGTACAATTTACCATTGTATTGGGTGTGTTGGGGACACAAGAGATTTCTTGTATTTGGTTGCAGGGTTATTTGAGAGATACCATCTTCAACCTACGCCTCCCACAGATTGATAAACCTTAGGTCATCCACTTGAGGGAAAATTGCTACTGTCCTACAAAACTCTGCGCTTGGAGGCCCAACACGAGTCTACAAGAATAAAAGTTGCGTAGTAGACATCAGCACTGTCTAGAGTTTTACTAGCATAATGGATAACATTTAATTTATTATCAACTCTCTGTCCTAGAACAACACCAACTGCATAATCACTAGCATCACACATAATTTCAAAAAGCAAGTTCCAATTAGGTGGTTGAACAATAGGTGCAGTGGTTAAGGCTTTCTTAAGTGTTTCAAAGGCTTCTAGCCAATCATCATCAAAAACAAATGGAACATCTTTTTGCAAGAGATTGGTAAGAGGCAAGAAATTTTCGAGAAGTCTTTAATAAATCTCCTATAGAAACCAGCATGACCTAGGAAACTTCTTATACCTTTTATATCTTTTGGACATGGCATTTTATCAATAGCATCAACCTTAGCTTTATCAACTTCAATACCTCTTTCAGAAATTTTATGCCCCAAGACAATGCCTTCATTCACCATAAAGTAGCACTTCTCCCAATTCGAGACAAGATTAGCTTCTTCACATCTTTGCAAAACTCGATCAAGGTTGCTTAAGCAATCATCAAAAGAAGTTCTGTAAACGGAAAAATCATCCATGAAAACCTCAACAATCTTTTCACAAAAGTCAGAGAATATAGTAGTCATACATCTTTGAAAGGTAGCAGGTGCATTGCATAAACCGAAAGGCATACGTCTATAAGCATAAGTTCCAAAAGGACAAGTAAAGGTGGTTTTCTCTTGATCGGATTGTGATACGGGTATTTGAGAAAAACCAGAATAACCATCTAGGAAACAAAAGTGTGTATGCTTAGACAATCTTTCTAACATTTTATCAATAAAAGGTAAGGGGTAATGATCTTTTCTAGTGGCTTTGTTTAATTTTCTAAAATCAATTACCATCCTATAACCAGTTACGATTCTTTGTGGAATGCGTTTATTTTTATCATTAGGAACAACGGTAATACCTCCTTTCTTAGGGACATAATGAACAGGACTTACCCATCTACTATCAGCTATGGGATAGATTATACCTGCTTCCAGAAGTTTTAATATTTCGGTTCTTACCACCTGTTTCATCTTAGGATTTAATCGTCGTTGGTGGTCGACAACTGGTTTAGCATCAGGCTCCAAATTAATTTTGTGCTGACATAGAGTGGGACTAATGCCCTTAGGATCATCAAGAGTATATCCAATAGCAGCTCGGTGCTTCCTTAGAGTTTTTAGTAATCTCTTTTCTTCATGCGCTGAAAGGTTAGCACTAATAATAACAGGATATATCTTCTTTTCATCAAGGTAAGCATATTTCAATGTATCAGGCAATTGCTTCAATTCAAATACAGGATCACCCTTAGGTGGAGGAGGGCCTCCAAGAGTTTGAACAGGCAAATTGTGTTTAAGGATAGGTGGTTGATCAAAGAACATCTTATCTATTTCATTTCTTTCATTCATATGCATATCGTTTTCATGGTCTAGCAAATATTGTTCTAACGGATCAGTAGGAGGTACGGCAATAGAAGCAAGACTAATAATTTCATCTTTACTAGGCAATTCTTTATCATGAGGTTGTCTACGAAACTTGGAGAAATTAAACTCGTGAGATATATCATCAAACTTAACTCGAACCTTTTCTTTAACACAATCAATCTCAACATTAACGGTATTCAAGAAAGGTCTACCAAATATAATGGGACAAAAATTATCTTGTTGTGAACCAAGTACTAAGAAATCAGTAGGGTATTTGATTTTACCACACAAGACTTCAACATATCTAACAATCCCAAGTGGTGTAATAGTATCTCTATTCGCTAGCTTAATAGTAACATCAATATCTTCAATCTCAACAGGTGCAATATCATGCATTACTTCTTGATATAAAGAATATGGGATAGCACTCACACTAGCACCCATATCACACAAACCATGACAGCAATGATATCCAATCTTAACAGAAACAACAGGCATGCCAACTACGGGCTTGTTCTTGTCTAACATATCTCGTTCATTTCTAATAGGTTTAGCAATTCTAGCAGCCTCATCACAAAAGTAAATAACATGCCCATCTATATTATCGACTAAGAGATCTTTAACCATGGCAACATCAGGTTCAACTTTAATTTGGTCAGAGGGTCTAGGTGCTCTAATATTACTTTTGTTAACCACAGTTGAAACTTTAGCATGTTCCTTAATCCTAACAGGAAAAGGTGGTTTCTCAATATAAGCAGTAGGCACAACTGGATCAACATGGTAAACAATTGTTTCTTCTTTAACACTAATGGGTTCCTCAATCTTTTCTTTAACAGGGGGATGATATTTAAACGACTTCTCCTTAGGGAGATCAACATGAGTAGCAAATGATTCACAAAAGGAAACTACTATCTCAGAGTCAAGTCCATATTTAGTGCTAAACTTATGAAAAGCATCGGTAGCCATAAAAGATTTAACACAATCAAACTCAAGTATTATACCTAACTCGTTACCTTTGTCGAGTTCCCAATCTTCAGAGTTGCGTTTAATTCTTTCCAGAAGATCCCATCTGAATTCAATAGTTTTCTTCATAAAGGAGCCAGTCGAAGAAGAATCGAGCATGGTTTGATTATCATGAGAAAGCCGAGCATAAAATTTTTGTAAGATAATTTCTCTTGAGAGCTCATGATTGGGGCATGTGTACATCATGTACTTAAGCCTTCCCCAAGCTTGAGCGATGCTTTCTCCTTCACGAGGCCAGAAATTATATATGTAATTCCGATCACGATGAACCAAATGCATAGGATAAAATTTCTGATGGAATTCTAGTTTCAATCGGTTCCAGTCCCATGTATCAGTATCATCACATAGACTATACCACATCAATGCCTTTCCCTCCAAAGATAAAGGGAATACTTTCTTCTTAACTCCATCTCTGGATAAACCTGCAAGCTTAAACAATCCACAAATTTCATCCACATAGATCAAGTGCATATCAGGATGTACCGTTCCATCTCCTGCATAAGGATTAGCTAGCAATTTCTCTATCATACCCGGAGGAATCTCATAATAAATATTTTCAGTAGGTGCAGTAGGTTGAGGAGAAACTATTTGTGTTTCCGGTCGAGGTGAAGATACCCCGAACAAACCCCTCAAAGGATTACTTTCCATAGTGAAAAGTGACAGTAAATTCCAGCACGTAATAGAAATGTTTCCTTACCAAATTCCACTCACCAAAGGCGCTTCACTCCCCGGCAACGGCGCCAGAAAAGAGTCTTGATGACCCACAAGTATAGGGATCAATCGTAGTCCTTTAAATAAGTAAGAGTGTCGAACCCAACGAGGAGCAGAAGGAAATGAGAAGCGGTTTTCAGCAAGGTGTTTTCTGCAAGCACTGAAATTATCGGTAACAAGTAGTTTGATAGCAAGATAATTTGTAAGAAGTGACAAATAGCAATAGTAACAAAGAGTGCAGCAAGGTGGCCCAATCCTTTTTTTAGCAAAGGACAAGCCGGAACGATCTCTTATAGTAAGCAAAGCGTTCTCGAGGACACATGGGAATTTCACCTAGTCACTTTCATCATGTTGGTTTGATTTGCGTTCGCTACTTTGATAATTTGATATGTGGGTGGACCGGTGCTTGGGTGCTGTTCTTACTTGAACAAGCCTCCCACTTATGATTACCCCCTCTCGCAAGCATCCACAACTACGAAAGAAGAATTAAGATAACTCTAACCATAGCATTAAACATATGGATCCAAATCAGCCCCTTACGGAATAGCGCATAAACTAGGGTTTAAACTTCTGTCACTCTAGCAACCCATCATCTAATTACTACTCCACAATGCATTCCCTTAGGCCCAAAGATGGTGAAGTGTCATGTAGTCGACATTCACATGACACCACTAAGAGAATCAACAACATACATATCATCAAAATATCGAACGAATACCAAATTCACATGATTACTTATGACAAGACTTCTCCCATGTCCTCAAGAACAAAAGTAACTACTCACAAATCATAATCATGTCCAAGATCAGAGGGGTATTGAATAGCATAATAGATCTGAACATATAATCTTCCACCAAATAAACCAACTAGCATCAACTACAAGATGTAATCAACACTACTAGCAACCCGCAGGTACCAATCTGAGGTTTTGAGACAAAGATTGAATACAAGAGATGAACTAGGGTTTAAGATGAGATGGTGCTGGTGAAGATGTTGATGAAGTTTGGTCCTCCCACGATGAGAGCATCGTTGGTGATGTCGATGGCGACGATTTCCCCCTCCCGGAGGGAAGTATCCCTGGCAGAATCTCTCCGCCGGAGAGCAAAAGTGCTCCTGCCCAAGTTCCGCCTCGAGACGGCGGCGCACCATCCCGAAATTCTTCTCTATATTTTTTTCTAGGGCAAATGGACTTATATACCAGAAAATGGGGGCCAGAGGCTGGCCAGGGGCCCAACGAGCCACCAGGGCGCGCCTGGGGGGGTGGCGCGCCCTGGTGCCTCGTGGGCTCCTGGGTGGCCCCCTCTGGTATTTCTTTCTTCCAGTATTTTTTATTTATTCCAAAATAAATCTTCGTGAAATTTCAGCTCATTTGGAGATGTGCAGAATAGGTATCTCTGACATAGCTTTTTCAGGTCCAGAATTCCAGCTGCCGGCAATCTCCCTCCTTGTGTAAATCTTGCATATTAAGGGAGAAAAGGCATTATAATTGCTCCACAAAGTATTATATTGATTAAAAACAGTATAAATAATAGTAGCAAAACATGATGCAAAATGGACGTATCAGGTATGAACTCAACTTCTTTTTGTTTTTGTAAATATGTTTAACTCAGTACCCATGATTCAGCATATTATGATTAAACATTTTTATGATGACAATTAGAGACTATAGTTGCTCATGCCAAGCTTAAGTAGCTAGGAGTGGATAATGATTTATCTTGGGTGTCAACATGCATTAAAATGTTCATGATGTAGTATGATGATATGGTATCCTCCTCTGAATGTTTCGAGTGGCTTGACTTGGCACATGTTCACACATGTAGTTGATTCAAAACCAACATAGCCTCCACGATATTTATGTTCATGGTGCTTATATCCTACGCATGCTAGTATTCAATGTTTCTTATTCATAATGCATGATTATGACCGTTTTCGCTCTCTAGCTGGTTGCTTCTCAACCTATTTGCTAGCCTTCGCCTATACTAAGCGAGAATACTGCTTGTGCATCAAAACCCCTAAACCAAAGTTATTCCAGATGAGTCCACTATATCTACCTATATGCGGTATTACTCTACCGTTCTAAGTAAATTTGCATGTGCCACCTCTAAATATTCCAATGAACATCTGTTTTGTGTGCCCGTACCGCTCATGGAGCGACAGGGGGCGGTCAGTATCTTCCATGCTAAGAGGGTTATTCTCATGACGAGTGTTTATTCACTTGTCCTTGCACGAGAGGGGCTGGTAATCGGGATGCCCAGTCCCATAATTAAAATTGCAAAATAATAAAACAAACTCCCCCGAAAAGTTGTTGGTATGGAGGGCACCCGAGGATTCGGCTAGCCATGGCTTGTGTTTGTTGGTGGAGGGGGAGTAAACTTTACTTTACCGCTTGGGAACCGCCGCTAATGTGTTTAGCATGCAAGATATTGAAAACTCTCGGTCGTGACGTTGACAGGAAAGGCATACCTCCCAAAATTATATTTATCTCTGATTTAAGCTTTGAGCTCTGGCACCTCTGCAAATCCATGCTTCCCTCTAGGAAGGGCCTATCTATTTACTTTTATGTTATTTTACTTTTATTGTTGAGTCATCACCTTCTCAAATAAAGCACCAGTCCTAAGAGCACTATTGTCATTCTCATGCATTGTGTACAGTTAATGTTGTGTGCATCATGACTGGATCTCTTCTACCATGAATTACAATGTTTAGTCTTTGCTTGAACTTTGGAGGTGCTCTGCATTTATGTTTTGCGGTCTCAGAAAGGGCTAGCGAGATACCATGTTGTCATATTATATCTTGATTTTTTGACAAAGTGTTGGCATTTGAGATATCTTATTATTGCTCGCTAGTTGATTATGCCATTGATATGAGTGAATATAATTTCTAAGAGTTATCACTTGCATGGTTAGTTCATGATCTTTGCTGAAACCCTGGGTATTATTTAAGCATATATATAGATATAAGAACAAAAGAGTTCGTAAAAGTTTTTCTTTATCACTTTCAGTTTGTCAACTAAATTGCTTGAGGACAAGCAATGAGTTAAGCTTGGGGGAGTTGATACGTCTCCGTCGTATCTACTTTTCCAAATACTTTTGCTCTTGTTTTGGACTCTAATTTGCATGATTTGAATGAAACTAACCCGGACTGACGCTGTTTTCAGCAGAACTACCATGGTGTTGTTTTTTGTGCAGAAATAAAAGTTCTTGGAATTGGACGAAACTTTTTGGAGATTTTTTATAGAATAAATCAAAAATATTGGAGCAAGACCTACTGGAGGGGGGCCACCTGCTGCCCACAAGGCACCAGGGCGCGCCACCCCCCCCCCCAGGCGCGCCCTGGTGGCTCATGGGCCCACGTGGCTCTGCTGACCCTAATCTCAGGCCTATAAATTCACAATTCCAGAAAAAAAATAAGAGATGAAGTTTTATTGCGTTTCACGATACGGAGCCGCCGCCACCTCCTTTTCTTCATCGGGAGGCCAGATCTGGAGTCCGTTCGGGGCTCCGGAGAGGGGCATCGTCATCATCAACCATCCTTGATCACCAATTTCATGATGATCACCGCCGGGAGTGAGTAATTCCTTCGTAGGCTTGCTGGACGATGATGAGTTGGATGAGATTTATCATGTAATCGAGTTAGTTTTGTTAGGGCTTGATCCCTAGTATCCACTATGTTCTGAGATTGATGTTGCTATGACTTTGCTATGCTTAATGCTTGTCACTAGGGCCCGAGTGCCATGATTCCATATCTGAACCCTTTATGTTTTCATGAATATATTTGTGTTCTTGATCCGATCTTGCAAGTTATACGCACCTGCTATGTGTTATGATCCGCATACCCCAAGGTGACAATAATTGGGATTCTTTCCGGTGATTACCATAGTTTGAGGAGTTCATGTATTCACTAAGTGCTAATGCTTTGTTCCGATTCTCTATTAAAAGGAGGCCTTAATATCCCTTAGTTTCCTTGTGGACCTCGCTGCCACGGGAGGGTAGGACAAAAGATGTCATGCAAGTTCTTATCGCAAGCACGTATGACTAAATACGGAATACATGCCTACATTACATTGATGAATTGGAGCTAGTTCTGTGTCGCCCTAGGTTATGACTGTTACATGATGAATGTTATCCAACATAATCACCGATCCAATGCCTACGAGTTTTTCACATACTGTTCTCTGCTAAGTTACTACTGTTGCTACTGCTGTCACAATTGCTACTACTATTGCTGCTACCGTTACTATTACTGTTACTATTATTGCTACTGCTATCAAACTATCATACTACTGTGGTACTGATCACTCTGCTACAGATACTTAGTTTCCAGGTGTGGTTGAATTGACAACTCAACTGCTAATACTTGCAATTATTCTTTGGCTCCCCTTGTGTCGAATCACTAAATTTGGGTTGAATACTCTACCCTCGAAAACTGTTGCGATCCCCCATACTTGTGGGTTATCATGCCCATACTTATTCCCGCGTGGTGGTTAGCGCGAAAAGACCAGAGGCCTACTCAGATCACATATCCAAACCCATTAGTGCGTTGGGAGCTTGCTTTGACGATCAGTGCTCCATGATCTGTGGTCCCGTCGCCCCGTCTCGCTGACTTACGGCAAAGGTCAGGCCCATCCCTCTCCTCCCTCTCCTGGGGCGGTCTGCCTGCCCGGCCGTGCCGCGTAATTATCGCGCGGGTACCCTCCCGGTCATCCCGACTTCAGTAACTCTCGCGGGTACCCCTCGGGGTCGACCCGACTTCAACAAGGGACTAAGGTAAAACATGGTAACCGTGTGTCCATAACATCAAGAAGGAATCCGAGGAATCACCCTCGTTGGATTCCTACTCGATGTAACCGTCAAGGTGAACTTGGAGGAATCACCCTCAAAGGGTTCACACTTGAGGGGCTGTACAACAGAGGCATCATCGGAGGTGGTGAAAGAGGAATCACCCTCGGTAACCCACAACCGACTAGCGACGCTACAAGGATATCATCAGGAGTGAGGTAGGAGGTATCACCCTGGCACTCGATAGTAGTTCTGCAGAGTCGTACAACTAAGGGGGTGTGAGGTGCTGTGTCGGTCTCTGCACGTCGAACACGTTGATTGAAACATCCGGAAGCAAAGCATGGCAACACGGACAAGGGTGCGGGGCCACTGATGGATCACTAACCAGCCTATACTAAGCATATAGGACAACAGGTAAAGTATCAACAGCAGGTTACAAAATCAGGCTATGCATCAGAATAGGAGCAATCAAATACAGAAGCAAAATCTAATGCAAGTACGGGAGAGAAAGAATGGGCGATATAGGAATGATCAAGGGGGTTTTGCTTGCCTGGTTGCTCTACAGAAAAGGACGGGTCGTCGACGACGTAGTCGTACTCGGGGGCAGCGTCAGTCTCGGAGTCTACCAGAGAGAAGAGGGGGAAGAAACAATAAATACAAGGCAAACAAATACAGCACAATGCATGACATGGTGGTATGCTATGCTAGGGGTGAGCTAACGCAGTGCTACACGTTACAGACGGAGCGGGAAAATATCTGGGAATATTTTCCCGGCTCTGGGCAATTATCGAACAGACGAACCGGAGGGGAAGGTTGCATGTTTGCAGTATTGGAGGCATGTGATAGATATGTGGGTGGCATATTCGGATTTGTCTTATTTTTCTGATCATTTTTCATATATAAATTATTTTCATCCGAGTTACGGTTTATTTTTTATGATTTTTCAAAGTTTAAAGGATTTTCTGAAATTACTGGATTAATTTTAATTTGAATTATTAAATAGCTAAATTGCTATGGGTACACAGAAGTGTACCCAGCAATATGCACGTGTGGCTGACAGGTGGGGTCCAGTGGTTGGGTTGACCCAGTCAACTGTTGACTGGTCAACAGTGGTTACTGCTTAACGGGGCCAGATGTCATTGACTATTTGTCTAACAGATTAATTAAATTAGACTAATTAGAGGAGTGGGCCCACATGTCATTTGCTCTAGGCTAAATTAGCACTAAGTTAACACTAATTAAACCTAGAACTAATTTAAACAAGGGCCAGCCCTACCAGGCGGTGGCACAGCCAGCCACACGGATGTGCCCACACACGCACACACAGCACACGGCCTTGGCCATGGCCATGGCCAACAGCAGCAGTGAAAGCAGCGGCATGGGGAGGTAGCAGCAGCACCAAGGGCAGCACGCAGAGCAGCAGCCGCGGCAAGGCAGCACTCAGCAGCAGCGGCAGCACAGGGCGCCGGCGGCCATAGCGGGCGCGCATGGCGCGAGGCGGAGCAGCAGGGCGCGGCTGGGGCGAGCAGCGCGCGGGCTGGGCGTCGCGTGGGCGCGGTGCGACGCGGCCTGGGCGCCCGGGTGCGTGGCCAGGGGCGCGGTGAGCACGAGCTCACAGAGAGCTCCGACGCGACGGTGACGGCGGTCTACGGCGATAGATCGAGGAGGAAAAATAAGGGAATCGGGGGAGGAGCTCACTACGAGCTCGGCGGCGAGGTCGGGGTGGCCGGAGGTGGACCGGAGTGGCGGCAATCGACGGCGAGGCGTGGCGGCCGTGGCGGAGAAGAAGGGTCGATGGAGAGCTTCGAGCGGCCTTGGCGATGAACCGGACGGCGGAGCGGAGGGAGATGACGACTACGAGGCCCCTGGACAGCTTTTCCGGCGGCGGGGAACGCGGTGGCCGCAACGATGACGACAACCATGGCGGGCGAAGCTTGGGTGTGAGCGGGGCAGAAGGGGAACGACGCGGGGGAAGCGGGAGATCGAGCTAGGGTTCCGGGGGCCGCGGGGACGTTTTGTAGGGGGCAGGGGAGCCGGATGGCCGACAGGGAAGAAGGCTCGATCCCGAAACTTGACGGCGCCCCAGCTCGAACTGGTGGCTGTAGTCGAAGTAGACGAGGCCTGCGCGTGTTCTGGCAAAGTTCCAGTCTGCGGGGAGCTCGGTGGCTGCGGCTACGACGACAGTCATGGTGAAGGCAGCGTTGGGCATCGAAGAAATCGAAGGGGGCGAGCGAAGGGGGAAACTGAGGGGTCTAAGGTTTCGCCAGGGGGTCGAGGGGATCTTGTAGGTCGCCGGGGATGCGGCGGATGGCCGTCCCGGGGCCGATCCGAGCCATGGACGTCGCACGGGCGTCCACCGCGCTCTGATGAACAGAGGTAGGAGAAGCACGGGGGTGTTGGGCTGGGCTGCACTGTAGCAGGTAGGCCTAAGTGCACAGTGAGTCTTTTAGTTTTTAACCCTTTTCTTTTACTGTTTTATATTTTGCTCTCTGTTTTGCATTTTGTTCTGCTACCATTTGATTTTTGTTAAATGTGAGACTTGCCACATAAATACATTGCATTATTTGGCACTGCCACAAAAAGTTTGGGAGGCATTTGAATTTTTTTAAATTTTTCATAAATGAAAAGGCATTTAAAAATGCTGATTTGGCACTGTTCTAATTGCTATAGCCCATCTTAGCTAAGAGGTGATATTGTTTTCCTTAACAATTAAATGTTATGGAATTTTTGCTACATGATGCACTATTTTGCAGCAACTTTTGTGCAACTTCATTTTTCACTTGAAATTTGAATTTGAATCCAGTGAAGGAGTTTGAGTTGAGATATGAATTCACAGTGATCAAGCATAGCAAAAGCAAAATGATTTAGCATAATCATGAGGATCACTGTAGCTCATTACATAGGGGTGTTACAACAGCCGCATAGCTTGCAACGCTCCCACTCTTTATACTTTCAATGACCACCTGGATTTTGTAAAATCCTGAAGGAAGGCACGCTATGCCAACAGTACTTGGGCCGGCCCAATGTCACTCACTGCTGTGCGTTTGTTTGACGCAATGAGCATCTATTAGGATTTTCCTTCTGTGATTGTCTGCCAGTGGGCCTAATATTTTTTAACGCTTTTGCTAATTCTCAATCGATCGAGAAATTTTCATGGCTATTCTGGAATGTACACTATACCAAAATTGTAATTTTGCTTATCTTATATGTCGCTATCAGAAGATCCATTGATTCAAGATCCAACCTTAAAGAAAGTTCAAAAAAAAAAATCCAACCTTAAAGAAAAAAACTCGCATGCTCAGGTCGACACAAGAGGCTACACTGACATGGCAGAGAGGAGGCCGAAGAACCAAATTGAATGGAAGCCGCTGCCGGCGCTGTCACCCTGACAAATTCTGTAAACCCTAACCTGACCAAAAAGAAAGACCGACAGGTGACTGCGCTGACGCCTCCGCCGCTAGAGTCGCTGATGCCTCCGCCGCTAGAGTACGTCAAGATGAGAAAGCTCTTGGAAACCCTACCAAAAGCCTCAAAGTGGAAAACGCTACAACTTCATCCGGTATATCGTGGCCTGCCTTTCACTCCCACACTGAGGGAGACAGCGCCTAGAAAATTGCTTCTCTAGGGTTTAGAGACGAGAGAAGGGCTCGATATGATGAAGAAACTTGTGCGTTCTAAATTTCTGATATGTAAAATTTTGCATACGGCCGGGTAGGCTGGCAATGTAGGTTTATATTTTAACCAAAAGCATGCAAGTGTCTCGTGATGAAATGAAGTTGTGTTAATCTGAACAATTCAGAAGCTTCTCCTGTGGGAATGTGTGCTGCCACACATGAATCCTACAACTTGATCCGGTATATCATGGCCTGCCTTCACTCCCACACTGAGGGAGACATCGCCTAGAAAATTGCTTCTCTAGGGTATAGAGACGAGAGAAGGGTTCGGTATGATGAAAAACTTTGTGTGTTATAAATTTCTGATATGTAAAATTTTGAATACAGGTAGGCTGGCAATGTGGTTTATTTAACCAAAAGCATGCAAGTGTCTCGTGATGAAATTAAGTTGTGTTAACCTGAACAATTCAGAAGGTTCTCCTTGTGGGAATGTGTACTGCCACACATGAACCCTGACACTGACGAAGTGTCGAGCATGCTAGCTATGGAATTTGAGTTCAGACAAACGCTGGCCGGAGTTATCAAAGGAAGAGCAAGGCGCCAACAGCATTCGCATATCCCTACTGCATATTCCTGCCTCGACGGACATACCAAACATGCGCCAACAGCATTGGTGTTTGCTTCATCTTCTACGAGCTACTACGCTATATATACATGCACACGTAGTATCAGATCATACATGGCTAGCGTCAGCGAGGGCGAGGGCAAGGCGGCGCCGGTGGTGCTCATCACGGGTTGCGCCGAGGGTGGCATCGGCTACGAGTACTGCCGTGCCTTTGCCGCCCTCGGTTGCCATGTCGTCGCCACCGACATCCCTGACCGCGTCCCGGACCTCGCCGGCCTCGACGACACCGTCGTCGTTGATCGCCTCCCGCTCGACGTCACCTCCGACGCCAGCGTCGCCGACGCTGTGTCACGCGTGCTGCGTGACCACGGACGCATCGACGTGCTCGTCAACAACGCTGGAATCGGCTGCACCGGCCCGCTGGCGGAGCTGAGCGGCGAGGCCGTGCGCCGCACCATGGACGTGAACTTCCTCGGCCAGCTGCGGCTGGTGCACGCCGTCGCGCCCCACATGGCGTCGCGGCGGTCCGGGCGCGTGGTGAACGTGGGCAGCGTCGTCGGCACCGCTGCCACGCCATGGGCGGGAGTTTACTGCGCGTCCAAGGCGGCGGTGCACGCCGCCACCGACGCGCTGCGGCTGGAGCTTGCGCCGTTCGGGGTGCACGTCGTGAAGGTGGTGCCCGGGGCTGTGCGGTCCGGTCTGGGCCACGCCAACACCGCGCAGCTCGCCGGAGCGAAGCAGGGACAACAGCAGTGGGGGATGTACCGTAAGTTCACGGCGGCGATCGAGGAGAGGGCGCGGGCGTCGCAGGGGGCGGGGACGACGGAGGCTTCAGTGTTCGCGAGGCACGTGGCGGCGCGGGTTATGCGGCCGAGGCCACCGCGGGAGATCGTGTACGGCAGCATGACGGGGCTGTTCGCCGTGCTTGCCATGTCGCCGGCCTGGGCGCGTGACGCCTTCTTCGCCAGGCGGTTCGGGCTCAATAAGCTCTAACAAACTCTAGCCGTGCTTTCCGAGAGTGGTTTTTCCAGCGGTGTCGGTTTCTACCGGGGTCCTGCATGCACGTCATGTGTGCGCGTACACATATGGGATACGTATTATGTACTATAGTTCTATGGATTATGTGACCCATGTACATGATATTACCTTCTCTCTCTGATGTGTGGGACAGTTAGTGAAGAGGCCCCACAGTAAAGTGACTAGTGAGTATGTTTGGTAGTCAAAAGGTAGTATGTCATCCTTGGAAGCGGCTAGAGGACAGTCGACTGAAAACAATATTTGGGTCAGTCGACTGACCACAATTTGTTTCAGTCGATCTGTGTACTAGCTTCCCTTGGGTAGTAGTGGACCGGCCGGTGCATGCTTCTCCTTTCACCAACTAATAGTAAAGCTGAGTCGCTGAATTCTTTCATCTCATACTGTTTCATAAGCACACAAAAAAAAAAAAAAAAAAAAAAAAAAAAAAAAGCGGTGCTACGACGAGCTGTCCTACGCATGTGTAAGATGAGATGAGCTGAGCCCGACTGGACAAGACATGATTAGATCCAGCACCGATTGGTGCATGGTATGAGCTGATACTATGTGCGTACAGGAAGATTGGTAGTACATGCTTCCAGCTAAGATTGCACCACAATCACCTTCTAGTACACGCGTACGTGTACCCCTAAAAAAAAAGTACATGCGTACGTGCTTGAAATTGCGTTTTTTATAATTTGTAAGATTAAGTATATAACAGTAAAAAATTCGCAAAAAAATGTTTTCTAAGAAGTACTCCCTCCGTTCCATAATTAAAACCACGACAATAATTATGGAGCGGTAGGAGTATGACTTATTGGCATTGATATTACCTTAAAAGAAGAAATAAAATGAAATATAAAGTAAAACCAAATAAAAAATAATGAATTTTTCTAAAGAAGAATGAATGAATGATTTGGATTGGTTTACCCGTTAAGGAAAAACAAAATAAAACAAATAATGACATAATTTGCACACAATTTACACATCAATTACAATTGTTTACAATATGTAAGAATAAGCATATAATAGAGGGTTTTTTTGCAAAATCAAAGTTCTCTAAGATGGAATGAATTGGTGCCATTAGTATTACCCATAAAGAAGAAGAAAAATAAAAATAAAACAAAATCAAAATAATGAAGTTTTCAAAAAAAAATCAATGTCATTAGTATTACACTTTAAGAAGAAAAAAATGAAAACAAATAATGACAAGATTTGCACACAATTTACATAGAAAATCCACTTTAAAAATGCAGGAATAATTATATACTAGTGAAATTTTGGAAAAAAATGTTTTATGAGAATTAATTAGTGGCATTGGTACTACCCTTAAAGATGAAAAAAATGAAATAACTAAAACAAATAATGAAAAAAGTTGCACACAATTTACACCAAAATTGCGCTTTTTTTTAGATGCAAAAATAAGCATGTAATTGTGGATTTTTTGCAAAGAAAAGTTTTTTAAAATGAATTGAATAAGTACCATTGGTATTACCTTTTTTGGAAGGTATCATTGGTATTACCCTTAAAAAAAGGGAATGAAAACAATAAAAAAATAATGACAAATTTTGCACACAATTTACACAGAAATTGCACTGTTTTATAATACAGAAGAATAAGCAGTAATAGTGAAATTTTCTCCAAAAACAAGTTTCCGAACAAGTAATGAATTACTAGCATTGGTATTACCCTTAACGAAGAAAGAAAATGAAATAAAAACTCAAACAAAATCAAAATAATGAAGTTTTCTAAGTAAGATAGAATTAGTGGCATTGGTATTACCCTCCAAGAAGAAAGAAAATGAAAAAGAAACTCGAAGAAATAATAACCAAATTTGCACATAATTTACAAAGAATTTGCATCTTTTTATAATATGCAAGAATAGGCATGTAACAGTGGAACTTTCGCAAAAAATCTTATGTAAGATGAAATGAATTAGTGTCATTGCTATTGCCCTTAAAAAGGAAAGAAAATGAAACAAATGAAACAAATGGAAAAAAATGCACACAATTTACACATGAATTGTGTTTTTTTATGATATGCAAGAATAAGCATATAATAGTGGATTTTTCGCAAAACAAAAGTTTTCAAGTAAGGAATGAATTAGTGACACTAGTATTACCCTTAAGTAAGAAACATAATGAAATAAAAACTGAAACAAAATCAAAATAATGAAGCTTTCTAAGGAAAAATGAATTAGTGGCATTGGCATTACCCTTTAAGAATAAAGAAATAAAAAACTAAAAATAAACAGAAAAATAGTTGTCTATGAAAGAATTAATCTGTGGCATTGGTACACACCTAAGATCTCAAAAATAATTTACACACTAATTATAAATAATTTGCACTTATACATTCATGTCATACGCTATGTTCAAATAACAGAACATCAACGCTGAGATTAATCATCTCTCAATATGTCAAAAATAAATTGCATTTTACATCCATGGGTCATCTCCCTCAACACGCACGCACGCGCACACACCCACACACGCACACACGCACACACAAACAAAGAAGAACTGAATGAAAAACAACAAAGAAGAGACCGACGCAGATGAG
This sequence comes from Elymus sibiricus, assembly GCA_039707655.1. Classification (NCBI taxonomy): domain Eukaryota; kingdom Viridiplantae; phylum Streptophyta; class Magnoliopsida; order Poales; family Poaceae; genus Elymus; species Elymus sibiricus. The sequence continues at coordinate 26,910,469 of CM077672.1, forward strand.
CGCCCCGCTGCACCCCATCCCGGACAAGTCACGCTCCTGTACTTGTTGACGACCATATCGGCGAACACCGGCGTCGGCGTGGTGAAGCTGCAGGCGACGATGAGCGTGTCGATGTCCTCGGGGTTCACCATGGTCCTCGCCAGCACCTTGTCGACGGCGGAGAAGATGACCAGCTCGGCTTCCTTGCGGGAAGCCTCCACGCCGCGCTCGGGGGGCATATAGCGGTACGAGTCGGGCACGCTGGTCTCCTCGCCGATCCCGGAGCGCTCATGCAGCCGAGCCATGAAGTCGGCGCTCTCCTCCTCGATGAGGTCGGTCATGAGGCGTGCGTGCTCCAGGGCCATCGCCGAGGGGATCCTGTAACGTGGCTGGCCCAGGAAGCAGCCGTAGTCCACGAGGTACACGTCCCGCGCCCGGCTAGCCCGCCACAGCATGGCCATGTCGGACACCAGGATCACCACCATTAGGATGTGAACTGGAAGCAAACCCACAAACAAGTCGGTGCTGGCCGTCCATGCTCTCTGAAGCACGGCCGCCATAACAGCTCCTGCCACCACCATGGCGAGCTGCTCTTAGGTGATGTGCACGATGCGTGGCTCTCTATGCCTGCATGCAGTTGTACGACTACGTAATCTTGGGGGAGATCGGTGCATTTGAGGGGGTGGAGATTTAAATGGAAAGCCAATGGTATTTATCGGGAGTCCGTGGGCATAAATTGAAGGGATCGAGGACATGTTTAGTTGGGAGTAGCCACGTACGTCATTGCCTCATGTTTAGTGGCTGTTCGTCGCTGCCGCTCCACTACAGTCCACAACATCAAGATGCTACTCATCATTATCACTGCTAATATGTGAATCCCTGAATGATTATGTTAGTAGGCATTTTTCTTCTCTTGTTTAGATAACTTGACTTTCCTGAACCATCCATTTGATCCCCATGGTCGTGACACCACTTTCTAAACAAAAGTTTCCAAAATCCAAGGAAACTTTCCTGTGGTAGGTGTCCATAGAAAACTACTGGAGGCCATTACCGCCACCGAAATGGTCTCCATGCTCTGTTGGATGATTTGACGATATCGCAGTATCAAGCTAGAACGGTTTCAATTTGTAGGACGGGAAAGAAACCTCATCCTTTGGTGCACACTAACCGATGAAGCTCAACCCTCTCTCGAACTGAGCTATTTCCGCTTTTTCGAACAAAAAGTTCGAGTAGTTCGGTGAAAAAACGGTCAAGCTTTCTTCCATCCTTCCTAGCTCCTCGAGCTTGCACCCGCTCGACGCCTTTTTCATTGTTCGTTCTGAGGTGGATTCGAACCACTCTCTCCGTTTGGATTTCGAGTCCAAAAGGCCCGGCGAAAGAGGATTTTCAGTCCTATGCCCGCTGCCAGCCAGAACGGGATTTTTCCACTTCACACCCACACAAACGGGATTTGATGAAATAGCTACGTTTTTTTCTTATTTGATTCGGATACTGTCATTCTACTGTCCATCTTTCTCTTTAGTTTTCTCCTTTCTTTCTCCTCAACCTATCTCCATTGGATGGACTTACGAAAGAATAATATCTAATCTCCCCATCGCGGTTAGGATCCCATGAACCAGGAGCGCCAGCACCGGTTCCTCGATCTTCCTACTGGAGGCATGGTCATGGCTTTCATTCATTCATTTCATTCTTTGTTCTGTTGTGGAATCGAACCATTCAAAGGATTTAGAGTCCTTTTACCAACCAGTCAGAACCAATATTTCTCTGTTATATTCTGTTTTTTCTTTGTCAGCTAGCACAATTTGGATTTTGAGTCCAATGCGCTAACGCTTTCTTTAGTTTTCTTGCTCTTTCTCCGGGCTTTGACCATGTCTCCCGAACAATTTCAGTTCATATGGCGCAAGACGATTCCACATATATATCGAGGTCGGAATGGGATCGGGTGTTTTCACGTCTCACCGTAGTGCCCGGTTTGTCTTGATTGGTGATTGATAAACAAGAAGGAAAATGGAAAAGTAGAAAATCTACATGTTTATACCGTTAAGGTCCTTAGTTTAGTCAAGTAGGCGAGGGCATTTCCATCGCGAAGGATTCAATCCAGCCACAGGTTCCCCTACGGCTACCTTGTTACGACCTCACCCCAGTCGAAGATCCCACCGTGGTGTTGGGGAACGTTGCATGGGAAACAAAAAATTTCCTACGCTCACCAAGATCGATCTAGGAGATGAACATCTACGAGAGGAGAGATTGCATCTACATACCCTTGTAGATCGCTAAGCGGAAGCGTTAAGAAACGCGGTTGATGTAATCGAACGTCTTCGCGATCCAATCACGATCCGTCCCGCGAACTCCCGATCAAGTGCTGAACGGACAGCACCTCCGCGTTCAACACACGTACGGCTTGATGACGCCTTCACCTCCTCGATCCAGCGAGCGATGGTGAAGTAGCAGCTCGAGTCCTCCGGCAGCACGACGGCGTGGCGGTGGCGGTGGTGGAGCAATCTCAGCAGAGCTTCGCTAAGCTACGCGGAGAGAGAGAGGAACTACGAGGGAGAGGCAGGGCAGCGCCGTGGCATAGATGGGTGCGGCTGCCCTCTCTCTACCCCTCTATATATAGGGGGAAGGGAGGAGGACGAGGCGCCCTAGGGTTTCCCCTAGGGGGGCCGGCGGCCACAACAGATGGGGGCGCCCCTAGGGAAACCCTAGGGTGACTTGCCCCCCAAGCCAGGTGGAGGCAGCCCTAGGGGGGCGCCCCAACCCCTCTGGTGATCGTGAGATGGGGTGAGGGGGGCGCACAGCCCCTTAGTGGGCTGGCGTGCTTCCTCCCCTTGGCCCATGAGGCCCCCCAACACTTGTCGGGGCCCCCCAAAACCCCTTTCGGTACTCCGTCGAAAACCCCGGTACCCCCGGAACACTTCCGGACTCCGATACCCTTCGTCCTATATATCAATCTTCACCTCCGGACCATTCCGGAGTTCCTCGTCATGTCCGGGATCTCATCCGGGACTCCGAACAACCTTCGGTCACCAACATAATAACTCGACTATACTTACATCGTCACCAAACGTTAAGTGTGTAGACCCTGCGGGTTCGAGAACTATGTAGACATGACCGAGACACCTCCATGGTCAATAACCAATAGCGGGACCTGGATGCCCATATTGGTTCCTACATATTCTACGAAGATCTTTATCGGTCGAACCTCGATGTCAAGGATTCAGTCAATCCCGTATGCAGTTCTCTTTGTCCATCGGTATGTTACTTGCCCGAGATTCGATCGTCGGTATCTCCATACCTAGTTCAATCTCGTTACTCGCAAGTCTCTTTACTCGTTCCGTAGTACAAGATCCCGTGGCTAACTCTTTAGTCACATTGCTTGCAAGCTTATCGTGATGATGTATTACCGAGTGGGCCCTGAGATACCTTTCCGTCATACGGAGTGACAAATCCCAGTCTTGATCCATGCCAACTCAACAGACTCCCTCGGAGATACCTGTAGAGCATCTTTATAGTCACCCAGTTACGTTGCGACGTTTGATACACACAAGGTACTCCTCCGGTGTCAGTGAGTTGCATGATCTCATGGTCATAGGAACAGATACTTGACATGCGGAAAACCATAGCAATAAACTTGACACGATCATATGCTACGTTCATAGTTTGGGTCTTGTCCATCACATCATTCTCCTAATGATGTGATCCCGTTATCAAATGACAACTCATGTCTATGACCAGGAAACCATGGCCATCTTTGATCAACGAGCTAGTCCGGTAGAGGCTCACTAGGGACATGTTGTTGTCTACGTATCCACACATGTATTTGTGTTTCCAACCAATACAATTATAGCATGGATAATAAACGATTATCATGAACAAAGAAATATAATAATAACCATTTTATTATTGCCTCTAGGGCATATTTCCAACAGTCTCCCACTTGCACTAGAGTCAATAATCTAGCATTACATGGTTATGAATCTAACACCCATAGAGTTCTGGTGTTGATCATGTTTTGCCCGTGGAAGAGGTTTAGTCAACGGATCTGCAACATTCAGATCCGTGTGCACTTTGCAAATGTTTATGTCCTCCTCCTTGATCGCATCGCGGATGGAATTGAAGCGTCGCTTTATGTGTCTGGTCCTCTTGTGAAACCTTGGTTCCTTGGCTAGAGCAATGGCACCAGTGTTGTCACAGAACAGAGTCATCGGGTCCAGTGCATTGGGCACAACTCCAAGATCTGTCATGAACTGCTTCATCCAGACACCTTCCTTCGCCGCCTCCGAGGCAGCTATGTACTCCGCTTCGCATGTAGAATCAGCTACCACGCTTTGCTTGGAACTGCACCAGCTTACCGCTCCCCCATTTAGAATATATACGTATCCGGTTTGAGATTTAGAGTCATCCGGATCAGTGTCAAAGCTTGCATCGACGTAACCCTTTACGACGAGCTCTTGGTCACCTCCATAAACGAGAAACATTTCCTTAGTCCTTTTCAGGAACTTAAGGATATTCTTGACCGCTGTCCAGTGTTCCACTCCTGGATCACTTTGAAACCTTCCGGCCATACTTATGGCAAGGCTGACATCTGGTCTTGTGCACAGCATCGCATACATGATAGAGCCTATGGCAGAAGCATAGGGGATGACACTCATCTTTTCTCTATCCTCTGTAGTCGCTGGGCATTGAGTCTTACTCAACTTCACACCTTGCAAAACAGGCAAGAACCCCTTCTTGGACTGATCCATTTTGAACTTCTTCAAAACTTTATCAAGGTATGTGCTCTGTGAAAGTCCTATTAAGCGTCTCGATCTATCTCTATAGATCTTGATGCCTAATATGAAAGCAGCTTCTCCTAGGTCCTTCATTGAAAAACTCTTGTTCAAATATTCCTTCACGCTTTCCAAAAGTTCTATATTGTTTCCAATCAGCAATATGTCATCCACATATAATATTAGAAACGCTATAGAGCTCCCACTCACTTTCTTGTAAATACAAGCTTCTCCGTAAACTTGTATAAACCCAAACGCTTTGATCACCTCATCAAAGCGAAGATTCCAACTCCGAGAAGCTTGCACCAGTCCATAAATGGATCGCTGGAGTTTGCAAACTTTGTCAGCATTCTCTGGATCGACAAAACCTTCTGGTTGCATCATATACAACTCTTCCTTAAGAAAACCGTTAAGGAACGTTGTTTTGGCATCCATCTGCCAAATTTCATAATCGAAAAATGCAGCTATTGCTAACATGATTCTGACTGACTTAAGCATCGCTACGGGTGAGAAAGTCTCATCGTAGTCAACTCCTTGAACTTGTGAAAAACCCTTTGCCACAAGTCGAGCTTTATAGACGGTGACATTACCGTCCGCGTCCGTCTTCTTCTTGAAGATCCATTTATTCTGAATGGCCTTTCGCCCATCAGGTAATACTTCCAAAGTCCATACTTTGTTTTCATACATGGATCCCATCTCGGATTTCATGGCCTCTAACCATTTGTCGGAATCCGGGCCCACCATCGCTTCTCCATAGCTCGTAGGTTCATCGTTGTCCAACAACATGACATTTAAGACAGGGTTACCGTACCACTCAGGAGCAGTACGTATCCTTGTCGACCTACGAGGTTCGATAGTAACTTGATCTGAAGCTTCATGATCACCATCATCAGCTTCCTCTTCAACTGATGTAGGTTCCACAGAAACATCTTTCTGTGCAGTGCTACTCTCTGGTTGAAGTAAAGGTTCAACAACCTCATCAAGTTCTATCTTCCTCCCACTCAATTCTTTCGAGAGAAACTCTTTCTCGAGAAAGGACCCGTTCTTTGCGACAAACACTTTGCCTTCGGATCTGAGATAGAAGGTATACCCAACCGTCTCTTTTGGGTATCCTATGAAGACGCATTTGTCCGCTTTGGGTTCAAGCTTTTCTGGCTGAAGCCTTTTGACATAAGCATCGCATCCCCAAACTTTAAGAAACGACAACTTTGGTTTCTTGCCAAACCACAGTTCATACGGTGTCGTCTCAACGGACTTAGATGGTGCCCTATTTAAAGTGAATGCAGCTGTCTCTAACGCATAACCCCAAAATGATAGTGGCAGATCAGCAAGAGACATCATAGAACACACCATATCCAAGAAGGTTCGATTACGACGTTCGGACACACCATTACGCTGTGGTGTTCCAGGTGGCGTCAACTGTGAAACAATTCCACATTGTCTTAAGTGATTGCCAAACTCATAACTCAGATATTCTCCCATCGATCAGATCGTAGGAATTTGATCTTCTTGTTACGATGATTCTCAACTTCACTCTAAAATTGCTTGAACTTTTCAAACGTTTCAGACTTGTGTTTCATTAAGTAAACATACCCATATCTACTCAAATCGTCGGTGAAGGTGAGAAAGTAACGATATCCACCACGCGCCTCAATGCTCATCGGACCGCACACATCAGTATGTATGATTTCGAATAAGTCACTTGCCCGTTCCATTGTTCCGGAGAACGGGGTCTTAGTCATCTTGCCCATGAGGCATGGTTCGCATGTGTCAAGTGATTCAAAATGAAGTGACTCCAAAAGTCCATCAGCATGGAGTTTCTTCATGCGTTTTACACCAATATGACCTAAGCGGCAGTGCCACAAGAAAGTGGTACTATCATTATCAACTCTACATCTTTTGGCATCAATGTTATGAACATGTGTATCATCACTATCGAGATTCAACAAGAATAAACCCCTCACAATGGGTGCATGACCATAAAAGATATTACCCATATAAATAGAACAACCATTATTCTCTGATTTAAATGAGTAACCGTCTCGCATTAAACAAGATCCGGATATAATGTTCATGCTCAACGCAGGCACTAAATAACAATTATTTAGGTTTATCACTAATCCCGATGGTAATCGAAGAGCGAGCATGCCCACGGCGATCACATCAACCTTGGAACCATTTCCCACGCGCATCGTCACTTCGTCCTTCGCCAGCCTCCGTCTATTCCGCAGTTCCTGCTTTGAGTTGCAAATGTGAGCAACCGCACCGGTATCAAATACCCAGGCACTACAACGAGAGTTGGTAATGTACACATCAATAACATGTATATCATATATACCTTGTTTGGCGTTGGCCCCCTTCTTGTCGGCCAGATACTTGGGGCAATTCCGCTTCCAGTGGCCAGTTCCCTTGCAATAGAAGCACTCAATTTCCGGCTTGGGCCCACCCTTGGGTTTCTTCACGGGAGGGGCATCTACTTTGCCACTCTTCTTGGAGTTTCCCTTTTTGCCCTTACCATTCTTCTTGAAACTAGTGGTTTTATTGACCATCAACACTTGATGCTCCTTCTGGATGTCTGACTCAGCGACTTTCAGCATCGCAAACAGCTCGGCGACTGACTTGTTCATCCCTTGCATGTTATAGTTCAACACAAAGCTCTTGTAGCTAGGTGGTAGCGATTGAAGAACTCTGTCAGTGACCGCCTCTGGCGGGAGCACAACTCCCAACTCAGCCAGACGGTTGTAATACCCAGACATTTTGAGTATGTGTTCACTGACAGACCCGTTCTCCTCCATCTTGCAAGCATAGAACTTATCGGAGGTCTCATACCTCTCGATCCGGGCATTCTTATCAAAAATAAACTTCAACTCCTGGAACATCTCATATGCTCCATGACGTTCAAAACGCCTTTGAAGTCCCGGTTCTAAGCCATAGAACATGGCGCACTGAACTATTGAGTAGTCATCAACACATGCCTGCCAGGCGTTCATAACGTCCACAGACGCTGGAGGGGGTTGCTCACCAAGCGGTGCATCAAGGACATAAGCCTTTTGGGCAGCCGTGAGGATAATCCTCAGATTACGGGCCCAGTCTACAAAGTTACTTCCATCATCTTTCAGCTTGGCTTTCTCTAGGAACGCATTGAAATTCAGGGGAGCTACTGCGCGAGCCATTGATCTACAACATAATTTGCAAAGATAGTTCAGACTATTGTTCATGATAAAGAGTTCAATTAATCATATTACTTAAGAACTCCCACTCAAATCGACATTCCTCCGGTCGTCTGAGTGTAACATGATCCAAATTCACCAACCCAAGTCCGATCATCACGTGAGATGAGGTGGTTTCAATGGTGAACATCTCCATGTTGATCATATCTACTATATGACTCATGTTCAACCTTTCGGTCTCTTGTGTTCCGAGGCCATGTCTGTACATGCTAGGCTCGTCAAGTTTAACCCAAGTGTTCCGCATGTGCAAAACTGGCTTGCACCCGTTGTATGTGAACGTAGAGTCTATCACACCCGATCATCACGTGGTGCTTCGAAACGACGAACTTTCGCAACGGTGCACACTTGGGGAGAATACAATTTTATCTTGAAATTTTAGTGAGGAATCATTTTATAATGCTACCGTCGTCCTAAGCAAAATAAGATGCATAAAAGTATTAACATCACATGCAAATCATAAGTGACATGATATGGCCATGAACTTGTGCTTTTGATCTCCATCTCCAAAGCACCGGCATGATCTCCATCATCACCGGCATGACACCATGATCTCCATCATCATGATCTCCATCATCGTGTCGCCATCGGGGTTGTCACGCCAACCATGCTTCTACTACTATTGCTACCGTTTAGCGATAAAGTAAAGCATTACATAGCGCTTAATGATTGACACGCAGGTCATATAATAATTAAAGACAACCCTATGGCTCCTGCCGGTTGCCATATTCATCGACATGCAAGCCGAGATAAACTATTACAAAACATGATAATCTCATACATCAAATATATTTCATCATGTCTTTGGCCATATCATATCACAACATACCCTGCAAAAACAAGTTAGACGTCCTCTAATTTGTTGTTGCATGTTTTACGTGGCTGCTATGAGTATCTAGCAAGAACGATTCTTACCTACGAAAAACCACAACGGTGATATGCAAGTTGCTATTTAACCTTCTACAAGGACCGCCTTTGTCGAATCCGATTCAACTAAGGTGGGAGAGACAGACACCCGCCAGCCATCTTATGCAACAAAGTCGCATGTCTGTCGATGGAACCGGTCTCATGTACGTGGACATGTAAAGTTGGTCCGGGCCGCTTCATCCCACAATTCCGCTGAATCAACAAAAGACCAAGGAAGGAAGCAATCTGAATATCAACGCCCACAAACTCCTTTGTGTTCTACTCGTGATGTCATCTACGCAAAGACCTAGCTCATGATGCCACTGTTGGGGAACGTTGCATGGGAAACAAAAAATTTCCTATGCTCACCAAGATCGATCTAGGAGATGAACATCTACGAGAGGAGAGATTGCATCTACATACCCTTGTAGATCGCTAAGCGGAAGCGTTAAGAAACGCGGTTGATGTAGTCGAACGTCTTCGCGATCCAATCACGATCCGTCCCGCGAACTCCCGATCAAGTGCTGAACGGACAGCACCTCCGCGTTCAACACACGTACGGCTTGATGACGCCTTCACCTCCTCGATCCAGCGAGCGATGGCGAAGTAGCAGCTCGAGTCCTCTGGCAGCACGACGGCGTGGCGGCGGTGGTGGTGGAGCAATCTCAGCAGAGCTTCGCTAAGCTACGCGGAGAGAGAGAGGAACTACGAGGGAGAGGCAGGGCAGCGCCGTGGCATAGATGGGTGCGGCTGCCCTCTCTCTACCCCTCTATATATAGGGGGATGGGAGGAGGAGGAGGCACCCTAGGGTTTCCCCTAGGGGGGCCGGCAGCCATAACAGATGGGGGCGCCCCTAGGGAAACCCTAGGGTGACTTGCCCCCCAAGCCAGGTGGAGGCAGCCCTGGGGGGGCACCCCAACCCCTCTGGTGATCGTGAGATGGGGTGAGGGGGGCGCACAGCCCCTTAGTGGGCTGGCGTGCTTCCTCCCCTTGGCCCATGAGGCCCCCCAACACTTGCTGGGCCCCCCCAAAACCCCTTTCGGTACTCCGTCGAAAACCCCGGTACCCCCGGAACACTTCCGGACTCCGATACCCTTCGTCCTATATATCAATCTTCACCTCCGGACCATTCCGGAGTTCCTCGTCATGTCCGGGATCTCATCCGGGACTCCGAACAACCTTCGGTCACGAACATAATAACTCGACTATACTTACATCGTCACCGAACGTTAAGTGTGTAGACCCTGCGGGTTCGAGAACTATGCAGACATGACCGAGACACCTCTACGGTCAATAACCAATAGCGGGACTTGGATGCCCATATTGGTTCCTACATATTCAACGAAGATCTTTATCGGTCGAACCTCGATGTCAAGGATTCAGTCAATCCCGTATGCAGTTCCCTTTGTTCATCGGTATGTTACTTGCCCGAGATTCGATCGTCGGTATCTCCATACCTAGTTCAATCTCGTTACTCGCAAGTCTCTTTACTCGTTCCATAATACAAGATCCCGTGGCTAACTCTTTAGTCACATTGCTTGCAAGCTTATCGTGATGCTGTATTACCGAGTGGGCCCTGAGATACCTTTCCGTCATACGGAGTGACAAATCCCAGTCTTGATCCATGCCAACTCAACAGACTCCCTCGGAGATACCTGTAGAGCATCTTTATAGTCACCCAGTTACGTTGCGACGTTTGATACACACAAGGTACTCCTCCGGTGTCAGTGAGTTGCATGATCTCATGGTCATAGGAACAGATACTTGACATGCGGAAAACCATAGCAATAAACTTGACATGATCATATGCTACGTTCATAGTTTTGGTCTTGTCCATCACATCATTCTCCTAATGACGTGATCCCGTTATCAAATGACAACTCATGTCTATGACCAGGAAACCATGGCCATCTTTGATCAACGAGCTAGTCCGGTAGAGGCTCACTAGGGACATGTTGTTGTCTACGTATCCACACATGTATTTGTGTTTCCAACCAATACAATTATAGCATGGATAATAAATGATTATCATGAACAAAGAAATATAATAATAACCATTTTATTATTGCCTCTAGGGCATATTTCCAACACGTGTTATGCGCCAATAAGACCACCAAAGGCCTTTGTGGCAATAGTGGTACACAGAAGTAATGGGTGATCATTGGTCCTGATGGAAATATGCCCTAGAGGCAATAATAAAGTTGTTATTATTTTATATTTCCTTGTTCATGATAAAGGTTTATTATTCATGCTAGAATTGTATTGACCGGAAACTTAAATACATGTGTGAATACATAAACAAATACCGTGTCCCTAGTGAGCCTCAACTAGACTAACTCATTGATCAAAGATGGTTAAGGTTTCCTAACCATAGACATGAGTTATCATTTGATAACGGGATCACATCATTAGGAGAATGGTGTGATGGACAAGACCCATCCGTTAGCTTAGCATATGATCGTTCTGTTTATTGCTACTGCTTTCTTGAATGTCAAATACATGTTCCTCAAACCATGAGATCATGCAACTCCCGGATACCGGAGGAATACCTTGTGTGCTATCAAACGTCACAACGTAACTGGGTGATCATAAAGATGCTCTACAGGTATCTCCGAAGGTGTCCGTTGAGTTGGCATGGATCGAGACTGGGATTTGTCACTCCGAGTTTTGGAGAGGTATCTCTGGTCCCTCTCGGTAATGCACATCATAAGAAGCTTGCAAGCAAAGTGACTATGGAATTAGTTACGGGATGATGTATTACGAAACGAGTAAAGAGACTTGCCGGTAACGAGATTGAACTAGGTATGGAGATACCGACGATCGAATCTCGGGCAAGTAACATACCGACGGACAAAGGGAATTACGTATGTTTTCATTGCGGTTCGACCGATAAGATCTTCGTGGAATATGTAGGAACCAATATGGGCATCCAGGTTCCGCTATTGGATATTGACCGGAGAGGCGTCTCGGTCATGTCTACATCATTCCCGAACCCGTAGGGTCCGCACACTTAACGTTCGTTGACGATATAGTGTTATATGAGTTATGTGAATTGGTAACTGAATGTTGTTCTGAGTCCCGGATGAGATCCCGGACGTCACGAGGAGTCTTGGAATGCTCGAGAGGTAAAGATTTATATATGGGAAGTCATATTTTGGGTTCCGGAAAAAAGTGTAGTTTTTTCGGTATTGTACCGGGAAGCTTCCAGAAGGTTCCGGAGGGGTCCGGAAGGCCACAAGTGGGTCCACCACGTCCCAAGGGCTGGCATGGGCTAAGGGGAGGCGCCCTGGCCTTATTGGGCCAGGCGCACCAAGTCCTCAAAAGCCCACACAGCTAGGGAAGGAAAAAAGGGAGAGTCCTAGTAGGAATAGGATTGGACTTTGGAGTCCAAGTCCACGTGTGTACTATTCACGGTTACTGTTCACATGGCACTATTCCTTCTACTCCAAGCCCCTGCACATATATAAATAGAGGAGAGAGGGCGCCCCAAAGGACACACAACAGTGTCTTAGCCGTGTGCGGCGACCCCCTCCACAGTTCCGTCCCTCGGTAAAATTTTCGCAGTGCTTGGGCGAAGCCCTGCGGAGATAGCATTACCATCACCGTCACCACGCCGTCGTGTTGCCGGAACTCATCCACTACCTCGCCATCTTGCTGGATCAAGAAGTCGAGGACGTCACCGAGCTGAACGTGTGCTGAACGCGGAGGTGCCGTACGTTTGGTACTTGGTCGGTTGGATCGTGAAATTGTTCGACGACATCAACCGCGTTGTTCTAACGCTTCCGCTTACGGTCTACGAGAGTACGTAGACACACTCCCCCTCTCGTAGCTATGCATCTCCATGGATAGATCTTGCGTGTGCGTAGAATTTTTTTTGTTTTCCATGCACCGTTCCCCAACAGTGGCATCATGAGCCAGGTCTATGCGTAGATGATATGCACGAGTAGAACACAAAGAGTTGTGGGCGGTGATCGTCATACTGCTTACCACCAACGTCTTATTTTGATTTGGCGGTATTGTAAGATGAAGCGGCCCGGACCAACCTTACATGTCCACGTACATGAGACCGGTTCCACCGACAGACATGCAACTTGTTTTGCATAAAGGTGGCTGGCGGGTGTCTGTTTCTCCTACTTTAGTTGAATCGAATTGGACTGCGACCGGTCCTTGTTGAAGGTTAAAAAGCAAACTTGATAAATCACCGTTGTGGTTTTGTGCCGTAGGTAAGAACGGTTCTTGCCAGAAGCCTGTAGCAGCCACGTAAAACTTGCAACAACAAAGTAGGGGACATCTAACTTGTTTTTGCAGGGTATGCTGTGATGTGATATGGTCAAGACATGATGTGATATACGTTATTGTATGAGATGATCATGTTTTGTAATTTATCGGCAACCGGCAGGAGCCTTATGGTTGTCTCTTTATTGTATGAAATGCAAGCGCCATGTAATTGCTTTACTTTATCGCTATGCGTTAGCAATAGTTGTAGAAGCAATAGTTGGTGAGACGACCACGACGCAACGATGGAGATCAAGGTGTCGAACCGGTGACGATGGAGATCATGACGATGCTTTGGAGATGGAGATCAAAAGCACAAGATGATGGCCATATCATGTCACATATTTTGATTGCATGTGATGTTTATCCTTTATGCATCTTATTTTGCTTAGAACGACGGTAGCATTATAAGATGATCCCTTCACTAAATTTCAAGATAAAAGTGTTCTCCCCGAGTATGCACCGTTGCTAAATTCGTCGTTTCGAAGCACCTCGTGATGATTGGGTGTGATAGATTCTACGTTCACATACAACGGGTGTAAGCCAGTTTTACACAAGCAGAATACTTGGGTTAAACTTGACGAGCCTAGCATGTACAGACATGGTCTCGGAACACTGGAGACCGAAAGGTCGAACATGAGTCATATAGTAGATATGATCAACATGGAGATGTTCACCATTGATGACTATCCCATCTCACGTGATGATCGGACATGGGCTAGTTGATTTGGATCATGTATCACTTAGTTAACTTGAGGGATGTTAATTTAAGTGGGAGTTCATTAGTAATTTGATTAATTGAACTTAATTTATCATGAACTTAGTCTTGATAGTTTTTGCATATCTATATTGTAGATAAATGGCCTGTGCTACTGTTCCGTTGAATTTTAATGCGTTCCTAGAGAAAACTAAGTTGAAAGATGATGGTAGCAACTACATGGACTGGGTCCATAACTTGAGGATTATCCTCATTGCTGCACAGAAGAATTATGTCCTTGATGCACTGCTAAGTGATGGACCTGCTGCAGGAGCTGCTGCAGACGTTGTGAGCTCCTGGCAGGCTCGATCTGATGACTACTCGATAGTTCAGTGTGCCATGCTCTACGGCTTAGAACCGGGACTGCAAAAGCGTTTTGAACGCCATGGAGCATATGAGATGTTCCAAGAGCTGAAATTGATATTTCAAGCTAATGCCCGGGGTTGAGAGATATGAAGTCTCCAACAAGTTATTCAGCTGTAAGATGGAGGAGAACAGTTCTGTAAGTGAACACATACTCAGAATGTCTGGGTACCACAACCACATGACTCAGCTGGGAATTGATCTTCCGGTTGAGAGTGTTATTGACAGAGTTCTTCAGTCACTGCCACCAAGCTATAAAGGCTTCGTGATGAACTATAATATGCAAGGGATGGAGATGACAATTCCCGAGCTCTTCGCGATGCTGAAATCAGCGGAGGTAGAAATCAAGAAGGAGCATCAAGTGTTGATGGTTAACAAGACCACTAGTTTCAAGAAAAAGGGCAAGGGAAAGAAGGGGAACTTCAAGAAGAACGGCAAGCAAGTTGCCGCTCCCACGAAGAAACCCAAAGCCGGACCCAGGCCTGAAACAGAGTGCTTCTACTGCAAAGGGACTGGTCACTGGAAGCGGAACTGCCCCAAGTATTTGGCGGATAAGAAGGATGGCAAAGTGAGCAAAGGTATATTTGATATACATGTTATTGATGTGTTCCTCACTAATACTCGCAGTAGCGCCTGGGTATTTGATACTGGTTCGGTTTCTCATATTTGTAACTCGAAACAGGAGCTACGGAATAAGCGAAGATTGGCTAAGGATGAGGTGACGATGCGCGTAGGGAATGGTTCCAAGGTTGATGTGATCGGAATCGGCACGCTACCTCTACATTTACCTTCGGGATTAGTTTTAGACCTCAATAATTGTTATTTGGTGCCAGCGTTGAGCATGAACATTATATCTGGATCTTGTTTATTGCGAGACGGTTATTCATTTAAGTCAGAGAATAATGGTTGTTCAATTTATATGAGTACCATCTTTTATGGTCACGCACCTTTTGTGAATGTTCTATTCTTGTTGAATCTTGATCGTAGTAATACACATATTCATAATATTGATGTCAAAAGATGCAAAGTTGATAATGATAGTGCAACATACTTGTGGCACTGCCGTTTAGGTCATATTGGTGTAAAGCGCATGAAGAAACTCCATGCGGATGGACTTTTGGAATCTCTTGATTATGAATCATTTGATACTTGCGAACCATGCCTCATGGGCAAGATGACTAAAACTCCGTTCTCCGGAACAATGGAGCGAGCGACTGATTTGTTGGAAATAATACATACCGATGTATGCGGTCCAATGAATGTTGAAGCATGCGGCGGGTATCGTTATTTTCTAACCTTCACAGATGATTTGAGTAGATATGGGTATATCTACTTGATGAAACACAAGTCTGAAACATTTGAAAAGTTCAAAGAATTTCAGAGTGAAGTAGAGAATCATCGTAACAAGAAAATAAAGTTTCTACGATCTGATCGCGGAGGCAAATATTTGAGTTACGAGTTTGGCCTTCATTTAAGAAAATGTGGAATTATTTCACAACTCACGCCACCTGGAACACCATAGCGTAATGGTGTGTCTGAACGTCGTAACCATACTTTATTGGATATGGTGCGTTCTATGATGTCTCTTACCAATTTGCCACTATCGTTTTGGGGTTATGCATTAGAGACAGCTGCATTCACGTTAAATAGGGCACCGTCTAAATCCGTTGAGACGACACCGTATGAAATATGGTTTGGCAAGAAACCTAAGTTGTCATTTCTTAAAGTTTGGGGATGCGATGCTTATGTGAAAAAGTTTCAACCTGATAAGCTCGAACCCAAAGCGGAGAAGTGCGTCTTCATAGGATACCCTAAAGAAACAATTGGGTACACCTTCTACCACAGATCCGAAGGCAAGGTCTTTGTTGCCAAGAATGGGTCCTTTCTAGAGAAGGAGTTTCTCTCGAAAGAAGTGAGTGGGAGGAAAGTAGAACTTGATGAGGTAATTGTACCTTCTCTCGAATTGGAAAGTAGCTCATCAGAGAAAACCATTCCCGTGATGCCTACACCAATAAGAGAGGAAGATAATGATAAAGATCATGAAACTTCAGATCAAGTTACTACTAAACTTCGTAGGTCGACCAGAGTACGTTCCGCACCAGAGTGGTACGGTAATCCTGTTCTGGAAGTTATGTTGTTAGCCAACAGCGAACCTACGAACTATGAAGAAGCTATGATAAGCCCGGATTCCGACAAACGGCTTGAGGCCATGAAATCTGAGATAGGATCCATGTAAGAGAACAAAGTGTGGACTTTGGTGGACTTGCCCGATGATCGGCAATCCATTGAGAATAAATGGATTTTTAAGAGGAAGACGAATGCTGATGGTAATATCACTGTCTACAAAGCTCGACTTGTCGCGAAAGGTTTTCTACAAGTTCAAGGGGTTGACTACGATGAGACTTTCTCACCCGTAGCGATGCTTAAGTCTGTCCGAATCATGTTAGCAATTGCCGCATTTTATGATTATGAAATCTGGCAAATGGATGTCAAAACTGCATTCCTTAATGGTTTTCTCAAAGAAGAGTTGTATATGATGCAACCAGAAGGTTTTGTCGATGCTAAGGGTGCTAACAAAGTGTGCAAGCTCCAGCGATCCATCTATGGACTGGTGCAAGCATCTCGGAGTTGGAATATACGCTTTGATGAGGTGATCAAAGCATATGGTTTTGTACAGACTTACGGTGAAGCCTGTATTTACAAGAAAGTGAGTGGGAGCTCTGTAGCATTTCTAATATTATATGTGGATGACATATTGTTGATTGGAAATGATATAGAATTTCTGGATGGCATAAAGGGATACTTGAATAAGAATTTTTCAATGAAAGACCTCGGTGAAGCTGCTTATATATTGGGCATCAAGATCTATAGGGATAGATCAAGACGCTTGATAGGACTTTCACAAAGCACATACCTTGACAAAGTTTTGAAGAAGTTCAAAATGGATCAGTCAAAGAAAGGGTTCTTGCCTGTCTTGCAAGGTGTGAAGTTGAGTCAGACTCAATGCCCGACCACGGCAGAAGATATAGAGAAAATGAAAGTCATTCCCTATGCCTCAGCCATAGGTTCTATTATGTATGCCATGCTGTGTACCAGACCTGATGTGTGCCTTGCCATAAGTTTGGCAGGGAGGTACCAGAGTAATCCAGGAGTGGATCACTGGACAGCGGTCAAGAATATCCTGATGTACCTGAAAAGGACCAAGGACATGTTTCTCGTTTATGGAGGTGACGAAGAGCTCGTCGTAAAGGGTTACGTCGATGCAAGCTTCGACACTGATCCGGATGACTCTAAGTCACAAACCGGATACGTATTTATATTAAATGGTGGAGCTGTCAGTTGGTGCAGTTCCAAGCAGAGCGTCGTGGCGGGATCTACGTGTGAAGCGGAATACATAGCTGCTTCGGAAGTAGCACATGAAGGAGTCTGGATGAAGGAGTTCATATCCGATCTAGGTGTAATACCTAGTGCATCGGGTCCAATGACAATCTTTTGTGACAACACTGGAGCAATTGCCATAGCCAAGGAGCCCAGGTTTCACAAGAAGACCAAACACATCAAGAGACGCTTCAACTCCATTCGTGAATATGTCAAGGATGGAGACATAGAAATTTGCAAAGTACACACGGATCTGAATGTGGCAGACCCGTTGACTAAGCCTCTTCCACGAGCAAAACATGATCAGCACCAAGACTCCATGGGTGTTAGACTCATTACTATGTAATCTAGATTATTGACTCTAGTGCAAGTGGGAGACTGATGGAAATATGCCCTAGAGGCAATAATAAACTTGTTATTATTTTATATTTCCTTGTTCATGATAAAGGTTTATTATTCATGCTAGAATTGTATTGACCGGAAACTTAAATACATGTGTGAATACATAAACAAATACCGTGTCCCTAGTGAGCCTCTACTAGACTAGCTCATTCATCAAAGATGGTTAAGGTTTCCTAACCATAGACATGAGTTGTCATTTGATAATGGGATCACATCATTAGGAGAATGATGTGATGGACAAGACCCATCCGTTAGCTTAGCATATGATCGTTCTGTTTATTGCTACTGCTTTCTTGAATGTCAAATACATGTTCCTCAGACCATGAGATCATGCAACTCCCGGATACCGGAGGAATACCTTGTGTGCTATCAAACGTCACAACGTAACTGGGTGATCATAAAGATGCTCTACAGGTATCTCCGAAGGTGTCCGTTGAGTTGGCATGGATCGAGACTGGGATTTGACACTCCGTGTTTCGGAGAGGTATCTCTGGGCCCTCTCGGTAATGCACATCATAAGAAGCTTGCAAGCAAAGTTACTAAGGAGTTAGTTATGGGATGATGTATTACGGAACGAGTAAAGAGACTTGCCGGTAACGAGATTGAACTAGGTATGGAGATACCGACGATCGAATCTCGGGCAAGTAACATACCGACGGACAAAGGGAATTACGTATGTTGTCATTGCGGTTCGACCGATAAGATCTTCGTGGAATATGTAGGAACCAATATGGGCATCCAGGTTCCGCTATTGGTTATTGACCGGAGAGGCGTCTCGGTCATGTCTACATCATTCCCGAACCCGTAGGGTCCACACACTTAACGTTCGTTGACGATATAGTGTTATATGAGTTATGTGAATTGGGAACCGAATGTTGTTCGGAGTCCCGGATGAGATCCCGGACGTCATGAGGAGTCTTGGAATGCTCGAGAGGTAAAGATTTATATATGGGAAGTCATATTTTGGGTTCCGGAAAAAAGTGTAGTTTTTTCGGTATTGTACCGGGAAGCTTCCAGAAGGTTCCGGAGGGGTCCGGAAGTCCAGAAGTGGGTCCACCACGTCCCAAGGGCTAGCATGGGCTAAGGGGAGGCACCCTGGCCTTATTGGGCTAGGCGCACCAAGTCCTCAAAAGCCCACGAAGCTAGGGAAGGAAAAAAAGGAGAGTCCTAGTAGGAATAGGATTGGACTTTGGAGTCCAAGTCCACGTGTGTACTATTCATGGTACTGTTCATGTGGCACTATTCCTTCTACTCCAAGCCCCTACACATATATAAATAGAGGAGAGAGGGCGCCCCAAAGGAAACACAACATTGTCGTAGCCGTGTGCGGCGCCCCCCTCCACAGTTCC